>CM046450.1:40893232-41300038 GCA_025506515.1 Flaveria trinervia | reverse complement strand
GCACATTGGGTTCTTTCTTTGTGACTGACCATTTGTATGGAACCATTGTTGCTTGCCTTAGGTACTGTGGCTAGAGGTGTTGGGCACCGTTAATGAAGGTCTATGATAGGCTTAGGTCCAATACCTTGGGCATGAAGGGCATAGCACATGACAATGCTATACCTGAACTTTATCATAGGTATTGTGGCCAGAGACGCTGGGCACCGTGAATGAAGGTCTATCATAGGCTTAGGCCCAGTACCATGAGCATGAAGGGGAAAGTTCATCGTGTTGACGAAAGGAAAATATGTAATAATGAACAAACGAATGAAAGTATGAATGAATGAATGGACGGAAGTTAATGAAGGATGAAGATAATGATATTATCTATGTGTACGTATGATGTGTGATCACATGTTAAAAAAATGAACGGTTTAATGAAATTAAAACTATGTTTTAATGTAAGACTACAACTCAGTCAGCATCGCTGACTTTTTATGCATTTTCTAGTTGGCAAGTGAGCATTGCTGAGGATGGCGCGGGGCAGCTACTTAACATTGCGATGGCATTCTTTGCTAATGTTTTTGCATGATAATGCGAACAAATGAAATTGTGTAATGAATATTGTATTATTTTGCAAAAGCATTGTTAATGAAAATGTTGTTTTAAATGTTTCCGCTACAATGTTTATTTCATGTTAATGTAACTATATGTTTTGTGAGCAATGATTGACCAGTTGTAAGTGTCCCGGGGACGGGGCCTTACAGTGTGATGATATGACTTTACATGGTGTGATATTCTTAATGAATGTGAAGTATTATCATAACAAATTGAAAGATTTAAGATAATAAAAGAGGAACATCATGAATGAATGCATGAATTAATGAAAGAGAAAGTAATGAAAAGCCTTGCAAGCATATGAAGGGAAGTTCACAACTCATTGAGAGTTGTTACCTTGTGTGTGTCTATAGCGTGCAATTTTGGCTAACTCATAAGGGTTCATACACAAAGTAAGAGTTCAATCTTGGTGACTGCTCCAATAACGTGTGATTTCCTATTTACTGTGTGTATATCTATTTACAGCATGCGATCTTGGCTAACCCATACGAGTTCACACACACATAGGGGGAGTCTGTCCTAGTGACCACTCCATACGTGCGATATGTGCGATACGTGTGATATGTGTGATACGTACGATATGTGCGATACGTGTGATATGTGCGATACGTGCGATATGTGCGATACATGCGATATGTATGATATGTGCGATACGTGCGATATGTGCGAGAGGTACGAAATGTACTAACAAACGATGATGAAGATAATAGTTATTACCTTGATGTATGTATGATGTGTGATCACATGCGATAGTAATGAAAATGTTTTTAATGAATGGAAGGTAGTGCAATGTTTTTATAAAACTAGAACTCAATCAGCAACGCTGACTTTTTATGCATTTTCCAGTTGGTAGGTAAAGTTGTTGAGGATGGCACGGGGCGGCTACTTGTCTCTTTTGGATGGCATTCCTCTGATTAATGTTTTTGCTTTGTAATGCGAACAAACGATGTTTTGAAATGAATGATTGTATTAACTTGCAAGAACATTTTTGATGAAATGTAAAGTTATTTTAATGTTTTGCTACGATGTTTTATCAAGGTTAAAGGCAATTATATGTTTTATGAGCGATGATTGGGTAGCTATAAGCATCCCGGGAACGGGGCCTTACACACGGTCCTTGTTAGGAGATCGTGTACTAAAACGATGTACTAACTCATTAACATGTATACCAAATCAAATAGTGCGGAATCCTATTTGATTGGCGATCCAATCAGTGAGAACGCACGTAGAAATAATTATGTATTGAATCTAACATTAAGAATCGATTAGGAATCGATCTACTGCAATCTATGAACTTGGAGTAATGATCTTAGAGGTCTTTGGAAGGCTAGGGTACGTCTAGAGTCGAAGTGTGTTCAATGCTTTCGTTTTTCCACAAATTAGGTGGTATTTATAGGTTAGGGTTGCTCATTCGCGCAAATGAACCATTAGCATAGTTCAGTCGTGCGACTGAGCCATGCAGTTGATCCATCCGCACGACTGAGTGTTCAGTCATGCGACTGAGTCATTCGCATGAAGTTGTTCAGCCGTATGGACAATTTAGGCGCATGGACACTTAGTCGCATGGCCATTTGGGTGCATGACCATTGTTGGGGTGCATGCTCCATTCTGGCGCATGAACACTATTGGGGCCATGGTCCATTCGGAGGCATGACCACTGTTGGGGCGCATGGTCCATTCGGACGCATGAGAACTTCATCTACTAAGTTTGAACGTATTCAATATTATTACATTATTTATATTAGTTCAAACAACCACAACCCTATATATCAATTCAATATGTGTTAAACAACTCATTAATGAAACATTAAACATTATAATCACAACCAAACATTCACATTTCATTAAGTACCCAAGTATTACATAAGTGTAAGACATTAAAGATATATTACATTAAGTTCAGAAACTAGGGACACATGTACCTACAAACTCCCCCTTGGACCTAGTTCCATCTAATGTCTTACCATCTTCATAACCTCTTCATACTTCTTGTACTTCTCTTCTCTTGTGACGCCTGCGTGTATCTCAAAGCAAAGCAGAGTCGTATCACCTTCTGGAATTGTAGAGCTTGTACAATATCTTGAGAGTCATAGAACAGTGGCCACTTGTACAATGTATATATATCATCTGCAAAAACATTTGTGACCACTAGGTCAAGACCCTGATTTTCTAGAACACCATTCTTGTTCAAGACTAGACTACTTCTCTTCCCTGTCCTCAATCATAGTACCACCATTTGAAGTGTGGAGTGAAGTCCTGGAGCATCTCCTATAGAGGATCTTTGACATTGTTCGCGGTGGACTCCACTTCAACACTATTTTTGGTTTTCCAGTCATGGATCAACCTTAGACCGTCTGAGATACCTCATTGGTTGTTTAGGTTTGAAGTTTACCCATCTGGTGTGGTACTCTCTTTTAAGAGTTGCTTCAAACCATCCAGACATCTTGCGTGGATCAGTGTATAGCAATTTTAGCTTCGCTAACTGGTTCAGCTTAATCCAGGAAGAGTCTTCAGGTCATGAGGAAACCTAAAGTACTCGATCCCTTTCTCACGTTTAACTACATAAACGTTGAGATCTTTGAAAATGCTCACGCGATGATTTTGCCTGACACCTTATGATGTTTCTTCACTTTGTACAGCTTGGCGTAGACAGTCGACTTTGAAGCATTGCGTTGGGCTCTTATCTCATCAAAGCATGCAATCCACTCAGCCTTTCTGATATTAAATTCAGCATCCAAGGCTTGGGCCTTAACTTTAGTCTGGTCAGACTCTTCTTCCATTCTATCCAGAGTTTCAAAAGTTTCACTGACAAAGTTGTCGCCTAGATTGGGAACGACATTACCTTCAATCTCAGTGTACTCTTGATAGTGTTGGTCTGTGACATCTTCTATCTCGATCTCATCAACATCTTTAAACTCATCATCACTTTCAACTTGGACTGTTGGAGCATCCTTGACAATCTTATTAGGATTTAGCTTAAACATTTCAGCAATATGCTCATCAGTGAGATTGTGAATGATCTCTCCTTCTTCAGGAGTGTACATCACCGATCTCATGACTATTCCGTACACGTCAAGAATCATCGTGAGCTGAGTCTTTATCTGTTGGAGGGGAGCAACATCACGTACATCCCTCTGAACGTTTGGATCTACTTGATTTATACATCTAACACAACAATCATTAGTTAATAATCAAGACAGAAATACCAACATTAAATATAAACATTCATTACATTAATGTGATACAAGATTCAAACACATATGATTTAATAACAAAAACATCTAAGTATTACTCTTGTCTTGGATCATATGCTCCTCTGTTGACGAGGCGGATGTGGAGGCACGTTGATCTTGTTCTTTCTTCATCTTCCTTTCACTTGCAGATGTGGCACCCGCAGCAGATGTGTCATCTTCATCATCATCCACATCATCATCACCCACATCATCACCAACATCCGTATCATCCTCAATGTCATCACCATCGTCATCATCATCATCACTGTCATCATCACCATCATCTCCATCTCCTTTCTTGATCTTTAAGGGCTCGTCCTTTGATCCCTTGAGCTGCAGCATGATGGTCTTGTTGGTGGTCTCCAAATCATCTAACCTTTTAGCTGCTTGGGCATGCTGCTCCCGGAGTTGGGACATCTCTAAGCGCTATGCATCCATCAGCTGGGCCTGCTGCTCTATCTGATGTGCCTGCTAAGATATCTGCATAGATTGAGCAGTGTAAGGTCTACTAGTTGTTGAATCTGAGCATTCTTCTTGTCATCGGCAGCCAACAGCTTCAGCACCATAAGATTAAGTGCCGAGAGCTGTCCCTCTACCCCACTAGGAGGTAGAAAGGATCCAGATGGGTAGGAAGAGTATGATGATGGTCCAGCATGGTGGCTAGTGGTAGTGGTGGTGGTAGTGGTGAAGATTGTGGGGTGGTATAGATGAAGGTGGTGGTTGAGTGGGTGTGGTAGACAGGATAGCAGTAGTGGTAGTAGTAGGTGGAGTGGTTGAAGTTGTGGTAGTAGTAGGTGGAGTGGTTGAAGTTGTGGTAGTAGTGGTGGTGGTTATGAAGATTGTCCTTTTCTTCTTCTTCTTCAATCGGTGGGGCTGAGCCGTCCTTTCTTCCCCGATCCCCTACAGGTGGATGCTCCCCCTGGAACACTGCTTGGCTGATCGGGAGCATATCCCGATCCGCCAGGGTGTTCACCAACTACCCAGAGCCCTCGCTCGGTGGCAACAACCTTGCTACCCACTGTTCGAGTCAAAGGCTCCTCGTCCGACTCCTCTTACTCATCAGGTTGGAATCCTCATGGAACCCTCCAGCCTCTGTCTCCCCTTGGTTGGGTGTCGGAGATGCAATATCAGCAGTGGGGGCCCTCGGTTGAGTGGGCCCAGCATCTTCACCATCACTGTTGTCATCGTCGTCGGAGTCATCCTCCGGGAGCTCTAACTACTTAACATCAGAGTTACCGTCTACGTGACGCCATTTACGCCTTCCTGGCACCACGTAGTCCACCTTGGCCAGGTGGCCTATGAGTCTCTTTACCGGGGGCTTGACTCGCTTTCCCCGGTATACTTTCATATGACCGAGCGTCGTATCGTCCATAATCTCTAATGCCATAGCGTCGTGGCTCTCCTTTGGCAGCAAGGGCAGCTTCTCGTCAAAAATCATCTGTAAGAACCTAGGGTACATGCAAAAACCATATTTTCCCTTCGCCTCCAAGTTCTCTATGAGGTAAGAGAAGATCATGCTAGAAAAATTAAAGGGGTGGTTCAGAACCCACCCCTTCGCGATGCCAGGCACTTGAGGATGACATGTGCTAAGTACTTGTACTGGGGGCACAGGTTGCTCTTGTTGAGCACCCCTGCGTTGATATCCCCAGCGTATTTCATCCTCATGAAGCACCCTCTCACCGTTAGTGGGTGAAGTCTAGTGGGATGGTCTGTATCATCTCCCAACCCAAGTACTCTGTGAATGTCTGCAGCCATGATCTCTATATCCATACCAAAAATAGAACTCCGTATGCTATACGACTCAAGTGACCGTCAACTGATGCATTCTCCTCGAAGGCTGTTGTATAGACCTGTAAGGGGTGCATGGTGTGGAAATAGGCCGATGGATCCTGGATCGGCTAAGAAAAGCAATGATCCCTGCGAACTCGGCACCATTCCAAGATATGGAGTCCAAGTGTGCACAGATGTTGTGCTTGGGGTTGATGGACCACTTCTCTGCCATCAATCTGTAACACAAGACACATACACATTAGCTAACCACATGACACAAGTCAATTTTAATTAACTTAGTTGAATTCATTCTAGTGCATTCATGCGATTGAACCATGCAACTGTGTTCAATCGGTTGACTTGGCATGCGACTGGATTCAGCCGGTTACAGAGGAGGCGACTGAGTTCAATAGGTCGACTGAGCCTACGGTTGGTTCAGTCGGCCAACTGAGCTCATTCCAATGGCCATTCGGCCGATTGAGCCATTTGACAAGCTCAATTGTGCGATTGGAGTTGATCCTGGCGTCCAGTCGCATGACCCACTATTCGGTCGACTGAGATTCAAATCTTAATCAATTCTTGAACTAGACATCATGTAATGGTTCTTTAGACTCACAATCATTTAACTAATAACCTAATAACATTAGTTTTAACATTTCACTTGGTTAAGTAAGGTTATTTGTCCATTAAGTGGTTGGTTTTTGTTTGGTTCGACATTCCCAAATTAGGCAACCATTTCATCCAATTTGAGTGAGATTCCAACCCATTGTACCTGTATAATCACTCACAAATGTTAGAAGATCAACAGAAATCATAATGTATGGTCTACGGAAATTTGGGCAGCGTAACGGTAATTTGTGCGAAATGAGGGCGATTAGGGGTGAGGAGTTGAATGCGATCGAACGTGGCCCTATTTCTAATAAATCTGATCTCATTCGGCCAACTGGACCCATTTGCTCAGTTCATTCGGGTGAATGGACCTCAGTTGTGTGATTGGCTCAGTCGACTACATTCAGTCGGCCGATTGGACATCAGTCGGCGACTGACTCCTTCGCACACTCTCATTCGATCGAATGGTTGAAACCGATAAGCCATTAGGGTGAATGGCCCATACTCATGTGCCATTTGGCTGTTTAGTGCATGAGTATGGTTCATTCGTATGGTTGGTCCATACTCATGGTCCATTCATGCAATTGGATCATACTCATGATTTTCACTTTATTACCATTTCTCACTTAACCCTTTCTAACTTTTAATTCAACTTTATGTGCATTTGATCATCTCAGACATCATCATGTTAACTCAAAAAACATTTAATCACCTCAGACGTGATCCTTTTAAACAAAATTGTCACCTCCGACGTGACTGATTTTACGTTTGAAAACACTGTGGTCACGTCAGACATGACCCTTTTAGATGATTAACTCCATTACTGAGTTTCATGATGTAGTCCGATATCAAACAAACTGAATTTACTAAATTGAAACAAAATAAAAGACTTAATCTAAAATACACAACTAGACTTCTTTTTGACTTTTTGTGTGAGGTAAAATCCTAAGATAGGTATCTAATGGATTCGGTTCTGGAATAGGCAGCTGCAATTACTTTTGACCATAACTAGACCAATTCAAATTGGAATCATACAGGGAGTCAATCTTTTGGGACATGTTATCACACCTTTTGATGCTCCATTCTTGCTTTTCATCTTGAGTCGTTAGCAGGTTTAGGAAATCATACTAGTACTAATAAATCTCACCTTGATTTGGACTTTCAAGAATTGTAGCGAAGATGATTGTCAGTATACTGATCCTCTTAAATCCATACACAGACTTTTGACACATATTGGTGACAGTTTAGGTTTGATTATTTCAACAGGCACGTAATCAACATTCCTCAGGAGATTTTTGAGCGGTCTCAGGGTAATTTTCAAGAAGACACTATTCTTAGAACTTTCAGAGAGAATGTTGCACCGTGAAAGGATCATACATGCCAACTCAATGGGTGAATTAATGATTGTTCAGCTGGAATCCCACAAGTCCATGATGAAATGCAGATGAAGATCTGCCAAGAAAATAACAAGTGTTATCTTCCACATTAGTTAATGCGGAAGACAAAACTCAGATGCGGCAAGTGTTTACTCTTCCGCGTTGACTAATGCGGAAGACACAATACTAATACTAAACAAGTTAGTCTTCCACATTGACTAATGCGAAAGAACAAAAGAAGATGAGGACAAGACCTTGATCATCCGCATTGACAAATACAGATGACCAACCAATGCGCACAAGTATTTGTTCATCCGCATTAACAATGCAGATGACCAACTTACTAATGCTGATGATCAAGGAAATGCTGATCAAGAATATCTCATCCGCATTTGTCAATGCGGATGAACAAGCAGAGATGCGGATCAAGACTTAGACTAGTTTTTGATGTAATAGGTTAGGGGTAGTTTAGTCATTTTGTAAAGGCATCTTGTCTGCCTATACATAGAATAGTTAACCTCGTACTAAGGTGACGGCTGATAGATAGAGAATTTTTTATTGTAATTATTCTCTATAACTTAGCAACTTTCATATATCAATACAAACAGCATTTATGAGTAATTTTCTTGCTTGAATGTTCCTTGATTGTTTGTTTCCGCCACTCAATCATTGACTTGATTATCATATTCGATTCATAAGTAAGAATATTACTCTTACTCAAACCTAGTCAATTGGTATCAGAGCTTTGGCTCTCAATTCTTTTTTAGATCTGCGCACAGACTGAATAGAACTCGATTGATCTGATAATCAAGTTGCTAGTAGCAGATATTATCATCTCTACTTAGCAAACAACAAAAATACTCCTGTCAAATAGCAAGAACACTCATTCTGAACCTCCACAGAACTGCTTGAACAAGTTGGACTCGTCAAACATAACCAATCTTAAAATCAACTAAATCTATACTTACACAAATCAACATGGATTCTAATAGTTACTCTGAATTAGGTCATACACCTAAACCTCCCATGCTTAAACACAATTTGAGTTTAAACAATGGAGAATATAGTTTAGAAATTATATCACAGGTGTAGATCCTGACTTTTGGATCTCAATATGTAAGGGTCCACATATTCATGTTACTCTATCAACAGCTCAAGTTGCACTGTACAAGACTGCTAGATACCAATTGAAGACTTAGCTCTAGATGAAGATGACTATAAGAAAATCAAAATTGATCTTAAAGCATACTCTATTTTGACTCAAGCACTCAAAATGGATGTGCTGAAAAGATTGGAAAAATATGGAACTGCTAAAGCTGTTTGGGATGCTCTCAAAATTATGTGTGAAGGTAGCAGTGAAGTTGCTGAAATTAACAAAGACAAGTGGTCAATCAGTATGAAACCTTCCATCACACATAAGGAGAATCCATATCAAAACAACTACACAGATTTGTACAGTTGGTAAATGACTTGGAAATATGGGTGTTTCATACAACACTGAAGAACTCAACAAGAAAACATGCTCACAGTCTACCTGAAAGTTGGAAGCAAAATGTCACAATGCTAAAAAATACTCTTGATCTTGAGAGTACCACTCTAGAAATTATGATAGCCAAGATTGAAGCTTTGGAACTTGATGAATGAAAAGAAATCTGAGTGGGCCAAGAATGATTGAAGCCTACAAATTCCCTTCAGAAAACCATTCTGTTGAAAATGTTTTCATCACAGAGGAAGATGACTTCATCTCATCAAGAGATCAAATGAACAATACTGGGTTCACTGCATCTCCCCATTCAATCACCATTCAAGTCAGCTCAAGCAACAACACTCTCCACTGCACCTCCAATCTCTCCAGAAGACTTAAAATCAGAAGAGCAAAAGGCAACTTACAATGCCTTTGTTGCATGTTTTGAAGCATATCTTGGGGGAAGACTCACTTCTGCCCATCTAATACAGGAAGATTTTGAAGAATTAGATCCTGATGATGTTAAGGAGATGGATCTACAGTGGCAAATGGCAATGATTGCCATGAGAGCAAAGAAATTCCTCAGAAAAGGAAGAAAGTTGAGCCTGAATGAGAACACAAAACTTGGATATGACAAATCCAAGGTAAAATGCTTCAACTATGGCATGACTATCCATTTCTCAAGACAGTGCAATGCTCCTAAAAGAAACAACCATTCAAGGAACTCTCCTGGTCAATCATCATCACAGCCCAATTCAAGCTATTACTCAAGCAATCAACAATAGCAGTACCATCATTCTCATCATCAACAAACATATCAGAATCAACCATAACTGACAAATCAAGCTCATACAAGCAGTCAGCCTTCTGCCAGTGCCCTTGTGATCAAACAAGATGGGATATGTGACTGGATTGTGTATGCTGAGGAAGTCAATCCTCAATTCCAGAATCATGCCCTTATGGCTCACAACAATGATGGACCATCTGCAATGCCTACTGAGGTAAACACTAACCTTTGTAGTGAGAAATGCATAAATGAATTACAAGAGTATAGAGAACACAATCATAAACTGGTAGATAAAATTAAAGAAGAAAAGGTGAACTCAAAAATGATGAAGAGAGAACTAAAATGTTTTGAAATCAAAATCAAATCTCTCATTTCTGACATAGAAAAATTGCATGTTGAGAAATACAATCTAGCAGTTGAAAATGAGCTACTTACTGAAAAGGTAGCTCAAGCTAAAGCTCAACAATTTATGACTGAAGTGAAATGGAAAAGTTTCAAACGTCTTTAGTAAAGCTGCAAGAAATGCGATTCACAAAAGGATCCAAAGGACATGTCAGGGATTGGGTACAATTCAGTCCTCCACCATACAATGACAATTACACTGTCATGCTTGACTCTGTATCACTCTCTGAATCAATCGAACCTAAAACTGTGAAACCTAAATCAGTAGTGAAACAAGTGACGAATCCTCAAAACAAACCTGATGTTTATTTTGAAACCAATGATGATAAAATCAACTTAGGACACCCAATCAAAATCAAAGAGTGTTCAGACAGGACAGTGAATGTCATGAAACCATCAAGCCCTCTAAAAGCAACTGTACCTTTTATAAAATTCATACCATCTGTTTTACAAGGCAAAAAGAAATATGTCAAAACACTGAAACCCACTACTGAAAGTAGTTTTGATAATGAGATTGTATCTCCACAAAATTCAAGCAAATCAGAAAAGGTTTCACTAAAAAAGAAACCAACTATAAAACTGAGTTCAACACATAAAACTTCATCAGACCCTCAGTCGTCAAAATTAAGGCAGGGAGTTGGTTGATATCTGTAACAAAGAACATGTTGACCAGTTTGAGAAAAAGGTGAGAAGTAGGTTGAAGAAATAGAAATAGCCATACAACTGAACAAAAGTGGTGTTGTGAAAACATCTACTAAAGGGCTGATTCTGATTCATCACCTAAAGAAAAGAAAATGACTCATCAAAAGAATGTATGAGTTGAGTCACCAAAGAAAAATCTGATTCGAGAAACAAACAAATGTATTGTGATATTTGTGACATGTTCAATCACAAAACAGATAAATGCTTCTTCAATCAATACTGTTCTATCTGTGATATGAACAATCACTCCACCAAAAATTACTATTTCAACAAGTATTGTTCAATTTGTGACATGAACAATCACAATACATCTGATTGCTACTTCAATTAGAAGGGGTTGAGAATTCCACAAAAAAGTCCATCTCAAAAAAATCTATTGTGATGCATCTGTCAAACCTCATCTTCATAATACTCAATCTAGGACACCTAGATCAACAAATAACATAATTAACTTAAAGGATTTAAGGAAGGGTCAAAGAAATCATCTCACTATGAACACAAACTTGACCTTCCTAAGCAAAAACCAAATTTTGATAATGAAACTCAGGCTAAACTTCTTCAAAGAAATAGAGACCAACGATTTCATTATTCATCTGAATCCTCAGTAGATGTTGATGAGATGACTCGACCAATTCATTACCAAAAATCTCCCAAATCACCACCATCTAAATCACTATTCAGAGGGAAATACCAGGAGGTGACTATCATGAATAGGAACGGGAAACCCAAGACCATCATGGCTTGGGTTCCTTATTCTAATTAGTTCTTTTTGTTTGTAGGTTCATCAACACAGGTCTAATGGCCTATGGTATGTAGACAGTGGATGCTCCCGACACATGACTGGAGATCGTTCCCTCCTTCATGATTTCAAGTACATACAAGGAACTACTATGGCATTCGGTGGAGATTCAGAACGTGGTAGGATTACAGGAGAAGGATCTATGACAAATGGGATTCTAAGCTTTGACAGAGTGAATTACTGTGACACAACTGAATTTCAATCTGCTAAGCGTGTCTCAGATGTGCGACAGAAAATATTCCACTCACTTTACAGACACTCACTGCTACATTCTGAAACCTGGATTTCAGATTCCTAAAGAATGGGTTGTCTTAAAGACTCCGAGGAAGAATAATACATATATCTTAAACCTGTGTTCTACATCACCTAAGGAAGAAACATGTCTTTTGTCTAAAGCATCATTGATGAGTCACAGCTTTGGCATAGACGTTTGGGGCACACTAACTTTAAAAATATGAACAAGTAGTCAAAGGAAACCATGTGATTGGTCTTCCTCAAAAAGAATTCAATTTTATTGATCAATGCTCAACGTGCCTCAAAGGAAAACAACACAAATAGTCTCACAAAACCAAGCTGGTGAACACTAACAATACTCCATTGAAGTTACTTCACATGGATCTGCTTGGACTAACTCATGTAATGAGTATGGGAAAGAAACAATATTGTTTAGTGATCATTGATGACTTTTCTCGATTCACATGGGTGTTCTTCTTACTTCATAAAAATGAAGCATCCAAATTCATTCAAGAATTTATCACTAAAATTGAAAATCAACTTAGTCTCAAACTCAAAATAATAAGAAGTGATAATGGTACAGAGTTCAAAACTGAAAATATGAGTTCCTTTTGTGCAACCAAAGGCATTGCCCATCATTTAGTGCAGCTAGAACTCCTCAACAAAATGGGGTAGCTGAAAGGCGAAATAGAACACTGATTGAAGCAGCAAGAATGATGCTAGCCGATGCTAAACTGCCAATCACCTTCAGGGCAGAAGCAGTTAACACATCGTGCTTATGCAAAATCAAACTCTGATTGTTAAAGAAAGTAACATGACATCTTATGAACTGATATTTCATAGGAAACCATTTATTGTATTCCTCAAATCATTTGGTTATCCAGTCTCAATATTAAACACCCGTGATCATTTGGGAAAATTTTCATCTAAATCTGATGAAGGATTTATTGTAGGTTATTCTTCCATCTCAAAGGCCTATAGAGTGTTCAATCCACAAATGTTCAATTCAAGGAACATTCGTTTCCCAAATCTACAAATGGTCCTGATTGGTTGTTTGATATTGACACTTTTACTAAATCATTTGACCAATTTCACTTGTCTAATGCAGGAAATATACATTCAGGTGATACTTCATCAACTGTAGATAGAAGAGATAATTATCCATTGATTCCACCTACATCGGATGAACATATGAATGAAGATGTTCCTCTTCAAGCTGATCCCATAAGACACTTATCACAAAACCTTAGTGTTTCTTCTGAAGAAGGTCCCAGCCTGGTACCATCTCACTCAGATGACTTGTCACATGAGATCAGAAATAAAAAAACAGGCTTCTCATCCAGAAGAAACTCAAGGTATTTCAAATGATGCAAGCAACCTCAGTGCTGCTGAAGATGTAGCAGTTACTGAAACAGAAGTTGACAATCTTCATAATTCAATAACAATACAAGATGATTGTGCCTCAGACCATAATGAACAGAATGTCTCCAATCTTGATGTAACTATTACTAGTGACACCATTCCAACAACAAGAATACACAAGAATCATCGGGTTGAAACCATTATTGGTGATCTTAATCAGAGGGTGACAAGAAGCAAGTCCAGTATTGCAAACATGTGTTTGTTCTCCTTCTTTCTATGTCAAACAGTACCCAAAAACATCAAAGAGGTGCTTCAAGACAATAGTTGGATTGAAGCAATGCAGGAAGAATTGCTTCAATTCAAGAAACAAGAAGTATGGCAACTGGTAGATCTTCCCGAAGGACAATACCCTATCAGTACCAGATGGCTATACAGCAACAATACTGATGATAGAGGGATAGTCATCAGAAATAAGGCAAGACTAGTGGCACATGGATACGCTTAGGAAGAAGGAATTGACTACGACGAAGTGTTTGCTCCTGTTGCCAGACTAGAAGCAAACAGAATCTTTCTTGCATATTCTGCGGCCATGAAATTTATTGTTTATCAAATGGATGTAAAGTGTGCCTTCTTGTATGGAAAGAATGCTGAAGAAGTCTATGTAAGTCAACCACCTGGCATTAAAGATCCAGATTTCCCTCACAGAGTGTACAAGCTTGACAAAGCTCTGTGGTCTTCATCAAGCTCCAAGAAAGTGGTATGAGACTCTATCATCCTTTCTTCTTGAACATGGGTATGAAAAAGGAAAGATTGATCAGACTCATTTCAGATGAATAAGAGGAAAAGACATGTTGTTAGTCCAGATCTACGTGGATGACATTATATTTGGCTTGACAAACAAGCAACTCTACAAAGAATTTGAAGATCTTATGCATTCAAAGTTCCAAATGAGTGCTATGGGGGAACTCCCATTCTTCTAGGGGTGCAAGTCCAGCAAACAGCAGATGGAATCTTCATCAATCAGTCAAAATATGTACAAACCATGCTGAAGAAATTCCACTTTGCTGACTGTCAGTCTATTAGAACTCCTATAGATACTAAAGTGAAGATTTGACCTGACCCTGAAGGCAAATCAGTGGATCAAACTCACTATCGATCAATGATAGGTTCACTTATGTATCTAACAGCCAGTAGGCCTGACATTATGTTTGGTGTTTGTGTGTGTGCTAGATATCAAGCTGATCCAAAAGAATCACATGTGAATGCAGTCAAGAGGATATTTAGATATTTGAAGGGCAAACTAGCTCTCAGATTATGGTATCCAAAGGGAGGAGAATTTAATCTATATGCCTACACAGACAGCGATTATGGAGGATGCAACATCAACAGAAAATCCACTTCTGGCGGTTGTCAATTTCTTGGTCCCAGACTAGTATTCTGGCAATGCAAGAAGCAGACAAATATGTCTGTATCCACAACAGAAGCTGAGTATATTGCTGCTTCAGCATGTTGCTCTCTAGTTCTCTGGATTCAAAAGCTGATGCTTGATTATGGGTTTAACTTTTTGCGTACACCAATTTCTATTGACAACACAGCTGCCGTCTTTATAACTAATAATCCAGTTCAACACTCAAAAACAAAACATATTGAAATTAGATATCATTTTTTGAGAGACTGTGTTGAAAAAGGTTTAATCAAATTGATTCAAGTACCAACAGAAAATCAATTACCTGATTGTTTACCAAGGCATTGAACCTAGTAGGTTTGAATTTCTGGTTCAGTCAATTGGCATGGTTAACCTTGAGTAAAAACTATTAAAAACTTCAAAAACAATTTAAAACACAGAAAAAACCACAAAGATAAATCAAGTTTTATGAAGAAAAGAATTAGGGAAATGATATAATTGCAGTCGTTATATCATTCATGTGCTTAATTCAAAATGTAAAAGACTGAAATGACTTACCAGATATGTTGGTAGGCCCAACTTGGAAGAAAAGATACATGCAGTGATGAATAAAGACATATTAAATTGTGAAACACTCATCACAAAGTACAGGTATGTATTGGCTTATCTGAATGCATGTGTGTGTAGTAGCCTAAACACACCAGGTAATGATACTTTATGAATCTCTTTCACCACATCATGCTTCATCTCTGTTTTGCTGAGCAAAGACCTGATGAACTTGCATATAGTGCAGATGAAAAAGGATCAAATTAAAAGAATCCCAATATGGATCAACATGAAAAAGGATCAAATTAAAAGAATCCCAATGAGGATTAGTGAAAATGAGATTTCATGACTTAAGTAGCCTGGTAAGAAAAGTTGTGAAAAAGTTCTACCATGCATTGTATATGGAGGGTTGATCATTTCTTGCTTATGTGTGTGAGGTACACATTGAATATACATCAACCAAAACATGATAAAAGTCATTTGCATCAAAATATCAACCAGGTATGAGCTGAAGAGGACAAACATACCTTCAATCTTCAAGTTCATAATCATGTCCATTTAATCATAAAGGATGTACATGTGTAATGTAAGATTGATATGATCCCTACAAAGAGATTTTTCTCTTCATTATTAATATTAATCAAAATAATATTCAAAACTTCTAAAACTTTAAAGTTTCTCTCCAAATGTGGACATAAACTTTAGGGGGAGTAATATAAAATTTTTAAGTAAGGTCAAATTTTTGTTTATAACTCAATTTTGAAAAATAAAACAAAAAGAATTTTAGTTGGTGTTGTTGCAATAAGTCATACCATTATATCTCAGCTTATGCAGATTCTTAGAAGCATGATAAGTCCAAGATCTGTCAAAATTGGGAAACTTGTATTAATTGTGACATACAAGTCAATCCAAGCAAGAAGTGACAACTTCAACAGCCAACTTCATAAGAAAAATCAATCAAGGACACTTCTTCACAAGATGAATAATCAATTCAATCATATTAACTTTTGATTAAGTTCAAAGGGTAATGCAGGTAAGTGCATTAGTTAATGCGGGTGAAGGTCAAGTTCAGAGACCAAGTTGATTACAACAAAACAAGACAATTCAACATCACAAAGTCAACATCAAGACAATTAGAAAGTCAAAGTTAAGTCATGTTGTAATATTAGTATAAGTAGACCCACTACTGCATGTATGTAAGTGTGGCTTATGTGTGTGTGTTTCTCATGGTGTAAATCACCACCCAAGGAGAAATCCTCTCCTTTGGGTGGGTTTGATTTTACCAGCCATCTATGATTCTCATTGTAACTTGTTTATCAACATCAATGAAATCATAACATTATTGTTATCCATTCTTTGTTCTATGATTCACACACGTCCACCCATCTTAATTTTGATTTCTAGATCTGAATATGATGAATCCTAAGATCCACGCTCAATGAATCTGAAATATTGATTTAGCACCTTAAAGTATAGTCTTGTAGTATAGGCTTTAGTTATAGGATCCCAGCTGGTATCAAAGTATATCCGGCTGTAGGTAGTCTTATATATAGTTTCTCATTGTAACTCGAAAAGATAAGATTGTAAGAGTCTTGTAATATTTGAGTTGAGAAGCAATATATGCAAGTACCTTGAAAATTACTTTCTGTGTTCTATATTACTTACTATATTATGATCAACTCTTATTGACTCTACCGTCATCCGAGTGTTGGTCTAAGTGAGTTTGAGTGAAAAACTAAGTGTTAAGTGAGCCTTAACCGACCCTCCAATTGGTATTAGTGCTTCTCAGGCTCTTGATTGCGTGATCTAACCATCCAAATAAACCTATTTTTCACTCCTCCTACAACTCACTCACTCAAAATGGCCCTTAACAAGTCCGAAGTAGAGATGGGAACCATGACAAAGGTTCCCATCATTACTCCTAAAAATTTCAGGTCTTGGAGCAGAAGAATAGATGACAAGGCTCCAAAGACCAATCCGGGAACCTCACAGGCCTCCAAACATCCATCAACCTCAAAGCCCACTGGGAAGTCAACTTAAACAGCTATAATGGCTCAAGAAGTTGACTAGAGCTTCATGGTATAGGATGTGACTCCTGCTCAAGCTCTCATGGCAGGAACAGATGATACTCACGTATATGAACATCTCTGTACTCCAACCAATATAGCTAAAGTTAAAGTTTATTAGGATTACAATATGGAAATCAGATATGATATTGAGTCTTTAATTATTTTAAAATCTGATTTTAGCAGAGCTGAATCTGACTATCAAAAGAAAATTGAGGAGTTAGAAAAGTATCTCTTTTAAAACATGAACACACCAACTACAATACTCAAATTAAGGATCTGATATCCAAATTGCTAAGGCTCAAGCCCAGCTTGTCACTGCTGAGGCTCAGGCCAGGAAGCATGTTATTTCTGAGCAAAACATCTAAGCTATTCTTGTATCATCCTCCTACTCCAAACTCTGTTATCAGAACAAAGGTGGATTGGGAACCAATGAAATTCCCACACCACACTCTTATGAGTCTATTAGACAACCTAGATGTGGTACTGAGGAGCAAGAGGTTCCAACTGCTGACCCTTCCTCACTAGAGTTGAAGGATGAAGCAACAATAGTGGCCACCATAGGGAAGGAACAGGTAGAAGTACCCATCTCCTCGTGTGAAGATCAAATCCTAACCACTAAGGCCTGAAGAAGCAGAGCTAAAGCTGCTAGAAGAACTGCCAAGAAAGTGGTTCAGTCTAAGCTGAAAATTGACCTAAAGCAGAAAGGTGTCTTTATCCTAACTGGATTTCAAGTGTTAGGTACTTTTGATTCAGAAAAGGAATGTAATACCAGCACTCCTGTCCTGTCAAAGGATCAGAAGTTGAAGGGAAAGGTCGTTGATGAAGAGAAGAAGCCCAAGAAACAGCAACCTACACAGTCCCAAAAGACTAACATTGCATGCATAATGTGTGGTCTACACAACCATATGGCAAAAGATTGTTACTACAATCCTGCAAGCACATATTATGCAAATAATGTAAGGAAAGAAGGAGTCAGGGAAGGTTTCACCTTTGGACCTTTTCAAACGGTTGAGGTGATGAAGAAGAGAAAGTTGGGTTTTCGAAGCAAGGTTGCTTTCGGAAGAAAACTGTTTCTTCCGAAGGGAAAATGGCCTCAGAAGTAAATGCTACTAAAGTTCGGGAAAGAACAAGAAGATTCCTTTGAAACCATACGAGAAGAAGACTGCTTCGGAAGAAAAGCGCGGGTAAAGGCTTCTTCTGAAAAGAAAGAAGCTTCAGAAGAAGGCCATGCTGCAAAAGCCTCTATAGGCTCTCCTCCAAGATTGACCAAAGGATGGACAGGAAGATCAAGGAAGATGCTACAGCCCAAACCTCTTCTTCAAAGACATCTATTGAACCCCATGCATATCTTTTGGTTCAATTATGTCATTGTCCTGGAAAAAACCCAAGACCAACAAGGCTTGGACGTCCAATCAAAACTAAAAATGATAAGAACAACAATGTCTGGATTATGGATAGTGGAGTGCTCCAGGCACATGACAGGGAAAAGATCTCTCCTTCAACAGTTTCAACACTATGATGGAGGTCCTGTCCAATTTGGAGGTGTGGCCGGATGATATATTTCAGGTAGAGGGAGTATATCCAATGGTAAGTTAAAGATTGACAAAGTTAACTTTGTCAAACAGCTTGAACACAATTTGTTAAGTGTTTCTCAATTCTATGATCAAAAGCACCACATGCTTTTCACACACATGAGTGATTATCCTCAAACCAGGGTTGACCATTCCTCTGGAATTGGTGCTTCTTAGATCTCCCAGGAAAAGGGATATGTACAAGATGAATATGAATAATGCTTCCCCAATGGGTGAAGTATCATGATTTCTTTCCAAACTTGATAGTGATGAGTCAACACTATGGCATAAACGTATGTGTCATGTAAATTAAGACAATGAATAAATTGGCTAAAAATAACTTGGTACATGGATTGCCTAAAAGGAGTTTTTCTGCAAAGATAACTATCTTGATGTCTGAAAGGGAAGCAACATAGGACCTCTCATAAATCCAAATGTCTTAACTCAATCACTACTCCATTACACTTATTGCACATGGATCTTTTTGGTCCCACAAGTATAATAAGCATTGGAAGGAAATCATACTGCCTTGTGATAGTTGATGATTTTACAAGATTCACATGGGTATTCTTTTAAGAACTAAAGATGAAACTGCTAAAACGCTAAAATCTTTTATTCTTAAGATAGAAAATCAAATTGATCATAAGGTTAAAATTATTAGAAGTGATCAAGGGACGAGTTAAGAACATTGTTCTGGACTCATTCTGTAACTCAAAAGGGATTGCCAAACAATACAATGCTCCCAGAACTCCTCAACAAAACGGTGTTGCTCAGAGGAGAAAAAGACACTTATTGAGGCTGCTCGAACTATGTTAGCTTATTCAAAACTACCTCTTACATTCTGGGCAGAGGCAGTTAGCACTGCATGCTATGTGTAGAACAGAGTTCTTGTGGTGAAGCAACATGGAAAAACCCCTTATGAGCTATTGAACAAGAGGCCACCATTCATTGGCTTTCTAAGGTCCTTTGGCAGCAGGTGTACCATACTTGACACAAAAGACAATTTAGCCAAATGTGCTGAAAAGTTGGATAATGCTATCTTGTTGGATACTCTTCTAGCTCCAAAGCTTATAAAGTATACAACATTAAGAATCAACAATTTGAGGAGTCATCCAATATAGTTGTTAATGAGCACACTCCTCGTGTTAAGGGGAATGGCCCTGATGATATCTTTGATTTAGAATTGTTTCCAAACTATTCTAAACCATCTTGTGAGAATGTTTCAGCCGGAACAGATGCTCAAAATAATGTTGATATTGCTGTTGATGATCAACTGTTTGAGCTACCCAGACCTCTTCCAATTTCTCCAAGAGCTGCAATAAATGAAGTTTCCACCATTCATAGATCTGGGAGCTTAACCATATCAAGGAATAGTTAAGCTTCAATAAGTGAATCACTTGCTGAGCCTCAAAACTCATCAGGTGATCCACCACAACACCAGGGAGAAGACAACAATGTTTTGAAGGAACGGGCTAAAGGATTCTATATTCCCAAGACACGTAGAATACTGATGCGGTTAGTACGTTATGATCCAAGTCGGGTTATACCAATAACAAGCTTCGCAAACACCAATTAATATTTATTGATGATATGAACATGCAATTAAATATTTACACCAATTTAGAAAATGGGTTTTCTAAATAAGTTGCATATGAGATGGAACAACTTATTTGAATATTTTGTTCAATAATATTATTTGAAGTGTTTTTTTAAATAAGTTAGAAAACACCAAATAAAAATGAGAAATTATAACTTGTACATACAATTAAATGGTTAATTGTATGTCTAGTTAGAAGACCATTTTAATGTGTGTATGTGCTATGTTTAAAAGGGGGAAACCCTTTTTTGAATTGAAATTCGGCCACCCCCCTTTATTCTTATTGGACCATTTACTTTGAAATGTACACACAATTAACTTGTCTTGGGGGCTCTTTTTCTCCACCATTCTCATTACATGCAAAGAAAAAAAAAAGGGTCCTCCTCTCTCCCAAAAACCCCACGGTTCTAGCAGCTTGTTTTAGAGGTTTTGAAGCCTTTGTGATGGTGAATCTTCCTAACAAGAAGGTGTTTGCAAGGAGGCTTGGGGTATACAAGCTTGAGGACTTCTAATCTTGAAGTTTGGCCAATTTTTCAGCATCTTTTCCACCTTTTCTGTCGACTTTGAAGGCTGTTTTAGAAGGTAGTTATGGCAGCCCTTTGTGGCTGTCATATTATGTTGTTTTATGTTTACATAGCATGTATATTCAATATAATGATCCTTTGATATATGGTTTTGTTTTATACATTAATATGGTCACCTAATGAACATATTTTCAGCCTATAAACAAGTTTATAAAGTTGTAATTCTGCTGCGTTTTCAGAAAGTTTAAGAGGTTAAACTGTGATTTTATGTTTTTACAAACCCTTCAATGGCATCTAGAGCCGGTTATGTGGATAGCATGCTTGTTTGTATCCTTTAAAATTTGTTTCATGGGATTTTATAACCCCTTTAAGGGCTGAAATGTTCTTGTATGTTGAATCCCCCCAAGTTTCAAGGTTATATCACATATGCTTGTGATTAAACTTGAAAGATATGTATGATGATATGTATATGTTTGACAATGTTTGAAACCCATATTTTCAGTTTATGATGGATGAAAATCGTGGGTTTAATGGGGATTCTTATTTATTTGGATGATATGATGTATGTTCATATTGGTGCATAACTAGCTTGACCTTGTGTTGTTTGGTTTGGATTGAATGTATTTTATTTGATTATATTTATTCAATGGGGTTGTATATTAATTTGTGCTTTGTTTTAAATGTATTTTGTCTATTTATTCATTGGGATGTAATAATAGATTAGGAGTAATTTCCTTTACTAGAAAATATGTATTAGGATATAATTTTGTAAAAGAAGATGCTCGGGAAGGAAGCACAAGAGAGAAGACACAAAGAAGGACTTGAAGCATATGGATGCAAGTTCAAGTGGGGGTCAATGAAGACCTCAATTTGTGTTGTATTCAACCCTTAAGAAAGACAAATGACCACCTTGTGATGGCAAACAAGTGTGGTCACAATAGTAGCTATGGTTATGCACATTATGGTTGTTTATATTATGCTTTTTTGATGTGTGTTTTATGAATAATTGTATGATATTTGGATATGATAAACAATCTTAATAAAAATGATCTTAACAAGCTAATATAAAATGGTTCTTAATCATTAAGGTTAATAAATGGTTATTAAAAGGATTAATTATTTATAATAAAATGTGTTTTATTAAAAGAACCATAGGGTATCTTGATTTGAAAGCATGCAAATACAAGTACATAGAGTTTTCTAAACTAGAATTATGAAATCTCTAAACTTTTGTCAAACAAGTTTAACACCGTCCTTTTGCACAACACTTGAGTCATTGGGAACTCTTAATTGGATAAAGGTCACCTAACCATTTGAGGGAACTTGTGACTTAAGGTGGGGATACCATATTGGTGGGATATAGGTCACCTAACCATTATGTGGGTAAACTCACAGTGTGTGCAAGTAGGGTAACTTGATTTGCAAACCATGTTAAATGGATCACCTAAAATACGGTTTCCTAATGGTCTTGATGGGATTAACATGACTTTGACTTTACATATGATGTTTAAAGTCGATCCCATACCTCTAGAAGTTGCAAATGGTTGCAACCATCAATCGTTGACCACCTTAGTAATTTAAATCGTGGGATAAAGGTCACCTAACCACAATTTAAATGTAATGTTGGGTTCTAGATTTTAATATAAAAATGACCTTAAAAGGCATTAATTATTAAAAAATAAGCAATGCGAAAATACTGAAATAGATCTTTGTTAAATTTTGTAGATGGCCACCAATAATGACAATCATGATACTCATCCGCGTCCACCCAATCATTACAAGCGATCCTCCAAAAGGAACATCTAAATCATAACAATTTCATTGATTGGTATCGAAACTTGAGAATCGTTCTCAAGCAAGAGAGACGATCATATGTTTTAGACGACCCTATCCCCGATCAACCTACCGAGGATGATGAGGAGGCCTATAACAATTGGCTGAAGTACACTGAGGACTCGTCAAGTGTCTTGTCTCATGCTAGCGAGCATGACTCCGGATCCCAAAGGAGTATGAACATCACGGAGCTTATGACATGATAACCCAGCTGAAGGAAACGTTCCAACAGCAGGCAAGGGTTGAGCGCTTTGAAACGGTTCGAGCACTCCATGCATGTCGTATGGACGACAACCAATCAGTTTCATCTTATGTACCTAAGATGAAAAGTCATATTGACCACTCGAGAGGCTTAATTGTCCCGTCTCGAAGGAATTGGCCACGGATTTGATCCTTATGGCCTTACCAAGAAGTTCGAGACATTTGTGTTGAATTACAACATGAATGCATGGGACAAGAGCATTGGTGATATTCACTCAATGCTTAAAACGGCCGAGGCGGCCATGGGTAAAAGGGTTTACCCGTTCTCACCAACCATGAAGGTGGGAACAAGAAAAGGCCTCATCCCGCACCCAAGACAAGGTTGCCAAGGGTAGGGACCAATATGGGGAAAGGGGAATGGGGTGGCAAGGGTGCCACCCAAACCAGAAGAGAAGAAGCAAAAGGTTGCTACCAATGACCCATGCTTTAAGTGTGTGGAGATGGACATTGGGAAAGAATTGTCCTGTCCATCTCCAAGAGTTGAAAGCAAAGAGGGATGCGGGCAGACTCAGGTACAATATATATGATTCATATTGATATTAATGTTACATCTTCTAACACATGGGTATTGGATACCGGATGTGGAACTCATATTTGCAATTTGTTGCAGGGGTTCACAAGAAGTAGGGATTCAATCAAGGGGATGTTAGCCTCTTCAGGGGTAATGGAACTAAAGTCATAGTTGAAGCTCGTGGGGACTACATCCTAATACTCCAAGTGGCATGGATGTGATTTTGAAGAATGTTTTGTATGCTCCTAGTTTGACTAGGAACATTATTTCAGTATCCCGATTAAGACTTTATGATTATGTATGATCTTTTGTTGAAAATGATATTCTTGTTTCTTTAAATGATATGTTCTATTTTAAAGCTATTCCCATTAATGGTATTTATGAATTGGTTCATGAAAATACTTAAATAGTTCATTGTACCAAACTAACACCAAAAAACTCAAGTTGGATTTGGGTGATACCTATCTTTGGCATTGTCGTCTTGGTCATATAAACAAGAAAAGTATACAAACACTTCAAAAGAATAGTCTTTTAAAAACAAATGAATATGATTCATTGATGTATGTGAATCTTGTTTACAAGGAAAAATGACTAAGGCACCTTTAGTGGGACTAACAAACAAAAGGAAAAAGATTTACTAGGAATCATACATTCGGATGTATGTGGTCCTTTTAAACAAATGACTAGGAATGGTCAAAGATACTTCATTACCTTTACCGACGATTATAGTCGCTATGGGTATGTGTACTTATTAAGGCACAAAGATGAAGCTTTTGAAACGTTCAAGATCTTCAAGAATGAAGTAGAAAATCAACTCAACAAGTCGATTAAAGTTCTCGCACAGATAGAGGAGGTGGTGAATACCAAAATGATGCTTTTCAAGATCATCATAGGAGTTGTGGTATTGTCTCACAACTCACTCTACCTGGAACACCACAACATAATGGTAAGTCTGAGAGGAGGAATCGAACCTTATTGGATATGGTTCCATCTATGATGGCTAGAAGCACATTGCCTCTATCATTTTGGGGTTTCGCTTTGCTCTCCGCAACCCGTATTCTAAATATGGCCCCAACCAAAAAGGTGGAAAGGACACCTTTTGAGATATGGCATGGAAGAGTTCCATCCCTATCATACTTAAGGGTCTGGGGTTGTGAGGCGTACGTTAAGACTCCCACCCCAAACAAATTGGAAGTCCGATCCACCAAGTGTATCTTTATTGGATATCCTAGAGATTTTATGGGATATTATTTCTATGATCCACTGGAACAAAAGGTCTTTGTTGCCAGAAAGAGTGTGTTCATAGAGGAAAAGTTCCTTATGGAAGGAACTAGCAGTAGAACAGTGGATCTTGAGGAGAATCAAGAACCACAACCCGATGCACGTCTGGTTGAAACTAGAACTCAACATGAGGATGTTGAGGATGATCAAGCGATTGATCAATACACACAAAACGTTCGCAGAAGTGGTAGAACTAGTAATCCACCTCAAAGATATGGATTTTTCAGGGATGGATGCCATGTGGTAGATTCAGATGAACCAACCACATACCAGAATGCAGTGTCCAATTTGGATTGTGACAAACGGCTTGAGGCCATGAACGTTGAGATGCAATCCAAGTATGACAATCATGTTTGGGAACTTGTTGTACAACCTCTTAATTCCAAAGTAGTTGGAAGCAAGTGGGTTTTCAAGAAAAAAACGATATGCATGGAAACTTGGATACTTATAAAGCTAGACTTGTAGCAAAGGGTTTCACTCAAACTCAAGGGGTTGACTATGATGAAACTTTCTCACCTGTTGTGATGCTAAAGTCTATAAGGATATTGTTTGCCATAGCTGCTCATTATGATTATGAGATTGGCAAATGGATGTCAAACCGCTTTCCTAAATGGATATCTTGAGGAAGATGTCTATATGGTTCAGCCTGAAGGTTTTGTTGATCCAAAACATCCTAATAAAGTATGCAAGTTAAGAAATCAATCATCAATCGAACTGGAAACAAGCATCGAGAAGCTGGAATCATCGTTTTGATGGGGGGTAAGAAAAGAAATAGCTTCATCAAAAACGCTGATGAGGCTTGTGTGTATAAGAAGGCTAGTGGGAGCACAATAACTTTCCTAGTTGTATGTTGATGACATACTACTATTTGGAAATGACATTCCAACCTTGGAAGGTGTAAAAACCTGGCTTGGAAGTTGTTTTTCCATTAAGGATCTTGGAGAAGCCGCCTATATTCATGGAATAAAGATCTATAGGGATAGATCGAGGCGGTTTATTGGTTTGAATCAAAGTGCATACATTGATAAGATCTTGAAAAGGTTCAAGATGGAGAACTCTAAAAAGGGTACCGTACCTATTCAAAGAGGAATGATATTGAGTACGACTCAATGTCCTAGCTCAAAGGATGAGCAAGATAAAATGAAGGCAGTCCCATACGCATCTGCTATTGGATCCATCATGTTGCAATAATATGCACTCGACAGGACGTGTCATGCGCCTTAAGCATGACAAGTCGTTACGAGCAAAATCCTGGAAACAGTCATTGGATGGCTGTTAAGAACATACTTAAGTACCTAAGGAGGACAAGAGATATGTTCCTACTCTATGGATCTGGTGATGAGGAACTCGTTGTAAAAGGTTACATGGATGTGATTTTCCATACCGATCATGATGATTCTCAGTCACAATCGGGATATGTTTTCATTCTGAATGGAGGAGCGATCTCATGGAAGAGCTCCAAACAGGATGTGGTGGCTCTATCAACTACAGAATCAGAATATGTCACCACCTCATTGGCAGCTCAAGAAGCTGCATGGTTGAAGAAATTCATTGCCGATCTAGGGGTTGTCCCTTACATTCAGGACCCCCTAGAGAACTTTTGTGATAACGAGGGTACGATTGCTCAAATCAAAGAACCTCGTGCTCATCAAAAGACTAGGCACATTGAGTGGAGATTCAACTACATACGAGATGAAGTTGAAAGGGAAAGATATGTATTCGCAAAGTTCACACGGATAAAAACATTGCGGATCCTCTCACGAAGCTCCTGAAAAGGCAAAGCATGAAAGTCATGCTTGTGCCATGGGACTTCGATTTTCTAGTCAGTGGATTTGATAGGTAAATTTTGTATTTGGATATGTGGAACTCTCTATTATTTGAATAAAATTATTTGGTTATATTGTTTCAATTAATGTTCCAATTTAGCATGTTTAATCCATGAGTAAATTGTTTACTCTAAATGTCCATAGTTGTTCATACTTGTGGGAACAAGTGTGAGGGTAAGATTATTATGAACTTGGATTGGTTGACATTCATAAGATGAATATAGAGCCATGGGTTGCTACCAAGGTTCATAGATATTTGTGGGATACAAAATTGGACTAATCGCATCTCAATTTTACTACATGGAATCTTATTGATTGATCATAAGTAAATTTGAGTAAAGGCGAATATCATTGGTATCCTCCGACCGAGAACGGTACACAATATCACCTTGACTGAGTATGCTTGAGCTGTCCTGCACTGTCCTCAAAAATAATGGACAGTACATAAGTGTATGTTCAGGTATGACACGAGGTGTTGTGAGAAAACGTATGTAGTCAAAGAATTGGAATTTGTTTATTCGTGTGAGAGTTAGATGTCTAAGGCCTGATAAGTTAAATCAACAAGGAATATCATTCTGTGTTCTTGGATTTAACATGACATCTGTAACAAAAGGATAGATATTGATTCACCTAAATCATTTCAAGTAGGATACTTGAATAAGATGATGTTATTGAATGGCTATAAGTCATGCCTATTAAGGGTAGTAAACTGTTGTTAGGCGGTATTTACTGCTTGCATCAATCTTCTATGAATCTTGGGCAAGTGGGAGATTGAAGGATTCTATATGCCCAAGACACGTAGAATACTGATGCGGTTAGTACATTATGATCCAAGTCGGGTTATACCCAATAACAAGCTTCGCAAACACCAATTAATATTTAATTGATGATATGAACATGCAATTAAATATTTACACCAATTTAGAATATGGGTTTTCTAAATAAGTTGCATATGAGATGGAACAACTTATTTGAATATTTTGTTCAATAATATTATTTGAAGTGTTTTTTTAAATAAGTTAGAAAACACCAAATAAAAATGAGAAATTATAACTTGTACATACAATTAAATGGTTAATTGTATGTCTAGTTACAAGACCATTTTAATGTGTGTATGTGCTATGTTTAAAAGGGGGAAAACCCCTTTTTTGAATTGAAATTCGGCCACCCCCCCTTTATTCTTATTGGACCATTTTACTTTGAAATGTACACACAATTAACTTGTCTTGGGGGCTCTTTTTCTCCACCATTCTCATTACATGCAAAAGAAAAAAAAAGGGTCACTCCTCTCTCTCAAAAACCCCACGGTTCTAGCAGCTTGTTTTAGAGGTTTTGAAGCCTTTTGATGGTGAATCTTCCTAACAAGAAGGTGTTTGCAAGGAGGCTTGGGGTACACAAGCTTGAGGACTTCTAATCTTGAAGTTTTGGCCGATTTTTCAGCATCTTTCCCACCTTTTCTATCGACTTTTGAAGGCTGTTTTAGAAGGTATTTATGGCAGCCCTTTGTGGCTGTCATATTATGTTGTTTTATGTTTACATAGCATGTATATTCACATATAATGATCCTTTGATATATGGTTTTGTTTTATACATTAATATGGTCACCTAATGAACATATTTTCAGCCTATAAACAAGTTTATAAAGTTGTAATTCTGCTGCGTTTTCAGAAAGTTTAAGAGGTTAAACTGTGATTTTATGTTTTTACAAACCCTTCAATGGCATCTAGAGCCGGTTATGTGGATAGCATGCTTGTTTGTATCCTTTAAAAATTTGTTTCATGGGATTTTATAACCCCTTTAAGGGCTGAAATGTTCTTGTATGTTGAATCCCCAAGCTTTCAAGGTTATATCACATATGCTTGTGATTTAAACCTGAAAGATATGTATGATGATATGTATATTGTTTGGACAATGTTTGAAACCCGTATTTTCAGTTTATGATGGCTGAAAATCGTGGGTTTTAATGGGGATTCTTAGTTTATTTTGGATGATATGATGCATGTTCATATTGGTGCATAACCTAGCTTGACCTTGTGTTGTTTGGTTTGGATTGAATGTATTTATTTGATTATATTTTCAATGGGGTTGTATATTAATTTGTGCTTTGTTTTAAATGTATTTTGTCTATTTATTCATTGGGATGTAATAATAGATTAGGAGTAATTTCCTCTTACTAGAAAATATGTATTAGGATATATATTTTGTAAAAGAAGATGCTCGGGAAGGAAGCACAAGAGGAAGACACAAAAGAAGGACTTGAAGCATATGGATGCAAGTTCAAGGGGGTCAATGAAGACCTCAATTTTGTGTTGTATTCAACCTTAAGAAAGACCAAATGACCACCACTTGTGATGGCAAACAAGTGTGGTCACAATAGTAGCTATGGTTATGCACATTATGGTGTTTATATTATGCTTGTTTGATTGTGGTTTTATGAATAATTGTATGATATTTGGATATGATAAACAATCTTATAAAAATGATCTTAACAAGCTAATATAAAATGGTTCTTAATCATTAAGTGTTTATAAATGGTTATTAAAAGGATTAATGATTTTATAATAAAATGTGTTTTATTAAAAGAACCATAGGGTATCTTGTATTTGAAAGCATGCAAATACAAGTACATAGAGTTTTCTAAACTAGAATTATGAAATCTCTAAACTTTTGTCAAACAAGTTTAACACCGTCCTTTTGCACAACACTTGAGTCATTTGGAAACTCTTAATTGGATAAAGGTCACCTAACCATTTAGAGGGAACTTGTGACTTAAGGTGGGGATACCATATTGGGGGATAAGGTCACCTAACCACTTATGTGGGTAAACTCACACGTGTGTGCAAGTAGGGTAACTTGATTTGCAAACCATGTTAAATGGATCACCTAAATATGGTTTCCTAATGGTGTTGATGGGATTAACATGCTGACTTTACATATATGTTTAAAGTCGATCCCATACCTCTAGAAGTTGCAAATGGTTGCAACCGTCAATCGTTGACCACCTTATTAATTTAAATCGTGGGAAAGGTCACCTAACCACAATTTAAATGTAATGTTGGGTTCTAGATTTTAATATAAAAATGACCTTAAAAGGCATTAATTATTAAAAAATAAGCAATGCGAAAATACTAAATAGATCTTTTTTAAATTTTGTAGATGGCCACCAATAATGACAATCATGATACTCATCCGCGTCCACCCAATCATTACAAGCGATCCTCCAAAAGGAACGTCTAAATCATAACAATTTCATTGATTGGTATCGAAACTTGAGAATCGTTCTCAAGCAAGAGAGACGATCATATGTTTTAGACGACCCTATCCCCGATCAACCTACCGAGGATGATGAGGAGGCCTATAACAATTGGCTGAAGTACACTGAGGACTCCGTCCAAGTGTCTTGTCTCATGCTAGCGAGCATGACTCCGGATCCCCAAAAGGAGTATGAACATCACGGAGCTTATGACATGATAACCCAGCTGAAGGAAACGTTCCAACAGCAGGCAAGGGTTGAGCGCTTTGAAACGGTTCGAGCACTCCATGTATGTCGTATGGACGACAACCAATCAGTTTCATCTTATGTACTTAAGATGAAAAGTCATATTGACCGCCTCGAGAGGCTTAATTGTCCCGTCTCGAAGGAATTGGCCACGGATTTGATCCTTAATGGCCTTACCAAGAAGTTCGAGACATTTGTGTTGAATTACAACATGAATGCATGGGACAAGAGCATGGTGATATTCACTCAATGCTTAAAACGGCCGAGGCGGCCATGGGTAAAAGGGTTTTACCCGTTCTCACAACCATGAAGGTGGGAACAAGAAAAGGCCTCATCCCGCACCCAAGACAAAGGTTGCCAAGGGTAAGGGACCAATATGGGGAAAGGGGAAGGGTGGCAAGGGTGCCACCCAAACCACAAGAGAAGAAGCAAAAGGTTGCTACCAATGACCCATGCTTAAGTGTGGGGAGATTGGACATTGGGCAAGGAATTGTCCTGTCCATCTCCAAGAGTTGAAAGCAAAGAGGGATGCCGGGCAGACCTCAGGTACAATATATATGATTCATATTGATCTTAATGTTACATCTTCTAACACATGGGTATTGGATACCGGATGTGGAACTCATATTTGCAATTTGTTGCAGGGGTTCACAAGAAGTAGGGACTTCAATCAAGGGGATGTTAGCCTCTTCATGGGTAATGGAACTAAAGTCATAGTTGAAGCTCGTGGGGACTACATCCTAAAACTCCAAGTGGCTTGGATGTGATTTTGAAGAATGTTTTGTATGCTCCTAGTTTGACTAGGAACATTATTTCAGTATCCCGATTAAGACTTTATGATTATGTATTATCTTGTTGAAAATGATATTCATGTTTCTTTAAATGATATGTTCTATTTTAAAGCTATTCCCATTAATGGTATTTATGAATTGGTTCATGAAAATACTTTAAATAGTTCATTGTACCAAACTAACACCAAAAAACTCAAGTTGGATTTGGGTGATACCTATCTTTGGCATTGTCGTCTTGGTCATATAAACAAGAAACGTATACAAACACTTCAAAAGAAGTCTTTTAAAAACAAATGAATATGATCATTTGATGTATGTGAATCTTGTTTACAAGGAAAATGACTAAGGCACCCTTTAGTGGGACTAACGAAAGGGCAAAAGATTTACTAGGAATCATACATTCGGATGTATGTGGTCCTTTTAAAACAATGACTAGGAATGGTGAAAGATACTTCATTACCTTTACCGACGATTATAGTCGCTATGGGTATGTGTACTTATTAAGGCACAAAGATGAAGCTTTGAAACGTTCAGGATCTTCCAGAATGAAGTAGAAAAAACTCAACAAGTCGATTAAAGTTCTCCGCACCGATAGAGGAGGTGAATACCTAAATGATGCTTTTCAAGATCATCTTAGGAGTTGTGGGATTGTCTCACAACTCACTCCACCTGGAACACCACAACATAATGGTGTGTCTGAGAGGAGGAATCGAACCTTATTGGATATGGTTCCATCTATGATGGCTAGAAGCACATTGCCTCTATCATTTTGGGGTTTCGCTTTGCTCTCCGCGACCCGTATTCTAAATATGGCCCCAACCAAAAAGGTGGAAAGGACCCTTTTGAGATATGGCATGGAAGAGTTCCATCCCTATCATACTTAAGGGTCTGGGGTTGTGAGGCGTACGTTAAGACTCCCACCCCAAACAAATGGAAGTCCGATCCACCAAGTGTATCTTTATTGGATATCCTAGAGATTTTTATGGATTATATTTCTATGATCCACTGGAACAAAAGGTGTTTGTTGCCAGAAAGGGTGAGTTCTTAGAGGAAAAGTTCCTTATGGAAGGAACTAGCAGTAGAACAGTGGATCTTGAGGAGGATCAAGAACCACAACCCGATGCACGTCTGGTTGAAACTAGCACTCAACATGAGGATGTTGAGGATGATCAAGCGGTTGATCAATACACACAAAACGTTCGCAGAAGTGATAGAACTAGTAATCCACCTGAAAGATATGGATTTTTCATGGATGGATGCTATGTGGTAGATTCAGATGAACCAACCACATACCAGAATGCAGTGTCCAATTTGGATTGTGACAAACGGCTTGAGGCCATGAACGTTGAGATGCAATCCATGTATGACAATCAAGTTTGGGAACTTGTTGTACCACCTCTTAATTCCAAAGTAGTTGGAAGCAAGTGGGTTTTCAAGAAAAAAACCGATATGCATGGAAACTTGGATACTTATAAAGCTAGACTTGTAGCAAAGGGTTTCACTCAAACTCAAGGGGTGACTATGATGAAACTTTCTCACCTTGTGATGCTAAAGTCTATAAGGATATTTTGCCATAGCTGCTCATTATGATATGAGATTTGGCAAATGGATGTCAAAACCACTTTCCTAAATGGATATCTTGAGGAAGATGTCTATATGGTTCAGCCTGAAGGTTTTGTGATCCAAAACATCCTAATAAAGTATGCAAGTTAAAGAAATCAATCTATGGATTGAAACAAGCATCGAGAAGCTGGAATCATCGTTTGATGGGGGGGTAAAGAAATTTGGCTTCATCAAAAACGCTGATGAGGCTTGTGTGTATAAGAAGGCTAGTGGGGCACAATAACTTTCCTAGTATTGTATGTTGATGACATACTACTATTTGGAAATGACATTCCAACCTTGGAAGGTGTAAAAACCTGGTTGGAAGTTGTTTTCCATTAAGGATCTTGGAGAAGCCGCCTATATTCATGGAATAAAGATCTATAGGGATAGATTGAGGCGGTTGATTGGTTTGAATCAAAGTGCATACATTGATAAGATCTTGAAAAGGTTCAAGATGGAGAACTCTAAAGGGTACCGTACCTATTCAAAGAGGAACGATATTGAGTACGACTCAATGTCCTAGCTCAAAGGATGAGCAAGATAAAATGAAGGCAGTCCCATACGCATCTGCTATTGGATCCATCATGTTGCAATGATATGCACTCGACCGGACGTGTCATGCGCCTTAAGCATGACAAGTCGTTACCAGCAAAATCCTGGAAACAGTCATTGGATGGCTGTTAAGAACATACTTAAGTACCTAAGGAGGACAAGAGATATGTTCCTAATCTATGGATCTGGTGATGAGGAACTCGTTGTAAAAGGTTACACGGATGCGAGTTTCCAAACCGATCGTGATGATTCTCGGTCACAATCGGGATATATTTCATTCTGAATGGAGGAGCGATCTCATGGAAGAGCTCCAACAGGATGTGGTGGCTCTATCAACTACAGAATCAGAATATGTCCCGCCTCATTGGCAGCTCAAGAAGCTGCATGGTTGAAGAAATTCATTGCCGATCTAGGGGTTGTCCCTTCCATTCAGGACCCCTAGAGATCTTTTGTGATAACGAGGGTGCGATTGCTCAAATCAAGGAACCTCGTGCTCATCAAAAGACTAGGCACATTGAGTGGAGATTCAACTACATACGAGATGAAGTTGAAAAGGGAAAGATATGTATTCGCAAAGTTCACACGGATAAAAACATTGCGGATCCTCTCACGAAGCTCCTTGAAAAGGCAAAGCATGAAAGTCATGCTTGTGCCATGGGACTTCGATTTTCTAGTGAGTGGATTTGATATGTAAATTTTGTATTTGGATATGTGGAACTCTCTATTATTTGAATAAAATTATTTGGTTATAATGTTTCAATTAATGTTCCAATTTAGCATGTTTAATCCATGAGTAAATTGTTTACTCTAAATGTCCATAGTTGTTCATACTTGTGGGAACAAGTGTGAGGGTAAGATTATTATGAACTTGGATTGGTTGACATTCATAAGGATGAATATAGAGCAATGGTTGCTACCAAGGTTCATAGATATTGTGGGATACAAATATGGACTAACCCGCATCTCAAATTTACTACATGGAATCTTATTGATTGATCATAAGTAAATTTGAGTAAAGGCGAATATCATTTGGTATCCTCCGACCTGAGATACATATTGGGTTTGATATTCACCAAGTATTATGCCTTGAGCTGATTCTTCACTGTCCTGAAATAATGGACAGTACATAAGGGTATGTTCAGGTATGACACGAGGTTTGTGAGAAACGTATGTAGTCAAGATGGAATTTGTTCCTCTTATTCGTTGAGAGTTAGATGTCTAAGGCCTGATAATTTAAATCAACAAGGAATGATCATTCTGTGTTCTTGGATTTAACATGACATCTGTAACAAAAGGATAGATGATGATTCACCTAAATCATTTCAAGTAGGATACTTGAATAAGATGATGTTATTGAATGGCTATAAGTCATGTATTAAGGGTAGTAAACCGTTGTTAGGCGGTATTTACTGCTTGCATCAATCTTCTATGAATCTTGGGCAAGTGGGAGATTGAAGGATTCTATATGCCCAAGACACGTAGAATACTGATGCGGTTAGTACGTTATGATCCAAGTCGGGTTATACCAATAACAAGCTTCGCAAACACCAATTAATATTTAATGATGATATGAACATGCAATTAAATATTTACACCAATTTAGAAAATGGGTTTTCTAAATAAGTTGCATATGAGATGGAACAACTTATTTGAATATTTGTTCAATATATTATTTGAAGTTTTTTTAAATAAGTTAGAAAACACCAAATAAAATGAGAAATATAACTTGTACATACAATTAATGGTTAATTGTTGTATGTCTTTACAAGACCATTTTATGTGTGTATGTGCTATGTTTAAAAGGGGGAAAACCCCTTTTTGAATTGAAATTCGGCCACCCCCCCTTTATTATTTATTGGACCTTTTACTTTGAAATGTACACAAGTAACTTGTCTTGGGGGCTCTTTTTCTCCACCATTCTCATTACATGCAAAAGAAAAAAAAGGGTCACTCCTCTCTCTCAAAAACCCCACGGTTCTAGCAGCTTGTTTTAGAGGTTTTGAAGCTTTTTGGTGGTGAATCTTCCTAACAAGAAGGTGTTTGCAAGGAGGCTTGGGGTATACAAGCTTGAGGACTTCTAATCTTGAAGTTTGGCCGATTTTTCAGCATCTTTCCCACCTTTTCTATCGACTTTTGAAGGCTGTTTTAGAAGGTATTTATGGCAGCCCTTTGTGGCTGTCATATTATGTTGTTTTATGTTTACATAGCATGTATATTCACATATAATGATCCTTTGATATATGGGTTTGTTTTATACATTAATATGGTCACCTAATGAACATATTTCAGCCTTAAACAAGTTTATAAAGTTGTAATTCCGCTGCATTTCAGAAAGTTTAAGAGGTTTAACTGTGATTTATGTTCTTACAAAACCCTTCACAGGCAACTGTTAACTACTTCATAGCAACCATGATAATGTTTCTCATTCATTCAATTAGTACTCATTGAATGACTTTGAAACCACCGTGCGGACAGAGTGTACTAGCTCCTAAACAAAACATGTCCAATTGGAATCTATCTCTGTAGCTGGAAGTGATTCTCGTCTTAGGATTCATAACATCATGAGAACCCATAGACGGGGTCTCAAGGCGTGAGAACAAGAGGGCAGACTATCATGAGAATGTCGTTTGTACTCATGCTTTTTATCCTAGATGGAACCCAAGAAGGTGGAAGATGCCTTGAAAAGATAGTAGCTAGCTTGAATTGATGCAAGAGGAGCTGCTTAATTCAAGAGACAAAAGGTATGGAACCTATGTCCGCTACCATCTGGTCACTACCTATAGGCACCAAATAGGTTCAGAAACAGAGAGATGATAAAGGCTTGATAATCAAGAACAAATCAAGACTGTACTTAAAGGATACACCAAGAGGAAGGAATCGATTATACTGATGTCTTTGCACCTGTTACAAGACTTAAGGCAGTTAGGATCTTCCTGCTTATGCTGCATCCAAGGACATCATTGTTTACCAGCTTGATGTCAAGTGTGCCTTTCTATATGGGGATATAGATAAGGAAGTCTATGTGTGCCAACCTCCAGGATTTGATGACCCATGGCACTCCAACTATGTGTGCAAATTGGATAAGCTCTATATGGGCTACACCAAGCGCCTAGGCTATGGTATGAGACTTTGTCTCAGTTTCTTCTAAAGATGGCTACACTAGAGTACCATTGACAAGACTCTCTTCATCAGAAAGTCTAGAAAGGACATTTTGCTTGTTCAAGTCTATGTCGATGACATTTATTGGTTCTTCAAATGACCAAATGTGTAAGGACTTGAAAGCATTATGAAGTAAAGTTTGAGATGAGTTCCATGTGAAAAATGGACTTTTTCTTGGAATTCAGGGGAAGCAAATGAAGGAAGGGTTTTCATTCATCAATCATAGTATGTTTCAGACATCTAGAAAGATTTGAGATGAAGATTGTAAGCTGCAAAGACACCCATACCCAGAAACCACAATCTTTGTCCTGACCTTAAGGGGGAGGATACCGATCAATACCAGTATAGGCAATTATGGTTCTCTGATGTATCTCACAATCAATAGACCTGATATCATGTTTGCTACCAACATCTGTGCAAGATATCAGGCTGCTCCAAAGGTATCTCATCTAGCTGTTGTTAAGAGAATCCTCAGATACCTCGAAGGAGCACCCAAACTAGGTCTCTGGTATCCCAGAAACAAGGATTTCAATCTCTATGGATACTATGACAGTGATTATGGCTGGGCTGCAACATTGAAAAGAAATCCACATGAGGAGGATGTCAATTCTTGGTGAAAGGATCATCTCATGGCAATGCAAGAAGCAATCCTGTGTCTCTACATTAACTGCTGAAGCTGAATACATTGCTGCTGCTAGCTGCTATGCTCAACTTCTATGGATTCAGAATCAGAGTTAGACTATGGATTCAACTTTATGAGTACTCGTATCCATATTCTCAATAACAGTGCTATCTCCATTATTGAAAATCTGGTGAAGCACTCCAAGACAAAGCATATTGATATCAGGTACCATTTCATTAGAGGTATTCATGAGAAAATTTTGATTAAACTAATCAAATTTGACTCAAATGAACATATGCTGATTTGTTCACCAAAGCTTTTGATGAACAAAGATTTAAGTATCTCATAACAGCTATCGGGATAGTAAACATTGATTAGATTACCTCTTTTGAAAACCTTTTAATACGTATGCCGAATTTGACTCAAATGAACAATATGCTGATTTCTTCAAGAGATGTTGACTTCTCTGAAATCATCTCCTTTCTCACCCAATCCTCTTACTACACAGCTCTTACCATTAACCCCACTGTTTACTCCAATCAAATGCCGAATTTTTGGAAAATGGTCAAGTCGAAACCCTAAACGGGATTCGTGTACTAAGGTCCAGCATTTGTGGACAAGAGTTGGTCATTACTGAACAACTTATCAGGGAACATCTCGAGCTTCATGATGAAGGAGCTCCTACTGAATTCCCCAAAGAAGATTTAGACAACACTTATATCCTTATGGGATATGGTGGAGACATAAGCAGGTCGACAGTCTACAAGTACAACTTCTCCTACATTGGAAGTTCTCCAGCATGTGTTATCCACTGTTTGTCCAACAAATCGGGGATGGGATCAAATCCCTTATGAACTAGGATGCTCAGTTCATGAACTGGTGAGAGGCCTCCGCTTCAGTTACTCAAGATTTGTGTTCACCAATGTCTTTGGGAATCTTTAAAGGGAGACAATCTTTATGTATCCCCGATTCATGAATGCCTAATCAACTGTGAGTTGGAAGAGAGTATGCTTGTCTGTGCAGCTGCTCTGACTGTCCCTCACGTGAGGCCTAATATATTCAAGACTTTGAAGAAGGTGCCACCAACTTCACTAGAAGGTATACTTCTTTATTTCCAAGTATGATTGAGTGCATAGCTCCTAGTGACATCCTTGTTCACCCCACACGTGATGAACCCACAATGGCAACCACCTCCACATTGCTAACACTGCCTTCTCTACCCATCACCATCACATACCAGAGACGCCCTAAACGAACCCTTGTTCAATCTACTCTGATTGAGCAAGCACCTCCTGTTCAATCCAAAAAGACTAGAGTGGAGACATGGGCTCCCACTCAGTCTGAGGTCTCACCATCCTTCTCATTCAACCTCAATTTGTGTTTTGAGTCTCCTAACTCTCAAACCCATGAGCTTGACACCCAAACCAACAGCCCTTAGGATGAGTATCTACACTCTTCTGAGCCGCCAACAAGGGACAGCCCCACCAAAGGCTCAATGCCTACAGACATTGACCAAGGTCCCGGGTCAGTAGGCTTAACATCCTTATCCTTCACTGACCTTCTTTTCAAACTGATGAAGAGATAACAACTCTCCACGGCAATGAAATTGATCTACAACACCCTCTCCAAGATGAACACAGCAAAGAGAGATCCCTTATCTCTAGCCCACAACTGAGGTGAGTTCCACTAATGTGGAAGGGACTCATACAGATTCAGCTGCTACTACAGAAGGTGCCTCAATGGACCCTATGGATAGTGCTAATATATCTGAGACTAAATCTATGGCAACCATGCCATTTGATGACTCTAAAAGAGACATCATTCAGCAAGGGAAACCAGGGCGCCAAGAAACCACATCTGGTGGTGAGGCTGAACATACTAGGTATGCTACCTCATCTCCCCGTGATTCTTCAAAAGAAGATGAGGGAAGCATGCAACTCCTCATAAAAGACCTTCTGTCTAAGTCTTAAACCTTGAATCCTTGGTTAGGACTTTAGAAGAAAGGTCTGCCACTCAGCAACTTGAGATTGACAATCTCAAGGCTCAACTAACTGAGAAACAAACCGAGAGATCTGTTAGGCATGTACCTGTTCAGTCTCATTGACTTCTTCCTCTAGATCATCTTGCTCTCAAGATGATGCTACCAAAAAGGGGGAGAATGTTCAAAGACAAACACTTGAGGACCCACAGACTCATACTTCAACCTCAACATCTTCTACTCCTGTCATCACTTTGTTTGAGCCATCTCTAGTTGTATTTCAAATCGACCGAAAGATGCTCAGAGATCTCTACAGACTCTTCACCAAGTTTCTGTTGAGATCCTCTACTGATCAGCCAAGCCCGATGCTGCAATGATTTACTTCGGAGCTGAGGAGCTTCAAAGGCTAACTGTACCTTCTACCACTATGGAAGAAATTGGTCAAACTAAGGTCCACATGGAACCAAAGATTCATTTCGAAGGGGAAATAGGGACTGATGGCCCAGCAACTAAAACAGCCGGGACAAAATCTTTAGTTCCTCAAACTTCCGAAGCTGAAGTTAAAGCATCAGAAGAACAAGCTGAGTCTTTTGGAGCTGAAATGGAAGCTGCGGAAGGACTGTTCAAGATGTCCGAGGAACTGATCATCATAGATGCAATCCTAGAAATGGCATCTGAGGTGAACAGTGAGGACTTTCTGAATCTACCTCTATCCTAGACACCATCTCTACCTCTCTCACAATCAGAATCCACTCTCCAAGAACCACCACGTCAGAATCTTCGAAAGATAACAAAGGGAAAAGGAAGATGACTATGGAAGAGCTTCAGGAAGTGGAGAAGATTGAGAAATTAAAGAAGAAAGGAAGACTTCCAACTGAGAATTTGGTAGTTGCTAGTACAAAAACAGTACAGCCAATCAGGAGGCTGTCAACAATAAAAGGAGAGAATAGATATTTGATCAGCTCATCCAATTAGGAGCTGCCAATGAAGAAACACTCCTGCTACCACTAGAGGAGTTGGTGGAACTGGAAAAGGTAACCAGACTGCAACTTGAGAAACAACAAGAAGCAGCCAGGTTGGCCTTAGAGAAAGAGAAAGAAGAAGAACAAAAGGAGGCTAACTTGCAGCAGAGAAGAGATAGGATAGAGCTCCTAATCTCCAGAGGCTTCAATTTTCAAGAACTCTCTCCATAGGACAATGAAACAATCCTTTGGCTCTACAACAAGGAGCCGGATCAAATGGAGAAAGAGAGAAGAAAGCTGCAAGGGAAAAGCTAAAGGAAAGGAAGAAGAAGGAGGAAGAAGCAAGGACCACTGCAACGAGGAAGCTCAGTGAGAAGGCTTGGATGAAGGACTATCTCCGGGCTCATGGCTTCTCTGGAAGGCAGGTGGGTCCCATGACTGAGAAGACACTCCAACGGATTGTCAGTGAAATCAAGGCTGACATCTGATTGGGAAAGAGAAAAGAGATGTACAGAAGGGTAAAGGGGATGACCTTCACTGCAACTACTTAACCACAACCTGATCCCTCACCCTTAGCCTTCACCATCAAGACTGAGCTCTTCACCCATGAACCCACATCCTTACCCTCACTCGTCTCATCACGTCAACCACCTAAACATTCCATCCTTCAACCAAAAACACTTCCCAAAACCTCTGAACCACAACCTACCCAACAACCATCCCCTCAGCCTTCTCAACATCTCTCTCTTGAGGAGTTCAAGGTAATCAAGACTCAGCTCATCAACTGCACAACTTTGAGCGAAGTCTCATGTGATAAGATTCTATCAACGATGGGTCTTCTTGTTCCCTCACAGAGATCAATTCCTTGATTTACCTAGAGAAAAATTGGACCAGGCAGCTAGACTTTAGGTCTCAACTCAGATTCACTGAATCATGAAGAGACAAACTTAGAAGGAAACTGGTGACTCTGTTGATACTAAGAAAGAGGACAAGATTCCCAATCAGTCTCTTGTGCCTAGAAAAGGAATAATCTGGTGGAGGTTCAATGAAACTTCTCACAACTTTGTTATTAAGAAGGAGAATGGCGATGTCAATAGACTTAATGAAACCTCTCTATTACACTCCAGCAGATTTGATATTGCTATGTTAGCAGCGAAGCCATTCTCCAACCCCTCCAACTCTAAAGCTGTTGCACTCATCAAATATCATCTCAGCAGTCTTCATCTAGCCGAGCTAACTGCAAAGGCCAAGATTGAAGAAGAGTCAAGATTGAGAAGACATGAAGACAAGGAAAGACCTCCTACCAAAGGCACTGCCTTTCTACAGATGGTAGAGGGTCCTGAATTGAATCTATAGTCAGATGGGAATATGATTACAGTTCCCATCAACTAACGCTTTTCCGAGGAAAGAACAGAGGGTACATATCATCCAAGGTGACAGACTGGACTTCCTATCTACTAAGGATTTGTACAAACTTCTCAGCACCACATTAGGGAAGAACAAGGAAATAGATAAATATCTACTCTCCTTGGTGCTGAAAGTTTTGAGAAGTAGAAACAAGTGAGGTTTTGGTAGAATCAGCCTAGGGAGAGTTTGTTAGATCAAGAAGGCTGGTGCACCAAACCCAAATCACTTAGATAATTTTGGTGGTACATGCAAAGGCTTCTGAAGCTTAGCATGGAACTTCCGAAGGTTGTAAGTTCTTCTGAAGATAAAGTGAAAGATCAGCTTCCGAAGACAGAACACTACTTCCGAAGTCAAGAGTAGGCTTCCGAAGGTTAAGTCTTAGAAGAGAAATCAGAAGAATACTTCTGAAGTATAAAGAAAAAGAAGAAGTTCCCAAGACTTAGAAGAAGCAGCCTCTTTCGAAGTATAAGTGTCTTCGGAAGTACTTGTTCTTCCGAAGCTATTTAACCTTCGGAAGACACTACTATGAACTAGTGGACATAAGTATGGTCTCTGACATCCGCTACAAACCTCTGATACTGCATGGAATTTTCTCAAAGAACCATGTAGTTGACCATACTTTATTCCACTGTTTACCTTTATATGATAGTAAATGTCACCAACTTTAGTTGGTGACAAAAGGTAAGTCGAGGACACGTCCTGACTACCAAATCTCAGAGAAGACTTTATCCGAGATACCTTAAACTATAGTCTTGTAGTATAGGCTTTCGTTATAGGATCCCAACTGGTATCAAAGTATATCCGGCTAGGTAGTATCATATATAGTTTCTCATTGTAACTCGAAAAGATAAGCTTGTAAGAGTCTTGTGATATTTGAGTTGAGAAGCAATATATGCAAGTACCTTGAAAATTACATTCTGTGTTCTGTATTACTTACTATATTGTGATCAACTCTTATTGACCCTACCTTCATCCGAGTGTTGTTCTAAGTAAGTTTTAGAGAAAAAGTAAGTGTTAAGTGACCCTTAATCGATACTGCAAAAGGGGTTAATCAAATTGATTTAAGTACCCACTAAAAATCAATAGGATGGTTTATTTACCAAGGTACTTGAACCTAGTAGGTTTGAATTCCTAGTTCAATTAATTGGCATGATTAACCTTGAGTAAAACCAATCAAAATATAAAAAACAATTCAAAAACATCAGAAAATCACAAAAATAAGTCAATTTTGATGAAAAAAAGAATATATGAGAAATGATATAATTACATTCGTTATATCATTCACTGTGCTTAATTTTAAAATTTGAAAGACTGTCATGACTTACAAGATATGTTGGTAGGCTCAACTTGGAAGAGTAGATACATGCTGTGATGATTTAAAGTCTTATTCAATGGTGAAACTCTCATCTCAGAGTACTGGTATGTATTAGCTTATCTGAGTGTATGTATGTGTAGAACCATAAACACACCAGGGAATGATACTTTATGAATCTCTTTCACCAACATTAGGTTTAATCTTTGTTTTGGTAAGCAAAGACCTCATGAAACAAGCACATAGTGTAGATGTACTGATCCAAAAGATTCCTATAAGGATTATATGTTAAGGCTGATGCAACTTAAACACTTAGTCTCCTGCATGCATGCCCAAGTACATTGAAAAAGAATGCTTCGGAAGTTTCACAGAAGCAATAGAAATATTCTATGTGTGAAATCTTCCAAAGCCAAGACCCATATCTTCCGAAGCCAAGACCCATATCTTCCGAAGCCAAGACCCATATCTTCCGAAGCCAAAGATGAAATCTTCCGAAGCTTCAGAGACAAAGTCTTCTCAAGCCAACACTTGAAGATAGATTTCTTCTAAAGACTTTAAGTATACATGCTTTATCTGATGTACTTTACATAAAGTTGGACCCCTTTCTGCTGCAACTCTATAAAGTCACCAACTTGCATGAGTTGGTGAAAAGGTCCATGCTTTTAGTAACTGTACATTGAGGTCTTGAGTTTTTAACTTTCTACTTCATGTACTTTATCCTTTTTGTAAGTTTATCCTTTTTGTACACTACCTTTTGACTCTACTATTGATTTTGTTTGTGGCTAGTCAATTGATCCAGCAGGCCTTCAAAGTATGGCTGTTGTAGGATGTAGTATATGTATCTCAAGTACTTGTAATTTTCCTTTATGCATTGTAACACTTGTAATAGAAATTGAGAAGGCAATATACTACAATCTTGAAAACTATCTCTTTATGTATTTTGCTATCTTGTTTTGTCTCTAATTCACTTGTGTTCTTAGTATCATCTCTTGTGGTTAATCTAGTTTCACTGTTTGATTTGTCAAGTTATCTCCTCATTGTGTTATGTTGTAAGTGACCACCCTTCACCGGTCCTGCATTTGGTATCAGAGCATTCCATGCTCTTGATATAAGATTTCACCATCTTTAGATCCCTCACACTCACAAAATACTTAACTTATCAAATGGCAACCATTTCCAAAACTGATATGGAAACTGGAACCATGAACAAGTCCCCACTATCACTCTTGTTGACTTTGACACCTGGTGCCAAAGAATGGAAGGTTTCATCAGTTCTCTAGACTCAAAATGTGGGAGTCTATTGAAAATGGACCTTACATACCAAGCACCCCCATTGCTACTGGTGGTGGTATGATTGCCAAGGCTATGGCTAACTACTCAGATGAAGATAGAAAGAGAGTAGAGATTGATCAGAAAGCCATGACAACCCTTCGGACTACTCTTCCAAACTTTGTATACAGAGGTTTCAAGAAATGCAAAACAGCTAAGTAGTTGTGGGATGCATTGAATCTGATGTATGAGGGTTCCTCTGAAGCCAAGGAGAACAAGAAGGATCTCCTGAAGCAGCAGTTCGAAAATTTCACCTTCAAAGTAGGTGAAACCATGATTCAACAATATTTCAGGTATGTTGAGATTGTGGATACCCTAGTGGATGGAGGAGTTCCTCTTGAAAACAAAGACAATGTAAGGAAGTTCATGTCCTCACTTCCTAGGCAATGGACACACTACTATGTCATTATCAAGAGAATTGAGAACCTGAAAACTCTCACTCTGACAGACTTGTATGGGATTCTCAGTGGCTACCAGATAGAGATGAACATACAAGGTTCATCTAGAAAATCCAACAATCAAATGGGTTCAGCCCTTCATGTGGTTGAAAGGGATAGTGTAGAACCCCAACATCATCTCATTTGCTACCCCGACAACTCATAAAAGGGTCCTTTCATCACCTTCCCTAAGACACCAAGGGAGAACTACACTTAAGGAAGCCCATTCCAAGAGACAAATTCTTCTCAAGCCTTTGTGTCTTTTGATGAAAGTTGTGGCAGCTCTCTTTTCACCCTTGAAGACCTGGACTGTATCCATCTAGATGATTTGTAGTGCATGGAAATAGTCCAGCAGATGGCTCTTCTCACTCACAAAGCCAAGAAGTTCTACAAGCAGACTAGAAGGAAATTCCCCAGCAATGCAACCAGTGGAAACTTTGGAAAAGCAAAGTCAAGTGTTACAACTATAACTTGATGGGCCATGTTGCTAGGGAGTGTAAGGCACCATGAACAAATGGTTGCCAAGAACAATCCAGACCAAACTACACTAACAAGGCTACCCAGAATGAGAAGCCAAGCAGCAAGCTGCTATCGCTGTTGAAGAAGGAGGCTTTGATTGGATCTTTCAGGTGGAAGATGCTTCTCCAAACCAAGCACTAATGGCAGATCATGATAAAGCCAAGGTATTGGAACATCTTTGTACCCCTGAATGCATTGCTAAAGTCAACAGATACAGGTCCTACAACTTAGAAATGAGATCTAATCTTCAGTCCTTAAGCATCTTAAAAGCTGATTTTAGAAAGTCTGAAAGTGATTATAACTAAAGATAGAGGACTTAGACAAAACCATTTTAGTTCTAAAACATGAGCATACAATTTTTAGGACTCAGATCAAGGATCTCATAAGTAAGCTGACTGAGTGCCAGGCTGAGCTTGTGATTAGCAAAGCTAGTGCAGAAAAGTGTGTTCTTGAAAAAGAGACCTTCAAGAACATGATATCATTATCCATGCAAAACAAGGTGTGCTATCAAAACAAGCAAGGACTGGGATCTAGTGAGATAGCTCCTCCATACATAATCTTGTCTGTAAGATCACCCAGGTATGAAACTTATGAAGATGAGCTTCCTCTCATAGACCTTTTAAGTGAAGAGGATGAAGGAGGGATAGTGAAGACTTCCTCTGAGAAGAGTGAGGAGGACGATTCTAAGAAGGGCCACTATCCTTCTAAGGAGAAGAAGAAGACTATGATGACCAAGTCAATGAGAAAGAACTTGATCAGAAAGAGCAAAAGAAAAGCTAGGATGGCTCAAGAGATCAAGGCTACTTTTGGCTCTAAGCAGAAATAAGTTTTTATCACTACAGGGTTTGAAGTAGTGAAGACTAAAGACATCAACCTAAACTCTATTGTCAAGAGTTCTGATTCATGTTCAAATCATCTCAACACCAAAAACAAGGCTGATATGTTGTGTACCACTACTACACAACCTGGACCATCTAAGTCCAAGAACAATCATCAGCCCAAAAGGACTATCTCAACATGTGCAAAGATGAAGGTGGATAAGGGATGTGATCAAAGTTAGTCTTGTTCTCAGCAGAAGGCTCTTGGGAAGAAGAAAATGTAGTGTGTCATGTGTGAAAGTACTGCTCATCTTGCTAAGGATTGTTCATACAATCCTAAAGGTACTCTTCACATGACCAAGACAAGGACTTCCAAGAGTTCCAAGAAGATTCAAGCTTCGAAAGGAAAATTTGTTTCCTTTGGAAGCTCCAAAACTAAGAACAAGGCAAGTGGGAAATTGCCCTCAGAAGAAAATTTGGTCTCGGAAGGAAGGAATACTTCCGAAGCACTGAAGTCTACTGCAGTGTTTGCAGAATCTTTCAAAGGTCCAATCATCAAAACTTCCAAAGTCTGAAAAGCTTCCGAAGTGTTGAAGGTCACGTCCAAACTTGCAAAGGTGGTGTGGAAGTCAAAGAAAGACCAAGTGACTGGATGCTCTACATCAACAATAGCTCAATATTCTCATAGCACTACTATAGGATCTATTACTGTTGCATTACCTTCTGTTTCTCTTAGTGAGCCCAATACAAGTAAGGCTTGGGTTTCCAAATATAAATAATCATTTTCTTTATATAAGGACAACTCAAGAAAAACAAGAATGTCTGGATCATTGACAGTGGTTGTTCCAGGCACATAACAAGCAATAGGTCACTACTCCAGAACTTTGAAAGGATTGATGGAGGGCCAGTTGCTTTTGGTGGAGATGAAGGTGGTTACATTTCTTGAAGGGGAAATGTCACAAATGGTAAGCTTAGCATTGAAAATGTAAACTTTGTCAAGGAGCTTGGGTACAATCTTTTGAGTGTATCCCAATTTTGTGATCAGAGTCATAACATGCTCTTTACTGAGCATGAGTGCATTGTTTTCAAGCCCGGGGTGGTCATTCCTCATGAGCATATTCTGCTTAGAGCCCCAGGAAAGGGAATGTGTACAAGATGGACTTGCAAGAAACATCTCCCTCTTGAGAAGTTTCATGGTTTCTGTCTAAAGCAAATACTAATGAGTCTTTCCTATGGCATAAAAGAATGTGCCACGTAAACTTTAACATGAATAAACTAATTAAGAATGATTTGGTAACTGGAATGCCAAAGAAAGAGTTTACAAGTGATGATCATTGTGTTGCATGCCTAAAAGGGAAGCACCATAAGGTATCTCATAAGCCTAAGGAAAGAAACTCCATCACTACACCCATACACTTGTTACATATGGATCTCTTTGGTCCCACCAGTGTAATATGTCTAGGAAGGGCCTCTTATTGTTTAGTGATCACATATGACTTTACAAGATTCACTTGGGGATTCTTCCTTAGAACTAAGGATGAGACTCTTGAGATTCTAAAGAATTTGAACACAAAGATTGAGAATCAATCTCATCACAACGTCAAAACCATAAGATGTGATCAAGGAACTGAATTCAAGAACCAAATCCTTTATACATTTTATGATGACAAGGGTATTACAAGACAATACAGTGCTCCGAAGACTCCTTAGCAAAATGGTGTTGATGTGAGGAGAAATAGGACACTGATTGAAGTTGCAAGAACCATGTTGTCTCACTCTAAGCTACCCATCACCTTCTGGGCAAAGGCAGTCAACACTGCCTGCTATGTGCATAACAGAGTTTTAGTGGTTAAGACTCATGGCAAGACTCCTTATGCACTTTGACATAAGAGGAAACCTTTCATTGGTTTTCTTAGGTCATTTAGATGTTCTTGCACCATCTTGAATAACAATGATCAAATTGCCAAATTTGCTAGTTTATAGAGTATACAATCTTAGAACTAGAATTGTTAAGGAGTCATCCAATGTGACTTTCAATGAACACACACTCTGTGTGGCTGGTTTTGGTCCTGATTGGTTGTTTGATCTTGATTTAGTTACCAACTGTTTTAACAAATCTTGTGAGACTGTTTCAGGATCTGCATAAAACTTACCTATAGGTGATCCTGACCCAAGATTTGAGCTAAGAAGACCTTCAAGTAACACATCTTCAGCTCCAGTTGTAACTACTTCTGCAAATGAAGTTTCTATGAGCACCACAATAACAAACTCAACTCATACATCTAGGATGCCTTCAAATTCTAGCACAGAGGTTTTACAACCACATAAAGATAATTCAAATGTAGAAGAAAATAATGGAGGTGGTGATAGTGATTAGGAATTTCTTGATGTTGATAACCACTCCATAGATGATAACATCAATGATGTCACACACTTATCGGATCAAGTCTTTCTTGATAAGTTTGATGATGTGGTGGGAGAAATATCTATGCTAGATCTAAATTTTTCAAATTTAGATCTCTCTTAACAACTTGCTATGATCCCTTAGTTAAGGATCCACAAGTCTCACCCCACCACAAACATCATTGGAGATGTTGACACAGGGGTAAGAACAAGAGGACAAACTCATGAAGCAAATGTTTGTCTTCACTCTTGTTTCTTATCCCAAATAGAGCCAAAGAAAATTGATAAGGCTCTGAAAGATGGAAGTTGGGTTGAAGCTATGCAATTGGAGTTGCTTCAATTGAAAAGACCAAAATTTTGGAACCTTTGTCCTTTTCCTCACGGGAGGACTACTACTAGAACCAAATGGGTCTTTGGGATCAAGAAGGATGATAGAGGCATTATCGACAAGAATAAAGCTAGGCTAGTTGTTCAAAGATACACATAAGAAGAAGGGATTGACTACACTGATGTCCTTGCTCCTATAGCAAGATTGGAAGCTATTAGGATATTCTTGGCATTTGCTGCATCCAATAACATCAAGGCTTATCAACTTGATGTCAAGTGTGCTTTTCTTTATGGAGTCATTGATGAAGATGTGTATGTCAAACAACCACTTGGTTTTGCAAATCCTGATCATCCTCATTACGTCTGCAAGCTTGATAAAGCTCTTTATGGGCTGCATCAGGCACCCGGGAAGTGGTATGAGACTTTATCTCAGTATCTCTACAAACATGGATACAGAAGGGGTACTATAGATGGAACTCTCTTCAACAAAGGACAGGGAAATGACTTAATGCTAGTTCAGTAAATGTAGATGACATCATCTTTGATTCAACTAATCTAAGGCTTTGTAAAGACTTTGAGAAACTGATGAATGATAGATTTGAAATGAGTGCCATGGGTGAACTCAATTTCTTTCTGGGAATTCAAATGAAGCAAGTTAAAGATGGCATCTTCATTGTTTAGTCAATGTATGTTCAAGACATAGTTAAGAGATTCAACATGACTGATTGTAAGATTGCTAAGACACCCATAGCAAGAAACCACTCCCTTGGAGCTGATCTTGAGGGGGAGTGTGTGGATGAACACCTTTACAGGGCTATGATTGGGTCTTTTATGTATCTTACAGCTAGCAGGCCTAATATCATGTTTGCTACATGTATTTGTGAAAGATATCAAGCCAACCCTAAGATGTCTCACCTTATCACTATCAAAAGGATTAAAAGATACATCAAAGTTGCTTCAGCACTTGGTGTGTGGTATCCTAAGAATTCTAATTTCAATCTGTATGCTTATACAGATAGTGATCATGGTGGTTGCAACATGACTGCAAAGTCCACATCTACTGGATGTCAGTTTCTTGGTGGAATGGTTGTCTGATGGCAATGCAAGAAAAAATCCTGTGTCTCTACATCAACTGCTGAAGCTGAATACATTGTTGCTGCAAGATGTTATGCTCAAGTGCTATGGATTCAGAATTAGATGCTTGACTACGGATTAAACTTTAAGGAGACTCCCATTCACATAGACAACAACAGTGCTATCTCTATCATAGAGAATCTTGTGTAGCACTTAAGGACCAAACACATCACCATCAGGTATCATTTAATTAGATATAATTTGAAAAGGGATTAACTAAACTAGTGAAAGTCCACACAATGAACAATACGCTGATCTGATTACAAAGGCTTTTGATGAACAGAGATTTAAATATCTTATATCAGCTATTGGGATGATAAACTTTGAGTAGGTTTTTCTTAAAACTAATTTTTATTATTTCTTAAAATCTATGTGTCCTAAGTTGGCTAGTCCATCACTCTTATAAGCTCTTGTTTTCTTTGAATGAAAATCTTTTGAAGACATTTCATAGATTTTTGAAATTCTGATCCTTCAGAAGATATGCTTTTATCTTCGAAAGAAAATCATGGCTTCAAAACAAATAACTGTGTAAGAAATTTACCTTTGGAAGAAAGTTCTGAATATCTTCTGAAGCTTAATACTTGTCTCAAACAATTATATCTTCTCAAGGACCATTTTCTTCCGAAGCAAATTAACTCTCGGAAGCTTTGTTCCTCTGAACAAAGCATTCAAGTCTTAATTTTTCTTCCGAATCAAAATTTTCTCAACTCTTAGGAAAATCTTCTAAAGTCATTTTAGATTCGGAAGCTTTTTCATTAAAACTTCCGAAGATAATTTACCTTCGGAAGCTTTGTGACTTCCAAGAAAACTACTTTTTGAGCAAAAGCAAACTACTTTTTCAAGGTGGGACCGACATCTGTATTTCAAAGTTTATCCTCTTCCATTAAACTTTGTCTTAGATCCTTTTCATATATAAACCCAATGGGTCCCCCTCATTCTATCATCTTCTTTTTTCCTCCAAACCTAAACCCCAAATTTCTCTCTGAAATTACCTTTGCTCATCTTTCTTCTTCCTTAAGCTTCCTCAAAATGGCCAACCTTAATTGCAGAAATGAACCAAACTTCTCCATGCAGTTACATAGGCAACACAACCAAGTTGCTCTATTACACTCTGAGAAAGATCCACATTTCTCAAAGGTTTGCTGATTCTTAACTCTATCCAACTACTTGACCTCCCTAACCATTCATCCTACACTGTATGAGCATCATCTGTTTGCATTCTGGAAGACTGCCAAGAGGTCGTTATGGATGGGGAGAAGGAACTATCTGCCACAGTGCAGGATAGAACAGTCTTCATCACTCCGGCCATCATCAACACCCATCTTCAGCTGATGATGAAGAAGGTAAGGTGTTCTTCGCAAAATATTATGTTAACCACTCCTTTGGGCAGATGGTCTATGAGGGAGAGTTCTCTGTAAGACCTTCAGGAAAGGGAAGATCTTATCCCAATGGAAATTCCTGCTCCATGTGGTTATCCATAACATGTCTAACAAGCATGGAGGATAGGACCAGATTCTTGAAGATCTCTCCTTCATTGTTCATGGGATGGTTCAGGGGGTCATGTTCAAGTACTCTCAATTTGTTTATACAAATTTGCTTGCAAAGTTTGACTCCTTAGAATACTAGATGTTCCCTAGATATGTTCAACACATTCTCAACTGTGAACCGGGCTCACAGTTAAGGGGAACAAGTAATATTCTTAAATTAGGATAATGAAGCCCGGCATCTTTAAAATCTTGAGAAAGCCTACTGTTGGCTTCTCTGGGTAGAAACAACCCGTGTCCAGTATGTTAGAGCTCATTGCTCAAGGTGACAACCTAGTAGCACCAGCTAGTCTTGAACCCACACCTTCTACATCCCAACCACGTCAACAGCCACAAATCACCCTCACCTACCAAGAAAACACAAACAACCCCTACATAGAATATTCAGTTTGTGCAGTTCCCCATATACTCACCCACACAGGAAGAAGTGAAAACTAGAGCTCCTACTTCTCCTATGGAGCAGACCACTCCCACTACTTCAATGAATAGTGTTGAGGTTCCTCATGCTCAACCTGATAAGCTCACAAGCCCAAATGCCTTAAGCCTTCACTCTGAGTCTTAACACTCAAGTGAACAACCTTCAGGGGACAGTTACCATCCCTAGCCTTTGGACTTAAACTAACCAAATCCTAACCTTGACTTCTATATTGATGAATATTTAGGTTTCAGTGAGTACCATGAATCTCTCTTGTTTTCCCCTACTCAAAGAGAGATGAGTGCAACTGAGTCTCCTACATCTAGCCCACATCAGTCACCTACTACTGAGGTGGACACTTCTAAACCTGTTCAGGATGTCCATATGGAAGAGGCTCTCACTTTTACAAGTGATTCCATCATTAAGACCTCAACCATGGAAACTTAGCCCATTGACACCTCAACTGAGGCTGCCAGTGAGCAGAGGAAATCCAACAGCCAAGAACCTAAAGCTGGTGATGAGAGATAAGACTCTGCTCCAATCATCTTAACCCCCAATGATTCTTCTGATAAGATGAGGGGAATTTGAGACAAAACGTGCAAAAACTGTCCAAAACACGCACCTATTTAGTCTCGAAGGTCAGTCATCTTGAATCTCACATGACTACCTTGCAAACCAGGGTCAATGATCAGCAACTTGAGATTTCTTATCTTAAGGAAAAACTAGCTATGAGACCTTTAAGAGGAGCTCAACCAAGAACACAAGAACCTGTGGATGTGATTGACCTAAGTCCTAGCTCACTTATGCAAGTGGGTGATGCTACCAAAAAGGGGGAGAAAGTCATTGCAATAACAGAACCTGGGAGTTCTTCAGATAGTATGGACATTAAGGACTCACCATCCTCACTTGCAATTATGCATACTCAGTAACTTCCTCAAGTTCACATTGATGTGGACTTCATAGAATCCTACATACAGAGTCTATTTGAGGTAGGAATACAAAAGGCTATGTCATCTCTACCATCTTCAAATGATATCATTGGGTGGAGGTATGATGAAAGTAGAAGAGACCACATCATTCTTAGAGTTCAATGACAGCAAGAGGTCTTCAATTTTCAGACCTTATACTTCTATGAAGGTCTGGATCTAGTCAACATGCCACTTGTCAATCAAAGCCAATCAAGACAAGCTCATAGGCTAGCTCAAAGAATCCAAGATAGAATCACTACAGAGTTTAGCTTCAGATGAAAACTAAGGCAATCAGGCAATGTCATCGGTCAACTGGATGTTGAGGCAGACCCTAATATTAGTTTCATAGGGGAAACCTCGACTGAAGGCCCAGTGGCAGAACCTAAGAGCCCTGTCTTATCATCATCAACTACTGCAGAGATTCATACCCTTTTTGAGACAGCTGCTAGTGAAGGTGCTACACCAAGCAATAAAGGCCAAAGCTGTCTCCACCCTGAGTCATAAAGGTCTGTGAGTGACAAAGGGAAAAGAAAGATGACATCTGAGGAGATTGAGGAGGAGAAGAGAGAGAGGAAAACGAAGCTGAGGAAAGAAAGTTCCTCTATTAGGTCTGCAAGACTCTTGGAAACTGCTATCAGGGCTGCCCCCACACCAAATACTCAGGATAATAAGTTGAGGGCAGTCAGGATAAATCACTTGTAGACCAGTAACTATGACATTGATAATGTCATTTCTCTCCCCTTAGAGGAGTTGAATGAACTGGTTGACATGGAACTGTCTAAAGACAGAAAGGAGGTAGAAGATGCAAAGCAACTAATACAAATCAAAGAAGAAAGAAGAAAGAAAAGATTATACAAGCATGTGCCCACCATCTCCCCAATCTAGAAAGTCCTGCATATGAGGATGTGGTTCAACAAGAACCTCAGGTAAATAAAGAAGAAGACAGGATCAAGATGATCAACTACCTGAGTGTCACATGTGAGATATTTATAATTAATTAATTAATTAATTAATTAATAATAATAAGGATAGTAATAATAATAAATAATTAAATATAATAATAATAATTCTACAAATGATAAGCATGTCCAACAATCAAAACCCACGTTCTTTTTTTATGATAATATTGTGGTGTCAACGAGTTTTATTCAAAACTTTCTTCTTATTTGGTAACTAATCAATCGAAATTAAAGGAATAAAATCTTTACATGAGTTATGAGTTGGTTATAAACTCTCAACAAAAAAAATTATCTTATCATACGACACCATCTACACATCCAAATCATTTTTTTTGCTCTCTCCGTCTTCTTGATACCATACCACCGCTATTAAACGTAAAGTTTACAATACCTCCCCCATGCTACTGTGAAAAGCGCTACGCTCGGAACTTCCGTTAATTATGCACGAGAAGGGGTCGTGTTGACGTCGAAACGCACACCAAATCCTATCGGTCCCACCATTCAAGGAAAGGTAAAATTAAACTCTACGATTCCATTCGATAGCCTATTTTCTTGTTTGTAACTTGATAATATAGTATATAACACTCTCGATTTTAAACTGCGAAATATTGAAGGCTTTGAAAGTTTCCGTCGATATATTCTGCCCAAGCATCACCATTTTTCTTGACTATTAAAATTTTTTCAAGTAGTTCCGGACGCTATTGTAACTGACACCGGCTTCCGGTCACAACACAAGGTACCTAATGTCTTTCTATACAACTTAAGTACTTCATGTTGGGTTAAATGAAAGAGATTTTGAATAAAAACTAAATAAATAAACTTTGATGAATAAGCATGAAACAGATCATGTTGTTCAAATGAATTGATTTCTTTATTATGGTATGGTACACAGGCCATGCACAAAAAGGAAGAAAAATAATAGGTATATACGTATAAAAAAATGGAACATGGAAAAAGTGCTGTTGTGAAACTAGTTTATTTTTTTTACAATATAAACTACTTAAATAATTATTTTTATTATTATTATCCAAGGTCATATGGCAAACAGGTTATGTAATAGTTATATACATAAATTAAATTATTCTTACTCATGTTGTAACCTTAATCTTCGAGGTAATCAAAATACATTGCGGTGTAATAATCTAATATTTAAAGAATATAAAATAAGTTTTGTATTAAGTTATTAAAATAAATAATTAATAAATTAAAGAATAAGAACTCATTCAAAAATCTAAATTTAATTACTAATTATATGTACGCCCTTAGACGTCGGCGATTGCTCGATTCACTTATAGGTTAAGGTACGGATTCCGACCCTTCCTCTCTCGTAGCATTAATACCTCTTTTTCGTGTTCTCTATCTTTGAAATCGTGATGTAATTGTTGAAATCTATATTGTTGTTACAAGTGTTGAATCGTATAGTTGGCATTGTTTGCATGCGATAAGATTAAATTGCTTTGTACTCATCGTCGCATGCTCCTAATATTATTGATTATTAGTTATGGTTAGTGGTAATTCGCAAGGGTTATGAACCTTAGCATAAGTTATTGTGTTATATTGGTTTGATTGTATCGTATATTTGACCTCCATACCCGAGCACATCCACCTATGGGGACATAGGGCGTCATTGTGGCACAAGTGACGTGCTCTATCTGTGGCAAAGCGATTAGACCACGACGTCTCTACATTATAGTTATGCTAAATTGTTGCACTTATTGATTAGTGTTAAAGGAGGCGTATGGATCGATCCTAGGATATCATTGTTATTGTTATTGGTGAGATGGTTAGGTGTGTGTGCCCACGTTCCTATCTCACATATTGGTGCATTAGAACTGCAGCTAATGTACATATTGTTAATTGTTTATTGTTATCGGCTCATATGGGTATTCCTTTCTAGATGATCATTGTTATTTGATTTCTACTTGATCATTTTACTATTATCGTTATTGATCATTGTATTGCTATTGTTTACTTCCATTACTGAGCATTCTTTGGCTCAGTCGTGTTTTCTTTTGTTGGTTCCTATTATGTTTATAACAGGTGCTCAAGGGGCTCAAGGGGGCAAGGGAACGAGTGAAGAGAGTTAACTCAAGAGTTAGGATGAGAACTTTTGAATTAATTAGACTTATTAGTGTTTTAATCTTAAGACTTTATTTGATTTGTTTGGACCTTTGTAAGGATTTAGATGTTTCTTAGTACTTAAATTTTATCATTCATGAAACTGATTGTGTGACACGTCAATCCTACTCGGGTTGGGGTGTCACAGTTATGGTATCAGAGCTTAGGCTACTTCTTATAGAAAACTTAAACCAAATAATTAAGACATGTGAGGATTGGTTAGACATTGGGTTAAGTTCTCTACATATGATATTATTTTCTAATTCCTTTTGTTTTGATTAATTTAATATGTTTCATTCTAGATGCCTCCCCGACGCACTTCATGTAATTCTAGCGGATCGAATGGACCGGATCCAAACCTTGTCGTTGCTATGACTCAAGCACTTACAACTATACTACCGACTCTGATTGATGCGGTACGAAATCCAAACCCAAATCCGAACCCCAATCCAAACCCAAATCCAAACCCAGATACTAACCCGAATCCAAACCTGACTGGCGCAGATGTTTGGTTAGCGCGGTTTCAAAAGCAAAAACCGTGATCCTTCGCTAAGGCGGCTACACCTGCAGTGGCCAAAGACTGGATTGCTCACATTGAGAAAATTTTCACTGTGCTTAGAGTTGATCAGCAATATAGGCGGGTTTAGCTGCTTATAAGCTGGAGGAAGATGTTCATGTATGGTGGGAAAATGTGTTAGCTGAAAGAGGAGGTGAACAGTTCATTGAGACCCTGTCATGGAACACTTTCGTGCCATCTTCTTTGAGAAGTACTTTACTAATGTGGATAAAGCAGCATATAGACGAGAATACAATAACATCCGTCAACGAAATGATGAGTCACTCACTGATTTTACAAACCGATTTTACAGACTGTTAGGATTCTTAGGTGCTTTTGCTGGACCACCTGCGGAACGTGCCGAAAAGTATCAAGGGCAGTATGTGATCGGATTCGTAAGGCTATTATTCATACCACTTTCAATAATGTTGAGGAAGTAGTTAGGGCTGCAAAAAGGGTAGACCTGGAGAGAAAGGAATTTCTAGAAAAATTTGAGAATAATAGGAAGCGGAATAGAGATGAGACTCGTAATCAGGCTGGCGGAGAGTCATCTCAAGGATCTGATCGAAATGGAAATGATCGTCAGAAAAATCAAGCACAAGGGAAGAACACTAAGCCATGGCATGGTAAGACTCGAAGTCAAGGTCAAATGATGCCCTATCAGCAACCAATTGCAGCTCAACCGGTGAATCGAAAAGGCAATCCTTCTAAACATCCGATGTGTACTCATTGTGGAAAGCATCATCCCGGAATTTGTCGTCGACTTACACGAGCTTGTCTTGGTTGCGGGGATATGGGGCATAGGGTTAGTCAATGCCCAAAGGCGAGAGACCGACCTGAGAATGCTGCTAAGGGAGCTAATACGCCACCCACTACTGGAGGTCGAGTATTCGCACTAACTGCAGGGGAAGCTGCTAATACTCCAGGTACATTTTCTGTATAGTTCCTTTCTAATAATCATAATCTACCTTCATTTATTCTAGTTTCTACTGTCATTGGTATCTCATTAGTTATCAAAAAATAGGTACGATTTATGGTGTACTTCATTATGGTGACTATGATATTTCTGTGTTGTTTGATACTAGCTCTACACACTCGATAGTATCTCATCTATTCACTAAGCGCCTTATGATCATGCCTACTGTTCTAGAACCTACCTTGGTGATTTCTACTCGTGTTGGAGAATCGATTGTTATTTCTCAAGTGTACCAAAGCTGTCCTATCCAGATCAAATCAATCGTTAGAGAGGCTGATCTATTTCCTATGCACATGGGTGATTTTGATATTATACTTGGCATGGATTGGTTAACACGACACCGAGTCACTATAGAGTGTCAAACTCATCGTGTACTATTTGGTGATCCTATGAATCCTGATTTAGTTTACCAAGGGAGCCCTACCTCGGAAGTCTCTCAAAATCATATCTGCTTTGAAAGCCCAAAAGCTTATGTCCCATGGATGTGAGGGATTTTTTAGCTGCTATCAAAGATACATCAGTGGATACTCCTCGTATTGAAGACTTTCCTATTGTTCGAGAATTCTCTGATGTTTTTCCTAAAGAACTACCAAGATTACCCTCTGAGCGTGAAGTGGAGTTTAATATTGATTTAATTCCCGGGGCTGAACCTATTTCTAAGGCACCTTATCGGATGGCCCCAGTAGAGTTGAAGGAATTAAAAGAACAACTGCATGAACTATTAGAACTTAGATTCATTAGACTAAGTGTTTCACCATGGAGAGCACCTGTATTATTCGTGAAGAAGAAAGATGGTAGTATGCGTCTATGCATTGACTATCGAGAGCTTAATAAGATTACTCTCCGGAACCGCTATCCATTACCGCGTATTGACGATCTCTTCGATCAACTACAAGGAGCAAAGTTTTTCTCCAAGATCGACCTTAGATCAGGATACCATCAATTGAGGATCCGAGACCAAGATGTTCCTAAGACAGCATTTCGCACTTGTTACGGTCACTACGAGTTTCTAGTCATTCCTTTTGGCTTGAGTAATGCCCCAGCTGTCTTTATGGACCTCATGAACAGAGTGTTCCATGAATATTTGGACCGCTTTGTAACTGTTTTTATCCATGACATCTTGGTATTCTGTAAAAGTGATTTTGGAGACCTTACGTCAAAAGAAGCTATATGCTAAATTTCTAAGTGCGACTTTTGGCTTGAACAAGGGGCATAGGCCATGTTGTATGAGCTAAAGGTATCACTATTGATCCAGCAAAGGTGGAAGCTATTACTAAATGGCCTCGACCGACATCCGTCACTGAAGTTCGTAGTTTTCTTGGCTTAGCGGGCTACTACCGACGTTTTGTGGAAGGTTTCTCTCGTGTGGCATTGCCTCTAACTCAACTTATGAGAAAGGGTGTAAAATTTACTTGGAATGAGGATCGAGAAAAGAGTTTCGAAGAACTGAAGAAAAGACTAGTATCTGCCCCTATTCTTACTTTACCCTCGGGTTCTCGCGGGTACCAAATTTATAGTGATGCATCAAAGAAAGGACTTGGATGTGTTCTTATGCAACATGGTAAAGTTATTGCCTATGCTTCACCACAACTTAAACCGTATGAAGTGAGCTACCTAACACATGACCTAGAGCTTGCAGCCGTAGTGTTTGCATTAAAGATTTGGAGACATTATTTGTATGGAGAGACATGTGACATCTTCACTGATCATAAGAGCCTTAAGTATGTTTTTACTCAAAACGAACTCCACATGAGGTAGAGGAGATGGTTAGAACTACTCAAGGATTACGACGCCAATATCCAGTACCATCCGGGCAAGGCGAATGTCATGGCAGATGCTCTCAGCCGAAAGAGTGTCGGTGGAGTGGCATGTCTTCAAATCCAACCACAAATTATCTCAAATCTTGATAGAATGGAAGTTAGGTTATAGTTTGGTGAGTCTAACGGTTATCTAGCCAAGATATTGATAGAATCTGATCTTATTACACGAATCAAGGAAGCTCAGAATCAAGATGGAGAACTTTGGGCGATATTACAATATTTGAAGATAGGGAAGCAATCTGAGTTTTGAGTTGATGAACAAGGAGTTATCTGGTGTGGGAATAGGTTATGTGTGCCAGATGATTAAACCCTTCGTGATTCCTTATTAGCAGAGGCACACAGCTCACCTTTCTGTGTTCACCCGAGAGCTACTAAGATGTATAGAGATCTAAGGCAGAACTTTTGGTGGAGTGGTATGAAAGAAGATATAGCTAAGTATGTGAGCCACTGTTTAACTTGTCAGCAAGTAAAGATTGAGCATCAGAGAGCTAGTGGGTTACTGCAGTCATTAGATATTCCTGTGTGGAAATGGGATGATATTTCCATGGACTTTGTTACAGGCCTACCCAAAACATTCAAGAAGAATGACGCCATTTGGGTTGTAGTGGATAGACTCACGAAGTCGGCTCATTTCTTGCCTATTCAACAAGGTTATTCGGTTAGCAAACTATCAGAGGTATTTCTGCAAGATATCATTCGACTTCATGGCAGACCATCGTCGATTGTATGTGATAGAGATCCACATTTCACATCACGTTTTTGGAAAGGTTTCCAAAATGCTTGGGGAACAAAATTAAGATTTAGTACCGCTTTCCATCCGCAAACCGACGGACAGTCTGAACGCACCATTCAGACTTTGGAAGATATGCTTAGAGTGTGTGCGCTTGAATGGACCGGCAACAGGGATGAGTACTTATGTTTGGTTGAGTTTGCATATAATAACAGTTGGCAGGCTAGTATTGATATGGCCCCGTTTGAGCTTTTATATGGCCATAAATGTAGAGCACCAATTGTTGGAATGAGGTCGGAGAAAAGATAATTGAAGGACCAGAATTGGTTAGAGTTACTAATGATAAAGTTACCATTGCAAGAGAGAAGTTGAAAGAAGCCCAAACTAGGCAAAAGAGCTACGCCGATCAACAGCAATGTGCCTTGGAATTTAGAGTTGGAGATCATGTGTTTCTTAAGGTATCACCTTGCCGTGGCATACGACGATTTGGAATTAAAGGGAAATTAAGTCTGCGTTTTATTGGTCCGTTTGAGATTCTTGAAAGGGTTGGAGAAGTGTTGTATCATTTAGCATTGCCGCCACAACTCTCTCATGTTTATAACATTTTTCATGTATCCTTGTTGAGGGGATACAACTATCATCCGTTGCACGTTTAGTTACCCTCTTCACATGATTCAAGAAGACCTTTCTTATGAAGAAGAACCTCAAGCTATTATAGATTGTCAACAACAAATTACGAGACGCAAGTCTATACCGTTTGTTAAAGTTTTATGGAAAAATCATTCTGAACATGAGGCAACGTGGGAGAAAGAAGAAATGATTCGATTGCAATATCCACACCTATTCGACAACTAAGTGTATGTTCTTTAACCTTAGTTGTTTTTCTAAATACCCTATTCGTAAGTTGTATTTGTGTACTTATAAGAGTATTAATTTCTCTTGAATTGTATTTTGAGGTTTCATGCTACACTATCTAAAATTTCAAGGACGAAATTAAATTAAGTGGGGTAGAGTTGAGATATTCATAATTAATTAATTAATTAGTTATTATAATAATAAGTAATATAAATAATAAATTAAATATAATAATAATAATTCTACAAATGACAAGCATGTCCAACAATCAAAACCCACGTTCTTTTTTTTACAATAATATTGTGAGGTCAACGAGCTTTATTCAAAACTTTCTTCTTATTTGGTAACTAATCAATCGAAATTAAAGGAATAAAATCTTTACATGAGTTATGAGTTGGTTATAAACTCTCAACAAAAAAAATTATCTTATCATACGACACCATCTAAACATCCAAATCATTTTTTTTGCTCTCTCCGTCTTCTTGATTCCATACCACCGCTATTAAACGTAGAGTTTACAATACCTCCCTGATAGTACTGTGAAAAGCGCTACGGTCGGAACTTTCGTTAATTATGCACGACAAGGGGTCTTGTTGACATCGAAACACACACCAAATCCTATCGGTCCCACCACGTTCATGGAAAGGTAAAATTAACTCTACGATTCCATTCGATAGCCTATTTTCTTGTTCTTAACTTGATAATATAGTATATAACACTCGATTTTAAACTGTGAAATATTTGAAGGATTTGAAATTTTCCGTCGATAGATTCCGCCCAAGCATCACCATTTTTCTTGACTGTTAAAATTTGTTCAAGTAGTTCCGGATGCTATTGTAACCGACACCGGCTTCCGGTCACAATACAAGGTACCTAATGTCTTTCTATACAACTTAAATACTTCATGTTGGGTTAAATGAAAGAGATTTTGAATAAAAACTAAAATCAATAAACTTTGATGAACAAGCATGAAACGGAACATGTTGTTCAAATGAACTGATTTCTTTATTATGGTATGGTACACAGGCCATGCACAAAAAGGAAGAAAAATAATAGGTATATACGTACAAAAAAATGGAACATGGAAAAACTGCTGCTGTGAAAGTAGTTTATTTTTTTTACAATATAAATTTCTTAAATAATTATTTTTATTATTATTATCCAAGGTCATATGGAAAACATGTTATATAATAGTTATATACTTAAATTAAATGATTTTTACTCATCTTGTAACCTTAATCTTCGAGGTAATCAAAATACATGGCGGTGTAATAATCTAATATTTAAAGAATATAAAATAAGTTTTGTATTATGTTATTAAAATAAATAATTAGTAACTTAAAGAATAAGAACTCATTCAAAAATCTAAATTTAATTACTAATTATATGTAGGCCCTTAGACGTCGGCGATTGCTCTATTCACGTATAGGTTAAGGTACGGATTCCGACCCTTCCTCTCTCGTAGCATGAATACCTCTTTTTCGTGTTCTCTATGTAATTGTTGAAATCTATATTGTTGTTACAAGTGTTAAATCGTATAGTTGGCATTGTTTGGATGCGATAAGATTAAATTGCTTTGTACTCATCGTCCCATGCTCCCAATATTAGTGATTATTAGTTATGGTTAGTGATAATTCGCAAGGTTTATGAACCTTAGCATAATTTATTGTGTTATATTGGTTTGATTGTATCGTATATCTGACCTCCATACCTGAGCACATTCACCTATGGGGACATAGGGCGTCATTGTGGCACAAGTGACGTGCTCTATCTGTGGCAGAGCGATTAGACCACGGTGTCTCTATATTATAGTTATTTGCTAAGTTGTTGCACTTATTGATTAGTGTTAAAGGAGGTGTATGGATCGATCCTAGGATATCAATGTTATTGTTATTGGTGAGATGGTTAGGTGTGTGTGCCCACATTCCTATCTCACATATTGGTGCATTAGAACTGCAGCTAATGTACATATTGTTAATTGTTTATTGTTATCGGCTCATATGGGTATTCCTTTCTAGATGATCATTACTATTTGATTTCTACTTGATCATCTTACTGTTATCGTTATTGATCATTGTATTGCTATTGTTTACTTCCCTTACTGAGCATTCTTTGGCTCAGCCGTGTTTTCTTTTGTTGGTTACTCTTATGTTTATAACAGGTGCTCAAGGGGCTCAAGGGGCTCAAGGGAATGAGTGAAAAGAGTTAACTCAAGAGTTAGGATGAGAACTTTTGAATTAATTAGACTTATTAGTGTTTTAATCTTAAGACTTTACTTGATTTGTTTGGACCTTTGTAAGGATTTAGATGTTCTTAGTACTTAAATTTTATCATTCCTGAAACTCTAATTACTGATTGTGTGACACGTCAATCCTACTCGGGTTGGGGTGTTACAACAGGCCTCTATCAGGCAGATGCACTTCTTCGCTGAGTGCCACAGGCCTCTATCAGGAAGTTGCACTTCTTCCTTGAGTGCCACAGGCCTCTATTAGGCAGATGCACTTCTTTCTTGAGTGCCACAGGCCTCTATGAGGTAGATGCACTTCTTCCCTTATCCTATGACTATATTGAGTTTGCAGGATCAGTTTGTGTCACTAAACACTTGATTTTCTCTCAAACTCACTTAAACAACACTCTCGATGAAGGCAAAGTCTTTAAGAGTTGATAACAATATTATAAGTAATAATAAAACACAAGAAGTCATTTTCAAGGTACGTTCATATATTGTTTCTCAAGTCAAATATTACAAGAGCCTTACAAGCATATGATTATGAGTTACAATGAGAAACTCTATATAATACTACCTACAGCCGGATATACTTTGATACCAGTTGGAATCCTCTAACTAAAGCAAATACTACAAAGCTATTGTTTAAGGTATCTCAGATAAGACTTTATCTGAGATATGGTAGTCAAGACATGTCCCTGACTTACCTTTTGTCACTAACTAAAGTTGGTAACTTGTACTAACATAAAAAAATGAATAGTGGAATAAAGTATGGTCAACTACATGGCTCGTTAAGAAAACAACATGCAGTATCAGAGGTTTGCAGTGGAGTGTGAGAGACCATACTTATGTCCACCGGTTCATAGCAGTGTCTTCCGAAGGTTAAATGGCTTCGGAAGAACAAGTACTTCCGAAGCCACTTATACTTCGGAAGAGGCTGCTTCTTCCGAGGCTTGAGAACTTCTTCTTTCTTCATACTTCGAAAGTAGCCTTTTGATTTCTTCTTTTGAGACTTCTTCGGAAGTGAATACTTTATCTTCGGAAGTAGAGCTTTGCCTTCGGAAATGGAACTTTTACTTTGTCTTTGGAAGAACTCTGCTTCCTTTGGAAGTTCCACAATTGGCTTCGGAAGCCTTTGTAAACGACACCAAAATTTGTGTAAGTGATTTGGTTTTGGTTGCACCAGCCTACTTCTTGATCCTACAGAGTTTGAGTATCTCAGAAAATTTGAACTTGAGATAGTCAAGGAAAGAAAGATCACCAAACGGAAGTTAAAAGAAGAAGCTGCAAAGTCAAGAGCCATCATCCAGAAGTGTAAGAAGAAATCTACACATAGGCAGAGGATGATGAGCTTCTAGAAGCTGTATGGATTCTCCGGAAGGAGACTTGGCCCTATGTCCCTATCCACTATGTATGAGCATATCAGGGTAATCAAGCAGAAGATCAAGAGTGGAGAGCTAATGGACTTACACTCCCCTCCAAGTCAAGCTCCACCTTAAGTGGAGGTTAAGGTTGAATAGCCTGAGACAACACAACCTGAACCTCCTACTGAGACTCAGCAAGCATCATATTTTGATCCACAGCAGGGTCAGACTCCCTCTCCTTCTAAACGTGTGAGAGAGGAAGACCCAATTGAGAAAGACAAAGAAGATCAATTAAGTGCTGCAGGACAGTCTTCTCAGTTAAAAAGAACAAAGAGAAGGAAAAGGATGGCTTCAAAGAGAAAGCCAAAGACGAAGAAAGAAACATCCTTTTCAGAACCTTAGGATGAGTTAGAACATCCTGAGGATGTGCAGCCAGAGGATGCTCATTAACTCCCATTCAAACAGCTCCTATAGCATTAGGAAGACCCACCTTGTCCTAGACATACACCACAAATCTAGAAAGATGCCATGTCATTAGAGATCAAGGCATTGAGGATGTCTGCACATGGCAGGATATGTTCAATCTTCCTCTGCATGATCTATTTGACATGAGAAGACATTTTGAGAGTCCGAGTGATCCTGATCATCTTATGAGGAAAGGGATGGTCATCATCATTGTTGATACATATATGTATCTAGATCCTGATCTGAATGTAATATGTCTTACACTTATGTAACTATTGGGTACTTAATGAAATACAAATATTTGGTTGTGTTTATAATGTTTAAATATTTCATTAATGAGTTGATTAATGCATATTGACATAATTATTAGGTTTGTAATTGTTTGAAGTGTTATGCATAATGTTATAATGTTAAATACACTCAAACTTGGTGAAGTAAAGTTCTCATGCGTCCGACTGGACCATGCGCCCCAACAGTCGTCATGCGTCCGAATGGCCATGCGACTAAGTGTTCATGCGCCTAAATAGTCCATACGCCTGAACAACTTCATGTGTCTAACTCAGTCGCACGACTGAAAGCTCTGTCGTGCGCATGGATCAAACGCATGGATCAATCGCACGACTGAACCATGCTAATGGTTCAGTCGCCCGAATGAGCAACCTTAACCTATAAATACCACTTAATTCGTGGAAAAACATAACAATTAAGGAGCATTCATTCCTATTCAATTCCAGAGGTACCCTAGCCGTCCAAAAGCCTCCAAGTTCGTACTCCAAGTTCACAGAACGTTGCTGATCGATTCCCAATTGATTCTTAACGTTAGATACAATATCTTATTGTTTCTACGTGCGTTCTCACTGATTGGATCGCCAATCAAATAGGATTCCGCACTATTTGGTTTGGTCTACACGTTAATTAGTTTGTATTTAGTTTGAATTCAAGATCCTAACATGTGGTATCAGAGCTTTGGCTCTTGATTACGTGTGATTTAATCAATTTTGATACAAAGGTTGTGTTTTTTCACTAAAAACACAATCTTTTTGTGTCAAAAGTTGTCTTGGACATCCCCTGCTCATCAAATTTTGGTTTCTACGGCATAAGGCGATTAGGGTTGGTGAAAATTCGGGTTTTTTTACGGCTAATACACGTTAAAGCTAGAAATTTTCGAAAAACAGCAGCTCAGTCGCCCGATTGACCCAATCACACGACTCGACTTCATTCGCATCCCTAGACGTACGATTGAACTCAGTCGCATCTTCATTCGTACGACTAAGCCTACCGGTTGCATTGTTCATACGCATCAGTTTCACTCACACGACTGGACCAATCGCTTAGTTCAGCCGCATGATTGAACCAGTTGGATAGTTTCATTCGCACGGGTAGCCCATCGCATCGCTCCATTCACACCAGTTAACAAATTGTTTAAGAGACTTATAGTTAATAGAGATGGAGGATAAGTTGTCAGCGTTTACAGCCGGGAAGGACTAACAAATCAGAACTTACTTCTACTGGAGAGTAAGGTGGGGAATCATAATAAACCCCCGATGCTTATAACATTAGATGAGTTCCCCACTGGAAACAACGTTTTGAGATCTACCTCAATGGAGAGGATCCAAATATGTGGGAAGCTATTGAGACGGGATACAGTATGCCGGTGGGAGAAGATGGGGTGAAACTTACTCTAGGAGGAATGACTGATGCACAGAAAGTTAAATATAATGCTAAAAAGAGAGTATATGCATTTCTAACACAGTCTATCCCTAAGGACATTTTTCACCAATTCTCAGAGAATAAACAAGCCAAGAAGTTATGGGATGAGCTGGAGAAAAGATATGACGGGAATGCTTCTTTGAAGGCAAGTAAAGCTAAGGAACTGACGAAAGAATTTGACAACTTTTCATCGATAGGAAAAGAGAGTTTAGACGATGTCATTGATAGATTCTACCATTTGATGAGCGAGCTGCACACACATGGTGTCACAACTACCATGGAAGATAAAGTGTCAAATTTTGCTGACGGGTTGCTAGAAAGTTAGGCTTCTTTTGTGTCAAATCTGAGACAGAATGGATTGCTATCAAAGTTGGACATCAATGATTTCATACTAAAGCTGCAAGAAGAAGCACTAAGGATGAAGTATCGAGCTCAGAAGTCTTCGTACACTCAGAATCCAGCTTTGTACAATGCCACTCCTCAAGTTAAGACGTCTGGAGCACCTCTTCAGACTGCTTTTGTGTCAAGCTCATCTGGTCCTTCACCAGTCTCTCCTTTAGGATAAGAAACGTCAGCGTCTTCTAGTACCCAATATATCGGATCCGAAGCAAATGCTACCAGACTGAAGATTGAGAATCTTGGAAACGTGACAGTAGAAGTAGCTCGAGAGCACATGGATCACTTGGCAGTAGTGGTTCATTCCTATGATGGACTCATTGCTGGAAAAATTGGAAACAGCCATCTGGCAGATGAGGACTAGGAGCAGGTTGATGAGACTGAACTGGAAAGGATAGATATTATGTGGGCCTTAGCAAGTGCTGTCTGGAGAGCAAAGAAGTTCGTGAAGAAGACCGAACAAAACTTGGTTGCTACTAAGGACACTACTTTTGGTTTTGACAAGAGCAAGGTGACCTGCTTCAACTATGGAGAAAAGGGGCACTTCAAAAGAGAATGTGTGAAGCCAAAGAAGACTAGAAATGGGAATCCATTCTCGTCCTTCACTCGTCAAGACAAGCAAGCTAGCAGTTCTACATCATTAGGCAAGGATCCAAAAGCTTTGACCGCCCATGATGATGAAGGACAGGACTGGAGCTTTAGGTTTGTATCTCTGGGAGAATCCAATATTGCGAGCGTGGATGACTTAGATGTTGATTCCACAAGTGAAAGAGATATAGCAGTTGAGATAGCGATGTCACATAGTGAAGAAACTGCAACAGAGGTTAGCTACAAGCCTGATGAAGGGACGTCTACAACAAAGAAAGAATCACCAGAACCAGAGACATCTGATGCTGCACTAATGACTACTTCATCAGAACCTCCTCAGGTAAGTTCTACTGACCAACTTTTCAAAAATCATGCTTGTTCTAACTGTGATAAACATAGAGAAAGCATAGATCAGAAATTTGCTAGGTTGTTAGATCATAATGATAGCCTAGTAAAGGATTTGAAACTGTGCACTGAGGCAAATAGAGTTTAAATACAAAATGAGCATAGTTACAAAGAAAAGGTAGACATGTTTAATAAACAGCTTAGGGAAACTGAAGTAGTAGCATTTAACCAAGCTAATGACATGAGGTACTATCTTAACTCCTTAGAAGACACTAAGAAACAAAAAGCAGTCTTAGAAGTAGAAGTTAACTCTTTAAAGCAAAAACTGCACAGTTGGACATGTTCATCTCATATTGTCCAACATTTAGTGAGAGAGCGTAACAATGGGGAGGGCTTGGGCTATAAAGTGGTTCCACCACCCCCTGAGACCTTGATGAACACTAAGTGTAAACCAATAAGTAACAATCCCATCAAGGATCATGTGGTGTCTACTCCTCTTGTAAGTGATCCAAATTCCTCAGGTTCTTCAATTGAATTTGGAACAAAACAAAAGGAGGCCACTTCAAAGGCAAAGGGTAAAATGCCTTGGGTTAATCTGGAAAAAGAATTTGAAAAGGCTAATATAAAGTCAGGGTTAAACAAAGTCAAATCTAAACCTAAAATGACTGTTAGTGTTAACCTTACACAAGTCCCACGTCAAAGTCTAGTTAACCAAAATGGAAAAGTTGTTAAGAATGTCAAAACAGTTAAGTTTGCTAAACAACATCATACATCAAAGAAGTAGAGTCAAAACCCAAACAAAATGATGTCACTAGGATGTCACACACATCCCCACAAGGAAAGTTTAATCATAAAGTTGATAGCAGGTCATGCTACAACTGTGGAGAGTGTGGACACATTGCTTTCTTTTGTCCTGACATACATACACCTAGGAAGAAAATTGAACTTCAAAACTCAAAACCTAGGACTTCTAAGAGGAGTTCTTTAACTCCACCTAGAAGAACTAGTGAACCCAAGTTCAACCCATTAGCCAGTCGTCTGTTTATCACAAACAGGCATTACACAAATCTGGCTTATGGAAAAAAAAGTCATTGTTTGTGTCTGATAATGATGACAAGAAGGCACCTGAGCTACCCTCACCCTCTAAGGGTCAATGGGTTGAATTCATGATATGTGATGCCTCTGGGAAACCCAAGCTAGTAAAGGCTTGGGTTCCTAACCTTAACTAATGCTTTAAATTGTATGTGCAGGGTGTTCGCTACAGTGCTGAAAACAACACGTGGATTATAGATAGCGGAGCATCCAGGCACATGACAGGAAACAGGGCTCTTTTATCAAACGTCAAACAAATAAAAGGCGGGCATGTTTCGTTTGCTGGTAACAAAGGAGGTTATATCACAGCTCAGGGAAAGGTTGGAAATCAGAAAGTTAAATTTGACAAAGTGAACTATGTTCAAACACTTCAAAACAACTTACTCTCTGTTTCCCAAATATGTGACAAAGGGTTTAAAGTCATATTTGACAACAACAAGTGTTACATCCTAAAGAAAGACTATGTGATTTCGGAGGACCAAGTTCTGATGACAGCTTCACGATATAAAGACCTTTATGTTTTGGATCTCTCAACGGCTTCTACAACGGATCATGAAGTTCAGTGCTTCCTATCAAAAGCTACTGAGAAGGAATCCATTTCCTGCCACAGGAGAATGGGACACATAAATCAACGGAAGATGAATCACTTGATTCAGAAGGATCTAGTGAGAGGTGTTAACGTCAAAAATTTGCAACTTCTTGATTTCTATGTAGCATGCAAGAAAGGCAAACAGACGAAGAAGACTCATAAGGAAAAGAAAGTTCATTCTATCAAGCTTCCTCTTGAACTTCTTCACATGGATTTGTTTGATCCAGTCAGTACAAAGAGCATTGCAGGTGACCTATACTGTTATGTGGTTACTGATGACTACTCAAGATTCTCTTGGGTAATGTTTTTGAAGTCCAAGTCAGAAACATTTGAGTCATTCAAAGAATTAGTAACCACACTGGAATCTCTCTACAAGCTGAAGGTGAGACAGGTACGCTCAGATAATGTGACTGAATTTAAGAAGCAGTGGATGGAGGCTTACTGCAAGGAAAAGAGAATTGTGCACCAGTTCACCTCTTCTACATGCCTCAAATGAATGGTGTTGCTGAGAGAAAGAATAGAAGCTTGATAGAGACAACACGGACAATGCTCGCAGACTCGAAACTGCCTATCCAATTCTAGAATGAGGCAGTAGCTAATGCATGTTATCCATTAAATCGAGTCCTGGTAGTCAAGTGCCATGGCAAGACATGTTACAAATTACTACAACGACGTAAACCTGATCTGGAGTATCTCGAACCATTTGCGCGCCATGCACACTTCTGAAGAAAACTCAAGAAGGAAAATTTAGCGAGAAGACTGATGATGGGATCTTCTTAGGATACAACATACTGAACAAGAGAGTTTACAACAACTCAACGGGTTTAGTAGAAGTGTGGTGTAATGTTGATGTTCAGAGATATACCACACCCCCTACTGGAAAAGGACCCGCTTACTTTTTTGACTATGATGGATTCTTCAAGTCCTTCAATATCCCTATCTCCCCTTCTGATGACGAGTTAGCTACACGAATGATGTATGATATCTTGAATACACCATATCGTGATCCAACATCATCAAGCTCACAGGGAGAATCATCTCATCACTCAGGGGGAGCACTAGAAGACAGTGACTCCTCCTCAGAAGATGAATCCATAGAGGATGACCAGAACAATCAGGAGACACAGGTACCAATTCCTGGTTGTCTACAAACATCTAACAGTGATGCTTCTTCAACTTCGGATCCTCAAACTCCTTCTACCTCAGATGCAGAACCAAATGTTCATAATCTTGGCTTTGAGGTAGTTGTTCCTACCACTCCAGGATCACGTCTAAATGTCTATCATCCCCTAGAAAATGTCATTGGGGATGTCGGATCAGGAGTGCAGACCAGAAATCAGCTGTACTCAGCTGATTATGCCTCGATAATGGAAAAAGGATACATTCACGATGGTGCTTATCAGTGTTTTGTCTCGTAGTTTGAGCCAAAATACATCAGTGAAGCACTGAATGATGAGGCATGGGTGAGTGCTATGCAAGAGGAACTTCTTCAATTCAAGAAGTTAGTGTATGGACACTGGTAGATAGACCTAAAGGTGCTAAGGTCATCGGCACCAAATGGGTCTTGAAATGCAAGAAGGATGATCAAGGTGTCATTATCAGGAACAAAGCTTGACTGGTAGTTCAAGGATTTCGACAAGTCGAGGGGATTGATTATAATGAAGTTTTGCACCATGCCAGGATGGAAGCCATCCGTATCTTCCTTGCCTATGCATCGTATATGAAGATCAAAGTCTATCAATTAGTGAAAATGCATTCCTTCATGGTGAAATTCGAGAGACAGTTTATGTCAGTCAACCCGAGGGATTGAAGATCGTTATCATCGGGACAGAGTTTACAAACTTGACAAGGCCTTATATGGGCTTCATCAAGCTCCAAGAGCCTGGTATGAGAAACTCTCGACTCATCTTGTGAAACACGGCTTTTGCAGGGGAGTCATTGACTGCACACTGTTTATCAAAGAAAAGGATGGAGATTTACTGCTAGTACAGATTTATGTTGATGACATAATCTTTTGTTCAAAGAACGAAGAGTTATGTCAGGATCAGTGATCACAAGTTTGATGTAATAGAGCGTAACGCAGCGGAATAAGAACAAGAATTAGACAAATTGTAGCAAGAATTTGATACTCGTATGCATTAAGAACAAATACGGTTATAACAAGAGAATATATTTCTATAACAAGGAATGTTTCAATAATATTGAATATTTCTGATCAAATCATTCATTTATTACAATAGGTTGACACTCCTTATATAGAGTGCAATCGCTGCTGTTATCACGGGAAAGTGACAACTGGCAGATCTATTACAAAAATAACTAACTCTTAACAAACTACTGAAATGTTCACAACTACTCAGAACATATCAGAGTGTTAAGTACAAAATAAGAAACTACTCATAAGAAACTACTCAAACTACAACGACTGAAGAACAAGCTCTTCAGTCGTTTTACAAAACTACTGATAAATATAAAACTACTGATGAGCACAACAACTGAAGAAGTATTCTTCAGCTGTTGTGTCAAACTACTGAAAAGATAAAATATAAAACTACTGAAAGGTAAACCGTCACAACTACTGAAGAAGACCTCTTCAACTGTTGTGACAACGTCTGATCCTTTGGTCTTCAGTACTTGTGTCTTCAGCACTTGTGTCTTCAGACTTTGTCTTCAGCACTTGTCTTCAGACTTTGTCTTCAGCATTTGTCTTCAGACTTTGTCTTCAGCATTTGTGTTCAGACTTTGTAATCAGCTGTTGTCTTCAGCTGTTGCGGTCTTCAGTAGTTGTTGTGACGTCTGTGGGACTTAAAGGTTTTTCTGATCCGGCTCATTGGTTCTTTTGGTCCAACAAACTCTCCCTGAACCAATGCAGCCAAAACCTTTAACTTTATTGAGGTCCCACTTATTGTTGGCAGAATGGTTGGTCTTTTTCCTTCTTGATCAGTTGAGAAGATGACCCATATAAGCACTGGCCTGGAGTGAGTCTCTGATGATTTGGTTGGCAATGTATGGATGGGAGCTCTGTATTGGGGAATTGGACACTGAGCTGTTCCCCCATCCATGAGACTCACTTCCCATGTATAAGCCTGTAGGATTCTCTGGTGTATGCTCTGAGAAACATAATTGTTCTTCCATGGTCAGGTTCTCGGCTTCACCATTAAACAATCCTTCACGCCCATACAGCTCTGAGATGTACTTGGCCTGTATACCATATTTGAGCTCAACTGTTGTAATCTATCCGTATGCAAACTCATCAGGATGAGTCCCTTCAAGTAACAGACTGAGCTCATTTTGTTTGAAGTTCTCAAGCCTCGTGTAGACTAACCCCTTTTTAATAATTCTGTTCTCTAACATCTTTTGGGGTGGCTGTTTAGTCTCATAGGCCTTCTTGAAATCTTCGACAATCTCCCAAGGTGAAACTACAAGAACCACTGTGATCTCTTCATCTGCGATCCTTTTTACTTGGCCCTTGTATCTCGAAGGAATGTCTTTCTTTACAATCCTGTGAGCCACCCTAGGATCAGGCCATACTCTCACCTTTTCCTTCTGATATTGAAATGTGTTGGCAAGGGTGTACAACCTCAGAGCTTCTTTCTTCATACTAATTATTGATGAAGACGCAGCATAAGTTTTGTCGATGCTTTTCAACATCTCATCATCATGAAGCCTTTGCTGCTGCTCTTCTTCAATCTTTACTCTCACAGTTTCCATATGTGAGGTGGGAGTGATGGGCATGGGTTTGGCTTTAGCCAATGTTAGGACTGCAAACAGAGGCAGCCTATCTTCTTCCACATCATCCTCTTCTTCTTCTAGCCTCAACACCCTTCTCTTCTTCTTCTTGGGTGCATCATCGGCTGTTGGTTTAGAGGGTAAGGGAGTTGGTTTTGTGGGTTGTGATTGTGGTTGTTTTGGAGAGGGAATGTTGACAGGCTGAGTTAGCATTTTGGAGGTGAGTGTTGCTTTTGAGTGTTTGGCTAGCTCAGTCCTGCTCCCTGCTCCTGCTTCATTCAAAGCTTCGACTACTACCCCTTAGTGTATGCCTCAGACGAACAGATCTTGGAGGTTATGGCCAAGATACTGTCCCTGGTCCATGATTGAATCTCGATCAATGATCTCCCAAGATATTTTGCAATGAATCTGATCATGATCTCTAGTCTCTCTCTTTCTAATGCATCATAACTTGCCCATCTTGAGTTAATTTCTTCGACTTCAAGTCTCCTGATCTCTGAGTCAAGTTGTGCAGTATCGAACCCTTGTCTATAGAGTTGATCAATAATGGCATCCATTGATTACTATGAGTAGCATCTGCCATTTTGATCATCTCATCGAGTTGAAGCTCTTCTCTTTTCCTTCACCCTTCCTCTTCTTATATGTGACATGAAAGTCTTTGTGACTTTAACTCACTAGATCATTTTGGTTCCCTTCACAGACTCCTTTCCTCCTCAGTTTCCTTTTCTTTCAGTTTGCTCTTCTCTTTGCTTTCACTGACTGACTCTCCCCCTTTTTGTTGCATTGGTTGCAAGGGTTTGAGTAGCAGAAAGCCTTGTGCTCACAATCTCCTCCACCAGGGGTTGTATGATTGAGAGAAGCCTCTCATCCATGGTTTTGATCACAATGTCTGTGATCATTGGGGTGATGAGAGGTAGAGTTTGCTGAAAGATAGCAACTGTTTGCTCAGAGGGGTTCTGTCCCTGAGAAGCAGTGCCAGAAACAGAGCTGGTGGCTTGGAAGTTTTGAGTGGCTGAGTGTATAGGAGACCTTCAGGTGAAGGTGCCATCTGTGGGTTTATGTTGGTGGCAGATGGACTTGCTTCTTGAGGAATTGGTCAAGTAGTCTTTGTAGTCTACTGACTTCTTCCTCAAGAATTGTGTTCTGGGCCAGAACATCATAAAAGAAGCCCAGGTCATCATCAGCAGATGCTGAATCACCTGACCTCCTGCTTGTAGCAGGATGTACATGCATTGGGTGTAGACCAGTTTTAGCATGTGCCCCTTTTTCTTGGAACTGGGGACTTCCAGCTTCAAGACTATGTCCTTCATCAGCTGTTTCCTCTAGTGAGGTCTTAGCTATGTTACCAGCCTCATTCTGATCATGTGCTGATTCAGAAGAGGTGGCAGCCTCACTAGATGTTCTAATCTCCATATCCACACCAGGAGATAGAACGTGTAAACCCCGGTGCTGTGGGTTGTCAGAAGCATGGTGATCCTCGTCCTCAATAGCTGTGGTTCTCCCCTTTGCTGGTGGTTGTTGGGGAGGAGGAGAGGCATGCAGCTGAGTCAGCACATTTGCAATGATAATGGTTGGACTTCGGGGGGCGGTTGCATGGGGAGATGGGGTAAAAGCAGAGTGCACCTGGGGAGAATGGTGCTCTTCAATGGCAATCTTCTCAAATGAGAAGGATCCCAGATGTGTGGGTACCCCTTCTGTGGTTGCTGCAGGCTCCTTTTGAGAGGAATCCTGATCGGCTGGGGCGGGGAGAGTCCTTATATCCACTAGGGGGTTATAACCTGTGGATATAGCCTGCGTTTGTGTTGCAGGGGCATCCTCAGGGGACTCATTTCCCTGAGTAGCCTTTCTAGTCTTGTTTTTAGTGGGTTTGGTGGGGACTTTGGATTTGGAGGTGGTGGTTATGGGTTCCAGCTGTGTGGGTTTGCGCAGCTTGGCAGACATTTTGAGTGATTGGTCAGAGTTGTGCCGGGAGTATACTTCAGGCAATACAGCCATAGCAGGGACTCCCAGGCCAACAAGTCCCTCAGCTTGAAGCTGGTTTTCAATTATGGCCATTATGAACCGAGGATATAATATCCAACGGTTAGCAGTTTGTTTTTGGGCCATATCCTTGAGCTCTAAAAATAGTATTTCAGAAAAATTTAAAGGTCGTTGCTCAAGGATGGAGTACATTACCTGTTTCCACCTTGTGGACATTTGATCCCATGATGAAGTCTTGGGGCAAGGCATACATTTACCATATGAAATATGAGACGTTCGGCATCCGAGAAATGTTTCTTCAGTAAGGTAGATGGACTCAGGTTACCCTGGTATCCATGGTGGGCAAATGATTGATCTGTTGTGCCCTTTGGATAACCAGTTGGGAAAGTAACATCATCCAGATTAAGGGTTTGGCGAAGAGTGTCTGGAGTGATAACCACTTTTTGGCCATGGACAAACGATTAAAGAGACTCTATGTTGTTCTCCTCAGAGACCAAGGTGACGTTCGTCCAGATTTGGGTAAGGGATTCGGCACATATGGTGGGGTTTACCAGAAACGCCGTTATGTAGGGTGACTGAACCATTAAATCAATGGCGTTGTGAAACTTGGTCCAGTATGGCGATTTGGTGAGATGTGCGACACAGTTGTGTTGTGGTTTTAGTTGCAAGGTCGCCATTGATGAAGAGAAGGTAGAGAGTTTTTTTAAACGTTAGGTTTGAGAAGAGAAGATAAAAACTCTGAAGGTGGGATAAGGTATTTAAAGGGTCGGGTTAGAAAACGACTGAAGATTTTGGTGTTAGTCATCAGTTGTTGAAACTACTGATGACGTGGTATTAACCGTCAGACGTTGAAACCGCTGAAGTCTCTGATTTAGTCATCAGTAGTTATAAAACTACTGAAGACAATTTTGACTTCAGGTGATGAAACAACTAAAGACTTGGTATAGTCATCAGTAGTTGTGAAACTACTGAAGAAAGTGGTTTTGTCAGCAGTTGTTGTAAACAGCTGAAGACTTGGTGTTAGTCTTCAGTAGTTGTAAACTACTGAAGACATGGTTTTGGCTTCAGTTGTTTTGAAACAGCAGTTGTAGAAACAACTGAAGAGAAATTACTCATCAGCTATTTTCGTCAATTCTTAGCTTTTCAGCTGTTTCATACTGTCCTCAATACTTACTCATCAGACTTTGCATCTGCTTTTCAGGTGTTTCATAGGACGTCAGTACTTATCTGTTTGTACTGATTTTAGTAGTTGTAACTACATCAGTAGTTCTAACTACATCAGTAGTTTAGAACAGATAAAGTACTTCAGTACTTGTGAGGCATTTAGCCTTCAGTAGTTTTAAAAACTACTGAGGGTGAAAGAACTCATCAGTACTTATTTGTGACATGGTTACCAATGATCACCAGTACTTATTACTGAGATCATCAGTAGTTGTCACTTATTCTAGCTGCAGCATACCAAGCCTTAACACCAGGTTGTGGAAAGTTGAACTATCCAAAGGCTTAGTAAAAATGTCTGCAAGCTCATCAGCACTAGGCACAAACATAGGATTAATTAGACCCTTTTCAAAACAAACTCTTATAAAATGATGTCTAATTTCTATATGTTTGGTCCTAGAGTGCTGGACTGGATTTTTGACAATGCAAAGAGCTGAAGCACTATCCATTAATAACGGAGTCTTAGTCTCTGTAATGCCATAGTCCAAAAGTTGATTCTGAAGCCAGAGTACCTGGGATGTACAACTTGTAGCAGCAATGTACTCGGCTTCAGCAGTGGATGTAGCAACAGATGTTTGTTTCTTACTCTGCCAAGAAATCAAACAGTTGCCTAGGAATTGACATCCACCAGAAGTTGATTTCCTGGTCAACTTACACCCTGCATAGTCACTATCAGAGAAAGCAACTAATTTACAAGAGTGCCCAGTGGAATACCATAAACCTAGAGATTGTGTACCTTGCAAATATCTAAAGATCCTCTTGACTACAATCAGATGAGACTCTTTAGGTGCAACCTGAAATCTAGCACAAACACATGTAGCAAACATAATATCTGGTCTAGAAGCTGTTAAATACATCAAGGACCCAATCATACATCTGTAAAGTGTTTCATCAACCACTTTACCTTTCTGATCTGTATCCAGTTGTGTGATGCTGCACATGGGGGTAGAACAGGGCTTACAGTTTTGTAAATCAATCTTTTCCAAAAGATCTTTTGTGTATTTGGACTGATGAATGAAAATTCCATCAGCCTTTTGTTTGATTTGCAAACCCAGAAAGAACTGTAATTCTCCCATGGCACTCATTTCAAACTTCTGTTGCATCAACTTTGTAAAGGCATCACACAACTGAGGGTCTGAGGATGCAAAAATAATATCATCTACATAAATTTGAACAAGTAGATTATGCTGCCCAGCTTTCTTAATGAATAAAGTCTTATCAATGGAGCCTCTAGTGAAATAATTTTCTAGAAGAAAGTTTGATAATGTCGCATACCAGGCTCTAGGAGCTTGTTTCAACCCATAAAGAGCCTTATCAAGCTTATACACCCAATTAGGATGTTTATTGTCCTCAAAGCCTGGTGGTTGACATACATAAACCTCTTTTTTAATTTTCCCATACAAAAATGCACTTTTGACATCCATTTGAAAAACTTAAAGTTTTTGTTAAGCAGCATAAGCTAAAAACAATCGAATTGCTTCCAGTATGGCTACAGGGGCAAAGGTTTCATCATAATCAATACCTTCTTCTTGTGCAAACCCCTGAACAACTAGTCTGGCCTTGTTCTTAACAATGAGCCCATTTTCATCAGTTTTGTTCCTAAACACCCATTTAGTGCCTATTGCACACTTACCTGGAGGTAGAGGAACCAGTTCCCACACTTGCTGTTTCTTGAACTGGAGAAGCTCAAGCTGCATGGCATCAACCCATCCATTGTCCTTTAAAGCAATATGATAATTCTTTGGCTCTTGCTGACTGATGAAGAGAGCATAGAAGCAGAAATTTGACAATTGATTTCTTGTTTATACGCCAGCAGTGATATCACCAATGATTTGAGACATAGGGTGATTCTTTAGATCTTTATACACAATGAGATCTGTGCAAGTGTTTGTAGCATGTTCAACAGCAACAGATGGTGATGGTGAATCATTTCCTTGAAACCAATCAGTGGATGGTAATTCAAAGGAAGTTGAATTTGAAGAAATCTCATCAGCATTTGTTGTGGATGGTGCTATTGGAGCTACAGGAACATCAGGTCTAGCGGAATCAGGCAATTGATCACTAAACCTGAAGAGGTGAGTACTGCTATCATCATCATCAGCACCAGCAGTACCACCAGGTGGTGAACTGTTGACAGGAGCAACAGCAGGAGTTTGATAAGGAACATATTGCAGTATGTCCAAATCAAATAGCTCCATAGGGCTTTGTGGAATCTTGTCCTTAGGAGATTCATTAAACTTAACATGTAGAGTCTCTTCAACCATCTTGTTCTGCAGTTGAAGACTCTATATGCTTGAAAGTTGATGAATAACCAACAAAGTACCCTGCATCCACCTTAGGATCAAATTTTTGGAGTTGATCCCGTGTGTTGAGAATGAAACAAGGACACCCAAATACTCTGAAGAATGAAATGAGAGGGCCAAATGATGAAGAACTTCATATGGAGTCTTCATCAACCTCTGATTTACTAGAACTCTATTCTGTACATAGCAAGCTGTATTGACAGCTTCAGCCCAAAAAGTCATTGGCAGTCCAGAGTTAGTCAACTGGACCTTGCAGCTTCAATAAGGGTCCTGTTCTTTCTCTTCACTACTCTTTTGCTCAGGAGTTCTCGGATGCTATACTGCCTCTTGATTCCCTTTGATAAGTAAAATCATCAGTGTGTGGTTTCTAAATTAAGTACCATTATCACTCCTCACACACTTAACTGGTAGGGAATACTGCTTCTCAACGTGTAACACAAAGTTCATAATGGACTGTGCAGCCTCATCCTTTGAATGCAAGAAGAAAGTCATAAAAATCTGGAGTAATCATCCATAATTACCAGACAGTATTTCTTCTTAGCCATACTCATCACTTTCACAGGACCAAAGAGATCCATGTGAAGAAGCTGTAAGCAGGCAGTGGACTTAGGTTTTTCTATGGAGGGAAATGAAGCTTTGTGATGTTCCTTTTAAACAAGCAGTGCAGTTATCTTCACACTTGAACTCCTTCATAGGCAGTCCCCTTACTAAACCATGGTTTATCAGCTGATTCATGTTTTTAAGATTAACATGACCCAGCCTTCTATGCCATAGAATAGATTCTTGGGGGGAAGCCTTGGAAAATAGGCAAGGATGGCCTTTGAGATCTATTTTCTTGGAAAGATCTAAGGCATACACTCTTCCAGTCCTGTTGGCCTTTAGGAGAGTGTGTTCATCCAACACCTTATCAATCAAACTTAGAACTTTGGATGACAGAATCCAACAGTTCTGACTAGTGAAAAGAGCAACATGGCCTTTGTCACATATTTGACTGACACTCAAGAGGTTGTACTTGAGATTTTCCACATGGTTAACATCATCAAACTTTATTTCCCCATGGAGACAAAGCCTTTGCCGATGATGTAACCCTTTGCATCATTGCCAAATGACACAAACCCCTTCCTTCCTTGGGAGTAGTCATTAAGAAGTGATATGTTTCCTGTCATATGCATGGATCCTCCACTGTCTACATACCAGATGCCCCTGAGGTATGTTGAAGAACCCGCAAAATACAACAAATTAGTTAGATTTTGAGACCAAACCTTTTTGGTCTTGGGCCTGTTCTCATCAATAGATGGTAAACTAACCATTTGTTGGAAACAACAGCCTGAGAGGAAGAAGCTGGTGAAGAAAAGGAATCCTTTGGCTTGGACCCCCTTTTCTGTGGTTTCAACATAGGAACATCTAATTGGTTAACTCTTCCCAATAGATGTTGAACCATCATAACCAGCTGTGTCTGATTTTGGGATAAGGCTTTCAGCTCTTCAGACACATTGGCATTGGAGTTTGATAAGTTCTTATGTTGCACCTTCTTCTTTTGAGCAATCTCAGCTGTTACCTGTTTAACCCCTTCCTTTTTGGATTTTTGTTTGGACTTGAGGGTTATAGGATTTGATGTTGCTGGTACAAATGTGGCTCTAAACTCAGTTTTTATTTTAACCATTTTCTCTTGAATTTCTTCTTGTTTGAGTTTGGATCCCCTTTTGTACCAACAATCATCTGTAAGATGATTGAACAAACACATACTTCACATGGTTTCTTCTTCATCTTATGATGATCATCAACTAAAGAGGATGAAACTACTAAAGACTTGCTCTTCAGTACTTTGGAAGCATTATTGCTTTCTTGACTTATTCTTTAGTAGTCTTCAAACTCTTTCTACTGACAGTTTTCTTCTTTTCAGTGCTGACAGTAGTTGGAGTTTGAACTTCAGGTGTTAGATCTTGCTCTCCAGTCCTTCAGGACTTTCAGAAATAACTCCTAAGTTGATCATCTCTTTTATCATGTGAATGTCAGCAGTAGAACCATCAACATCGCTGATGGGTTCTGAGAGAGCTTAGTGCTGACTTCAACTTTTGATGATGCTCTATCAAAAAGTAAATCACACGATGAGGTAGATTGGTTATTGCTTTCTCCATCAGATTTCACTTCTGCCTTGAAGCAAAATCTGTAGGAGGAGCAGTGTGATTGTAACCAATACCAAACTTCACATTGGAAGCAGATGCTTACTAAGAAGCATTTCAAAACCTTTGCATGATTGTACCCATCGATCACACTCTACCTGGGTAACTGCAAGGGTTTCTTTAAGACTTCTCTGGTCATCCAGAATAACCTCTAGCTTAGCCTTTTCATCATTTATTGGCATTTAAGCTTATAAATCTCATCATTTTTAGTATTAAGAGCAAACAAACTCAGCTTCTTTTGGAAATGGTTTTCTCAAACTCAAATTTTTGATTTATTAATGCTACATTTGCCTCTCTAATGGAGACAAAGGCAGCAATGCATGATTCAGACATAACTTGGCTTTAGCCTCTGAAGATACCTGAGTTACATGTGAAGATGATGCATTTGAGGAGGAACCCTCAGTAGACTCCAAGCCATGAGAGCCAGATTCCCAAAAGGACTGTCACCACCATGTTGACCAGCACCTGTGAACAGTTGTTCATGACCAGACATGTCATCCGGTAAACTGCTCCAGTCAACACTCAGGGGTGAAGAAGCTGTGTCGTTGAGGTTGAGGAGGTTGATGAGATTGAGATGGTTGAGGTTCTGGTAGTGCATGAGGTTGTGGTACTATAGGAACTCGAACTTGATTTGACTGTGGCATGTAATAACAAGGGTAAGAATATGGCATTTGACCCTGAGGAACAAAATATGCAGGAGATTGTGGTTGAGCATGATGACTAGAATTGACAGGATGTTGCCCTTGTGTTGTTGACTATTGCCAGGCAAAGTCACAAAAGGAGCAGAGGAATTAGATCCAGATGATCTACATTCTCTAGCAAAGTGTCCAAGCCTATGGCATTTGTGACACTTCAACTTACTCTTGTCAAAACCAACTTTGGTTTTGCCAGAGAGTCCTGGGAACTTTCTTCCAGTTCTTTTGTAGAACTTCTGATATCTGATATTTATCAAGGCCATTTGGCTCAAAATATCCATCTCTTCTAAGTCATCATCAGCAATCCCTTGAGATCATCCATGATGAAGCATAGATTGTCATTATTACATCCAGTGAACTGACTTTCAATACTCACAAATGCAGAATCAGAAGTGTTTGAAGAGAAATCAATATGCTCATCATACTGGCATTCAGATGAAGCATATTCTAACTCATGACCAACCAAGGCAGTGTTGCCTGGTACAAAGTCTTCAGTGAGCTTTCCAGATGAAGACAGTTTTCGTTTCTGTTCTATCTCTCTCTCAAATATGAGCAATTTCCCATGGAGTTGGGTGAGAGATAGTTTGTCCAAATTTGCACTGGAGCGTAGGACAATAGTATATGTGTCCCATCTCTCAGGCAGTGATCTGAGAAATCTGTTATTCATCTGGCTATTGGTGTACTCATGTTTGACCATTTTTAATTCAGAGATCAAACAAGAGAACCGCTCGAACTGTTGAGTCAGTGTCTCAACCTTCCTATGAGAGAATGTCTCATATCGTTAGGCAAAAATTTCTCTATTATTTGCCAAGACCTCATCTGTCCCTCCAAATTGTTCTTTCAAGGCATTCCAGAGGTCATGGGCAGTTTCATGATGCATTAGCCAAGAATAGATTTCATTAGGCAGTGCCATGGCCAGAATTCCATGGACTTTTGCATCAATCTCAAACAACTTCTTATCCTCATCTGAGTATTGCTCCTTCCTCTTCGGTACCATTTGATTGGTTTCCGGGTTATTCACCATAGACTTGTGTGGACCATGTACCACTGATGTCCAACAACCTGCGCTGTTAACAGACAGGTGATGGAGCATTCGTCGTTGCCATATGTTATACTCATTCCTAACCAGCATTGGAGGCTTGGTTGAGGAACCAGTATTGTGAGGATCATTGGAAGGAGTAGTCATTTGAGTCCAAATACAATTTAATTCAAGCTTTTAAATGTTTTTATAAAGACCACAACAGACTCAATGAATACCAAAAGAAAATCTCAGGATGAATGACCAGAAAACACAGAAAATTCAATCTCTATAACCGTTTCTTGCAAAACACAGAAAAATGCTAATTCAATCAAACTTGGATCTTGAATAGCAGTTTCAATGATCAATTATTAGATCGATCAATAATTAACTGGCTCTGATACCATTTGTCAGGATCAGTGATCACAAGTTTGATGTAATAGAGCGTAACACAGCGGAATAAGAACAAGAATTAGACAAATTGTAGCAGGAATTGATACTCGTATGCATTAAGAACAAATACGGTTATAATGAGAGAATATATTTCTGTAACAAGGAATGTTTCAATAATATTGAATATTTCTGATGAAATCACTCATTTATTACAATAGGTTGACACTCCTTATATAGAGTGCAATCGCTGCTCTTATCACGGGAAAGTGATAACTGGCAGATCTATTACAAAAATAACTAACTTTTAACAAACTACTGAAATGTTCACAACTACTCAGAACATATCAGAGTGTTAAGTACAAAATAAGAAACTACTGATAAGAAACTACTGAAACTACAACGACTGAAGAACAAGCTCTTCAGTCGTTTTACAAAACTACTGATAAATATAAAACTACTGATGAGCACAACAACTGAAGAAGTATTCTTCAGCTGTTGTGTCAAACTACTGAAAAGATAAAACATAAAACTACTGAAAGGTAAACCGTCACAACTACTGAAGAAGACCTCTTCAGCTGTTGTGACAATGTCTAATCTTTGGTCTTCAGTACTTGTGTCTTCAGACTTTGTCTTCAGCACTTGTGTCTTCAGACTTTGTCTTCAGCACTTGTCTTCAGACTTTGTCTTCAGCACTTGTGTTCAGACTTTGTCTTGAGCACTTGTCTTCAGACTTTGTCTTCAGCATTGTGTTCAGACTTTGTAATCAGCTGTTGTCTTCAGCTGTTGCGGTCTTCAGTAGTGTTGTGATGTCTGTGGGACTTAAAGGTTTTTTTTGATCGGCTCATTGGTTCTTTTGGTCCAACAAGTTATGCAAAGAATTTGAAGCAGTAATGAAGGCAGAGTTCAAGATGAGTGCCATGGGGGAAATGAAATTCTTTCTCGGGTTACAGGTGGATCAGACACCCAAATGGTTTTTTCTACATCAAACCTAGTATGTGGGAGACATTCTCAGTTGGTTTGACAAGGAGAATGCCTCTGCAGCTCGGACAACACTTGCTACAATCCATGATATAGCACCTGATGAAAATGGAGATCTGGTAGATGCAACAATGTACCAAGGAATGATTGGATCTCTCATGTACCTTACTGCCTCTAGATCTGATATCATGTATGCTACATGCCTATGTTCTAGATATCAGGCTAAACCAAAGGTTAACCATCTGATTGGGGTCAAGAGGATATTTCGTTATCTGAAGGGCACACCCACACTTGGGTTCTGGTATCCTCATGATGATGACTTTGAGCTCACGGCGTACAGTCTTGGATTACGGGGGTGGAAGATGAATTACAAGTCTACATCAGCAGGGTGTCAATTCTTTGGGCGGAGATTATGACCTGGCAATGTAAGAAGCAGACCTCGGTTGCGCTGTCAACCTGTGAAGCCGAATACGTTGCCGCTGCACGTTGCTGTTCTCAAGTTATTTGGATTCAACAGCACATGCGGGACTACGGTTTAAATATCTCTTCTACGCCTATTTATGTTGATAACTCGGCAGCAATTGCAGTCACTAAAAATCCAGTACAACATCCTAAGATCAAACACATCGGTATAAAATATCATTTTATACGGGACTGTTTTGAAAAGAATTTAATCGATGTGGTAAAAATAAATACGGATTTTCAACGCGCTGACCTCTATACAAAAGCTTTTGACAAACCACGTTTTCTATATCTTTTAGAGGTTAACGGCGTTAAAAAGAAAAGTGATGTTATTCCTCATGATGATCATGTGTAGTCCGATACAATTTAGTCTATTTTCGGTTTTATTTTATTTAGTTATTCTATTTTGTTTTTAATTAAATTCAGGTTATTTAGCTGTCTATTAAAATCCTAATATATGTAAATCGGTTATGATTTTAGAATTGTAGGGGTAAAATAGGTCAGCGAGTAACATTATTAAAAAAAAGAGAGAGAAGGAGAGGCTACCTGACAGAAGGTTGATCGTATCTATGATACCGATTCAAATACTTTGGAATATGATAGTACACATGTACAACTATTTGGGACTTTAAAATTCAAAATTGAAAATGATGTGAAATTCAAGTATAAGTCTGTGTAGTCTGAGCAATATAACAGGAAATATGATAGATAAGCTAGCTACTACTAAGGTAACACAAAGAAAGTAGACCTAGAGGTTGCTAGACCACAGATGATATGTCGGTAGATTAAACACAATAGATGACTAGACCTTTTTGGTGATCTCAAGATTAAACTAAAATGTTTGACTAGCTGTGGGTAACACCTTATCCCTGGTTAACACAATCAACACGATTCCAATAAGGGGTGACGAGCAAAATAAACGCCACAAAAGTGTGCATAAGACCAAAGCATAGCAAAAGCACATAAAAAAATGAAAATACAATCAAACTGATGACCGATGTTGTTAGGGAGATCTGTGCAAAAAGAAGAAAATTTGCTCAAATAAGAAGATAGGTTATGTGCCTCTCTGCTGTGCGGTGGCACTGACCTGAGGATAAGTATAACCTATATATTCTAGAAGTCATTGTTGTTTGCCGCCTCTCTGTTGTGCGATGACACTGACCTGAGGATAGGCTTCTCTTTGAATGTTCTAAGAATAGTCTCTTCTTGCATTCTACCCTTAGACCGCTCAAAAATCTCCTGAGGAATGTTGATTACCACATGAGTGTGGGATCCACAAATGCTTATTGAAACAAACAAACCTTAAAACGATCACCAAATTTGTGTTGAAAATCTGTGTATGGATTTAAAAGGACAAGTATACGGACAATCGATGTGGCTACAATTCTTGAAAGTTCAAATCGGTGTGAGGACCTAATAGTACTAGTATGATTTCCTAAATTTGCTAAATGACTCTAGATGAATAACAAAGTAAGAGCATCAAAGGTATTAACTAACTTGTCCCAAATAATTTGACTTGCCTGTATGATTCCAAAATGATTTGGTCCAGTTATGGTCAAACTAAATAGAAGTTGCCTATTCCAGAAGCGAATCTAGTAGATTTCTATCTTCGGATTTACCTCTCACAAAAGATTAAAACCAAGTTTAATTGTTTTTTTACTTTAGCTTAATTTTAAATTTATTTAGTCATTTCGGTTTAATTGTTGTCGGACTACATCTTGGAATTCAGTAAGGTTTTAATTCACCTAAAAGGGTCATGTCTGAGATGACCACATGTGTCTTCAAAAGATAAATGGGTTATGTGTGAGGTGATCAAAAGTGTTTCATGATAAAAAGGATCATGTCTAAGATGATCAAATGTGCGTAATGTAAATTCTAAAGCTTAAAGAAGGTTTAAATGGCAAATGGTAAGATATGCAGAAAATTCATAAGTCTGACCCATTCGCATGAATGGGAGCTATTCGTAGGAATGGACCATGAGTATGGACCATACAACCGAATGGCCGATACGAATGAACCAGTCGGATGTTTCAGAGCGAACAAATGAGTAAGTCGCACCACTGTACTTCAGTCGGACGACTGAAGGGGGCCAACTCAACCAATCGCACGACTGAGGCCCATTCGCCCAAACGAAATGTGCGTATTAGCCCAGTCGTACCATTGAATTTAGGCTAAGTATAAATAGAGGGTGAATCAGTCGCAGAGACTCACCACTCCAAAATTTGCCCTAATTCACATGACTAACGTTACTCTGCCCAAATTTCGTTTGATCACCATAAACTCTTGATTCTCGAGCACTGACCATTTGCACTGATCTTATAGGTAATTTGCGGTGCAGAACCATTGTTATATCACTCAAATTGATACATAATTTGGACAATCGGACTCCTTAGAAAACTATAACATTTGTGTTCAAATAACCTAACTAAATGACGTAAACAGATGAAATTAAAGATGTTAGGTGTTAAAATAATGGATTGCGAATGTATGAACCAGAGCACGATGTCTAAAATTAAAAATTGGAAAAAGAATTGATTTGAATTGAACAGTCAGAACAACATGCGAATGGACAGGTTGCTGAACCTCAGTCGCACGACTGATGTGTGCGACTAGATAAACCGCATGACTGAACCATGAGTGTGAGTTCAGTCTCACGACTGGTGTAACCGAATAAGTTCACATACGCATGAGTCTAATAGCACACTCAGTCATACGTATGGGTTAATTCGCACAACTAAAGTTTAGTCGCACTGCTAATGCGCACGACTTGATCTCAGTCGTACAACCTCATTCGCATGACAGAAAAGAAAGTTTGTCAAGTCCAAGTGATTCAAGACATTCTTAGCATATGGATACTAATGTTTACTTTCATTGTGTAACAGATGGCAAGTCGATGGACAATGAGTATGAAGCACAACATATGTGGTCATCTAGATCTGACATCCAGAAATGCTTCAGACTTTTCTGGCATTATCACCCTTCTAACAAGATCGAGAATTGCACATGCTATATCTGCACCATGTACTCCATATCGTTCTATATAGCAGGCCTTCTGGGAAGGTGCAGTAGTTGACCAATCTTCTGAGCCTCACTGTATCAAGAGTACTATCTTTGGAGAGGCGATTAAGATCACAGAGGAAGATCTCAGGATTGTGCTGCAGTTGGGGGAAGATGCTGACTGTCCTACTAGACTACACCCCCTTAGTGTCAGAGGATGTTTTCTTCGAGCTAAGTACTCTGGCGACATCAAAGCAGGGGTGCTCAACAAGAGCAACCTGTGTCCCCAGTTCAAGTACCTTGCTCACGTAGTGCTAAAGTGCATAGCATCCAGGAAGGGAGGATTTGATGAGCTGTCGGATCAGATCCCGAACACTATGTAGCGTTGTTGCTGAACCATCCGTTCAGCTTCTCCAGGATGATTTTCTCCTACTTAGTGGAGAACATTAAGGGGAAAGGGAAGGAGGGCTTCTGCATGTACCCTCTATTCATGCAAATGATTATAGACCAGAAGCTCCCTTCCTTGCCGAAGGAAAAGGATGATGCAGTAGTGCTTGAGGTGATGGATGATACCATCTTAGGCCGGATGAAGGTGTACAGGGGGAAGCAGGTGAAACCCTCTGTCAGGAGACTATTCGGCATCTGGCCCGTGATACAGTAGACTAATAGTACACCTCCGGGGGCACAACGTCTAATAGTACACCTCCGGTATCTGCCCCCACTGGAGATACAGTAGAGTCGGCTGGGTTTCACTAGGATTTTATACCTGGTGAGGATGATGAGGAGTCCGATTAGGAGCCACTGACTAGGACTGTGGGAAGCAAAGTCGTTCCCACAGAACATGGACTCCGGGCGGTTGGTGAACGCCCTAGTGGATCGAGAGAGACTGTCGCTGACCCGACCTATGCTCCAGAGCCGTCCAGCCGTATCCTAGGGGGAGCATCCACATCGACTGGGTCGAGGAAGAAGAGGATGGCTCAGCCCCATGGGATGATGAAGAAGAAGAGACGGCTCACCTTCATCACCACCACAGCACCCATAAGATCTACCATACCACCCACTACCTCAACCACTACCATAACCACCTCTACAGCCACAGCCACCACCATAACCACCTCTATAGCCACAACCACCACCACGACCACCTCCACAGCAACCATACCATTCCCACACCCCCTACCACTACATATATCCCATCCACCACTATATCATTCACACCTACATCACCACCACTATCATCTAGACCTAACCCAATCTTCACCACTGCCACCACTACTACCACTGGCCACCAAGCCAGGCCATCATCACATCCCACCCACCTATATGGATCATCTCTACCTCCCATTGGGGTAGAGGAACAACTATGAGCGCTGAACCGTATGGTGATGCACCTGTTAGCTGCCAATGACGAGAAGACTGCGCAGATTCGTCAGTTGGCAGATCTCACAGCTGAACAGTCCCAGCAAATCTCTCAGCAGGCTCAGCTGATTGAGCAGCAGGCACAACAAATGGCAGCTGAGAGTGAAGAGATTTCCTAACTCCAAGAGCACAGAGTCATCTCAGAAAAGAAGATTGAGGAGTTGGATGATGCTAAAAAGTCTATCATGCTCAAGCTCAAAGGAACTAAAGATGAGCCTCTGAAGATAAAGGAAGGAGAGGGTGATGAGGGTGTAGATGATGATGAGGATGAAGATGAAGAGAGTGATGATGATGAAGGGGATGAGGAAGAAAGAACAGAGGCGAGGTAGGAGGATGATAATGATGAAGGAGGAGATGCAGCTGCATCAGCCTCAGCTCAAGGTCAAGAAAGAAGATCAAAGAGAAATCAAGACCAACAAGCTTCCTCTTCTGCCTCACCAAGTGATGATCCAACGAATCAAGATAAAAGTAATGATTAGATGATTATGTATTTGATAGCCTTCGTACTTGAATCATGTATTAAACTTATGCATTTGATGTTTATATTAAGTTTAATGTATTTCTGTCTTGATTATTAACTAATGTTTGACGTGTTACATGTTACAACAAGCAGATCCAAACATTCAAAGGGACAAATTTGATGTTGCTCCCCTTCAGCAAATCAAGACTCATTGACTATGATTCTTGATCTGCAAGGGATTGTCATGAGATCTGTGACCTATACCCCTAAAGATGGGGAAATAATTCATGATCTTTCAAATGAGCAACTGGCTGAAATGTTCGAGCTGAACCCAGATGAGATCATTATGGATGCTCCAACTTGTGAGTCAATCAGTGAAGAAGAGCTAAATGCCATTGATGAGATAGAGATAGAAGACATCACAGCAGAGCACTATCCTCAGTACGCTGACAACGAGGGAAATGTGGTCCCCAATCTGGGTGAATCCCTAATCAGTGATACATTTGAGGTATTGGATCAGATGGAGCAGGAGTCTGAGAAGATTGAAGGAAAAGCCCAAGCCTCAAACGACGATGTTGATATCAGAAAGGCAGAATGCGGTGCTTGTTTCGAATAAATCCGAGCCCAACGCGCAGCTCCTAAACAGAATGTCTACACCAAACTCTACAGAGTGAAGAAACATCATAAGGTGTCAAGCAGGATTATTGCGTGGGCACATTTCGAGGATCTAAATGTTTATGCAATAAAGAGGGAAAATGGCATAGAGTACTTTAAATTTCCACATGATCTGAAGACTCTACCTGGTTTTGAGCTCAACAAGCTAGCGAAATTAAACTTATTATATGCTGACCCAAGGAAGATGTCAGGCTGGTTTGAGGTTGCCCTAAAGAAAGAGTACCACACCAGGTGGATCAACTTCAAACCTCCAACCTACAAGGTATATCAAACGATCCGAAGTTGACTCCATCATTGGTAAGCCCAAGATAGTGCTGAAGTGGAGTCCCCCAAGAACAATATCTAGAATCCCTCTCAGGGAAATGCCACAGGACTTCACTCCACACTTTAAGTGATGGTACTATGATTGGAGAACCGGGGAGGCGGTCATAGTTCTAAATAAAGAGGGAAAAATGGATACCATCAGGGTTTTGACCCAATGTGGCTCACTAACTTGTCTGATAATGATGTCTACACATTATACAAGTGGCCACTATTCTATGACCCGCAAGATAATGTACAAGCCCTCCAATTCCAAAATGTCATAAGACTTTGCTTTGCGTTCGAGATACATGCAGGAGTCACAAGAGAGGAAAAGTACAAGAAGTATGAAGAGGTGATGCAAAAGGTAAGACATTAGATAGATCTAGGTCCAAGGGGGAGTTTGTTGATACATATATGTACCTAGATCCACAAGCCTCCAAGTTCATACTCCAAGTACACAGAACGTTGCTGATCGATTCCCAATCGATTCTTAATGTTAGATACAATATCTTATTGTTTCTACGTGCATTCTCACCGATTGGATCGCCAAACAAATAGGATTCCGCACTATTTGGTTTGGTCTTCACGTTAATTAGTTTGTATTTAGTTTGAATTCAAGATCCTAACAATCATAATAAGGACTGTTGATATCTGAAGTCTTCAAAGGTTTTTGGTAGCATCAACCTAGGGGGGAGTTTGTAAGGATTATATGTAAGGCTGATGCAACTTAAACACTTAATCTCCAGCATGCATGCACAAGTACATTGAAAAGGAATGCTTTGGAAGCTTCACACAACCAACATAAATATTCTTGGTGTGAAATCTTTCGAAGCCATGACCAATATCTTCTGAAGCCAAAGATGAAGTCTTTTGAAGCTTCAAAGACAAAGTCTTCCGAAGCCAACACTTGAAGACCGATTTCTTCCAAAGACTTTTAGTATACATGCTTTATCTGATGTACTTTACATAAAGCTAGACCCCTTTCCGCTACAACTCTATAAAGTCACCAACTTGCATGAGTTGGTGAAAAGGTCCATGCTTTTAGTAACTGTACATTAAGGTCTTGAGTCTGTAACTTTCTACTTCGTGTACTTTATCCTTTTTACAATATATTAGGATGTGAGATATGGCATGTCATAGTCACAAGTCAAAAGGCAATCTGCCTTTTGACTTTACAATTGATTTTGTTTGTGTCTAGTCAATTGTATCCACCTGGCCTTCAAAGTATGGCTAGCTATAGGATGTAGTATATGTATCTCAAGTACTTGTAACTTTCCTTTATGCTTTGTAACACTTGTAATAGAACTTGAGAAGGCAATATACTGCAATCTTGAAAACTATCTCCTTGTGTATTTTGCTATCCTGTTATGTCTCTTATTCACCTGTTTTCTTAATATCCTCTCTTGTGGTTAATCCAGTTTCATTGTTTGATTAGTTAATTTAATCTCCTTATTGTGTTGTTGTGTTGTAAGTGACCACCCTTCACCGGTCTTGCAATTCCCACTGAGGAACACATCCAAATTGGATGAATCTACAAAAACAATACAATCCATTTGAATGAACAAAAGAATCCAATCATGGATCACATTCCAAAGTGAAGTGAAAAGAATCCCAATGTGGATCATCATAAAAAGGATCAAAGTAAAAGAATCCCTATGAGGATTAATGAAAATAAGCTCTCATAACTTAAATAACCTGGTCAAGGAAGTTGTGAAAAAGGTCTACCATGCGTTACATAAGGATGGTTGATCATTTCATGCTTTTGTGTGTGAGGTAGATGTTGAATAATTAAATCAACCAAAAACATGATAAATATCACATGCATTACAATATCAACATGGTATGAGTTTAAGAGGACAAACATACCTTCAAGCAACAAGTTCATAAACATGTCCATTTTATCACAAAGGATGCACATGTGTAATGTAAGATTGATATGATCCCAACAAAAGATATACTTCTCTTCATTATTAATAATCAAAATTAATTTATATTCAAAAGGTTTTATATCTTTAAATTTTCTATCCTGATATGGATATAAACTTTGGGGGGAGTAATTTATAATTTTTGACTAAGTTTGTATAAACATTTACTATCTTAAAGTACTTTCTTAAAACTTCAAAAAAAATCAAAGAAGATGCCTGTGTTGGTGCATAAGTTCTACCATAGTATGTCAGCTTATGCATATTCTTGGAAGTATAAGAAGTCCAAGATCAGTTAAACAATGGGAAACATGTATCACTTCTGACAAAGAGGTCAATCCAAGCAAGAATTGATAACCCCAACAATAGTCAACAACTTCATAAGAGAATTCAATCAAAGACAGTTCTTCATAACAAGAAAAACCAAAAAAGAAACATGAATTTTTGATTAAGTTCAAAAGTTAATACGGATATGTGCATTGGTTAATATGGGTGAGGTAACCCATGCATATAACCAATGCGGGTAAGTATTTATGTCAAGTGAAACTAATGCCAACAAAGAGTTTACTCTACTGCATTGGTGTCTAACAAGTATATGAAAAGTTTGAAGTATTAAAAACCTATACAAAACAAAACTGTTCCACCGCATTTGTCAATGCAGATGATATTTCATTCCCGCATTTGTTTTTACTCATCCACAATTGTGGATATGTGTAACATCAACACTTTACATGTACTTTCAAAAATGAATATACAAGTGCTTAATCTCTTCTGTCACCATGGATGATGATCAAGTAAATGTGTAAAATTTACTCTGTCGCATTTGGTACTGTGAACAAATGCTGAACAAGTTCCATCAACCGCATTTGCTACAGTGCACAAATGCTGATTAACTTGTTCTTCCGCATCTGCAAGAGTGAACAAATGCAGATAGATACAATCTTACGTATTCCACTTCTGTATTGCTATAGCAAAAATGTGCAAGACCAGATTCTTAAGTTTTCAACTCCTGCATTTGCAACATAAACAAATACGGATGTTTAAACCTTCCCGCATTTGCTACAGTGTGAACTAAAATTTGACCGCATTTGTTCTGAAACTTGTGAAAAACTTGTAAATGCTATTATTTGACTATTTAAAGCACGTCTAAAAGGTCATTTAATACTTTTAAAATTTGCGAGATTCTAAAGTGCGATGAGTGAAAACACACTATTCATCTTTAACAATCAAAGATCTTATTCTTATTTCATCTAATTTGTCCTCATCTTTGGTTCTACACAACATTAGTATCGAACTAGAGGTGTAATTTTCTACATTTTGTAATCTAAAATGTTGGACACTTGGACTAACAATGAACTTAGAACCCTAGGTTAATGAAGAACACTCAAAATCAGATTTATTCAAAGAAAAGATGAACATTTCCGACTGTAATGAGCATGAAGACTAAGAAGAATAACACTCAACAAGGAAACTTCATAGCCATGTTCATCGTATGAACAGAGCATGATGAAATCGAAAATTTTAAAATCAAATCTTGAAATATAATTAGAATAAAGGTCAACAACATAAAAAATCATCACTTCAAACATGAAAAACAAAATAACAATGATTAATTTATGATAACATCACAATTTGAAGTGATTCCTATAGAACAGTACCTTCAAATATTCATCTTTGACCATCAAAAGTCAAACTGATGAAGCATGCATAATGTAGAACATATACTTTCATCAATCTAACTGATATTCCTTTAATGCAGGGTACATGGCTAATCTTACTTGGAGCAAGCTCCATAATGTCAGTGGTTATCGTGAACCTGATTTACCTAAGGCAGAAGGGCTTAGAGATATGATTAGATTTATCTCTACTACATGAGTAGCTTGTGTCATCATAGTTAGACTTATTATCTATGAGAGGTTCATAAGGTCTTTCTAGAATACTGCTAAAGTGACAGATGTTGATGGTGAAAAGACTCTGTTTGGAGAATTGATGATGAACATTCCTTGATCATCACTGAACAAATGGTAAGATAGTGTCTACAGTTTGGTGATGATGCAAACACACCCACTGAGCTTGAAGATGATGAGATCACCATCTTCTTTGCCAACATTGGCTATGAAGGAGGATATGAAGGAAAATAGATTGTGAAGGGACTAGTGGGCTTACAATAGAGGTTTTTCATCCACCTCTATTAGCATTGTTTGTCCAAAAGGAAGATAGGAAGGAATGGTATTCCTATGATCGCTTAATGAGCAATATGTGCTTTATGCAGTAATAGGCCATTCAACATGTCAGCATATGTATTCAATGGTTTAGTATCTAGTGTTCAGGAAGGAAGAAGGTACGTGTTTCTGATGTACCCAAGGTTCATTCAATGTCTGATTAATGAAGCATTCCCGAATATAGTATCTCAAGGACCTGTTCTGAATATACCTCACTATGATGCAAAGTCCTACAAATACATAAAAAAGGGAGATCTCAGGAACTTCTACTGTGGAGCTCACTCTCCTCTTTTACCCTGGATGCTTCAACAAATCAATCCTAATGAATAAAGGTGAAGAACAGCAGGCTCCAGCCGATGAGCAAATTCAAGAACCAGTTGCTCATGTTCAGCAAGTTGTTGATGAGCAGGTTGAGGAAAGAGATGAAAGACATAGGTTAGTGTCACCCCATGTGGATGTAGGGGGTGATCTTCACACTGAACCTCATGTTCATGATATGGCATCACCTATTGTTCCTTCACCAATACAAACTCCCCAAAGAACCCCATTACGAGCATCTCATAGATCACTAATATCATCTCCCCAAACACAACCATCACTTCCACACATATATGTCCAATTCATTATTCACCCACTTTATCTGCGCAACCATCTGCCATTTCTATAGAGCTTATTGAGTTTGGTGATTTTGCCAGCTCTTTAGAAAGATTCAAATCATCATCTGATGGGGAGGATAACCCAAGCCTAATACCTATTAAGAAAGTCACTTCTGAAGCTGCTCCTTCAAAAAGCTATGTTGAATCTGGTGTAAACAAACAAGATGAGAAGGATGAGCTAATTTCTGAACTTATGCAAAAAGTTGCAAAGATGGAAAGATTACTAAACAGAAGATCAAGCATCATTGAAGGCAGATTGTTGGAGCTTGATGAGAAAGAGAATGAGTTAAAAGAAATGAAAGAAAGATATGATTCACAGAAAAAAAGAAAAAGAGAAGGAGATTGAAAAACTAAAAGCTACGCTTCAACAATCAAGAGAGGAAATAAGAGGTCATGTGGACACTTCAGCAATACAGACAATTGATATGGAAAAGCAAGAAGAATTAATTGAAGAACAGGCTGAAATCATTATTAATTTACAAAATCAGAATGAAAGCCTAAGCAAAAGAGTCTTTGAGCTTAAAATGTTGGTTGAAATTAGAAGTAAAGGTTAAGCATAAATAAGAGATGATGATGAGAAAAGAACTAAGGATAGTGAAAAGGAAACTACTTATGAAAGTTCATCAACAAAGAGTGGTGATGACTCACCTCATGCTAAGAGGATGAAACCTTCTGAGACTGAAAAAGGAAGAAGACACAAGCAATACAAAGAATGAAGAATCCAGCTTGGAAATGATTGTTTATTCAAAAAAATCAGCTGATGCTCACACTAAAGAGGCTAAATACAGTGACATGATCAATTATCTAGATAGCTTCACAGCTGAAGAATTCATTATTGATGATGATTTCTAGGACTTCATAGTTGAACAGAGGACTGTTGCTAAACCAAATGTTGTCATTCCTTAATCTCATGTCCCTCTTGAGAAGGAATTGAGCATGCAACTAGTGCATGTTGTGTCACTCACTGAAGAACAAAAGGAGATGATCAAGAAATTATATGAAGAGCAACAAGAAAAGGAAGAATCAGCTACTGCCATTGTTAAACAAGAACAACCAAAGGCTAAAAAATTGCCTCAAGAAACTAAACTTCCTAAAACCTCTTCTGGTCCATCAATGCAAACATATACCAGAAAGAGGAAGTACTTATCTGAAAAGGCCAAGGGAAAAAGGCCTATGGTGGAAGAAGAGCCAATAAAGAAAAGTAAAAAGGATGATCCTAGAAGCCTTGCACCTATTGCTGAATTCTTAGAAGAACATGAACAAGTTGAGGCTCAACTGAAAAAGATAGTTGATTTCGTACACCTGGAGGAAGGAGAAATAGAGGGTGTCTATGTGGTTGATGAACCAATAGTAGTTGAGAGCCCAGTGAAGAAAGAAAAATCAGTAGAAGAAATGGTTGAAAAGGCATAGATTGATGATCTAATGTTGAATGCCATGTTTCTGATTAATCATGGATATGATCAAGATAAAGTTTTTAGTATGACCTATGAAGGAATGAAGACAAAAGAAGAGAAATTGAACAAGTTGTTAGACCCCACAGTTGAGACTGAGTATGAAAAGACTCTTTCTCCTAAAGCTGATGTGCCCAAAGTAACATTCATGAAGAAATAAACATCTACTCCTCACTCCTTATATCCTGACCCCTACAACATGTCTGATAGAGAAATGAAGGATTATCTCTCTATTCAAGGGTTTATAAAGGGAAAGTTTGGAAATATTAAAACTTATTCCCTAAGGGCTACCATCCTTAGGTTGATTAATGAGAAGAAAGAGAGGCTTAAGACTCTGGAAGAAGAGATTATTGGCAAAAAGCCTAGAACCAGAGTGCCATCTTAAGATATGCAGCTCACCCATAGAGATCATGACTCTTTGGCACCTGTACTACAGATATCCTGAGTGGTTTGCAGACGCTTCACAATTGAAACTTCAAGAAGGTATGACCACTGTAAAGATGATGAAAGGTGTGTCTACTCCCAAGGGCAAAACCGATCAGAAAATGATTTCTTGGAAGTATGATAGTGACTGGAATATGTTCATGGTCAAAAGGATCTCAGGGCTGGTTTGATTCTCTACAGAGTACTTTGCTCTTGTAAATGCCCTGGAGATTCATGACTTGAAGGAACTAGCCAACTTGGAACTAATCAATCAGAAGGCTATGTTCAGAGGGTATGAGTTTGAAGAGATACTTAGAATGTTCAAGAAAACTGACAAATTCAAATCTCTAAAGGCTATCTGTATGTGGAAAGATTGATCATTCATCAACCGTCTTGAAAAGAAAAGAACTAAACCAGCAAAGGAAGTTGTCTTTCTAGATTGGCTTAAAGTAAAACCAACTGAGTCTTTGAAGAGAAAGATGGTGTGTGGCACTTATTCCTCTATACCAATCTCCAATGTTTATTGTGATGAAAAGTCTTATGAGATGGTAATTGAAAGAAAATGGGGAGGAAAGGAAGGTGCAGAAATTAGATTGTTCTATGGATATGAAGTGAGGATACTTGATGAATCATACATCCACTACATCTAGACAAGGCACTTCAGAGAAATATCAAACAACCTGGGTGAAGAAGAGATGCACTTCTTCTTAAAATGCATCAAAATACTAAAGATGGCATATGACGAAATCTTTGCAAAGAGAGAAAACAGAATGAAAAGAAAGATTCCTCTACAGCTAGGAAACATTGTGAAGCTGGAGGTCGATGTAGACAGAGCTTTATTGATTCATAGGGATGGGCTGTCTGTAACATCCGCCATTTTGCCAATTTAAAACCCAAGCTCGAACCCATTTTGAGCTTTCATGCAATAAAACAATATCATTATTAAATTATTCAAATTTAATTATTTAATAAATCAAATGCATGAAATGTGCAATATAACAAATATTGTGAATTATTTTATTCAATTATTATGTGTCAAACCATTTAAACAAGTTATTATAATTTATAGAATATTTTATAATTTATAAAATAAATTTTTATAAATTCATGATGTCTTATTTTCATTTATGAGTTTAAATTATCAAACTAAAATAAATAATTAATATTCTTACAAATACATGTGAAGTCTATAAAAGTTTTATAAACTAGTGATTTATTAAACGGGGTTCTAAATAACTTGATAAAAAGGATGTTATAAGTTTGGGGTTCAAAATGTAATTATTAAAACTTTGTTTTAAACGTTTTGGCATAAAATAATAACAATATGAAACCTAAGGGGCTGGAAGTGTAAATTGTTAAACCCCTCCCCTTTACCGTCGACCCTTTTGTCTCCGGCTGGTCTCCGGCGGTCCTTCGGCGACCACCAAAACATTGATTTTTCAATGTTTTAAACTTGTAAAAACACCAATCAAACCATGGGATTGTTGCGGATTCGAACCCATGTCCAATCGGACCACTACACTCGGATTTAACGGGGCTTCAAATCGAAATAATAGTTTCGATCGGTTCATAACCGATCAATGTATACCTTAAGTTGAATAATCAATTTAAACGTACAGAAACATTCAGTTACTCATTGCCAAGCTTAATGCTTAGTTTAATTTGAGTTAATCATCAATTAAACACCTAATCATAACCGAGATGTTCGAAACAAAATCAAAACTCAACGGCACCTTACGTACAAATCAGAACTATATAACAAAGGGCTAATGTTCTCTTCGATCCCTTTAAACTCACCACACACTCAATAGCTTGAAATTACCACGAAAAGATTGAGATTGGACTCCGGTTCATCGCGCCAAGGACCGAAACAAAACTGAGTATAAACACATCAATTTGATTGAAATCAAATAAGTATAAGCATCATTATAGTCGATTATACTTAGGGAACAAAAGCCCTAAGTTTAATCTGATTATAACAGTCGAAATCAAGTTCAATTGGAATCGAATTGAAACAAAAGTTCTTGGAGAATTGGGGATTTGTTTAAGTTTTGTATTTAAGAATTAAAAACATATAAAATCACGGCTGAGGCCTTGGTTTACTAGTTCCATGCTCACATTTCCTCTTAGAGGTCCTGGGTTCGAACCCGGCGACCTCTAATATTTTTAAGGGTGTTTTGCAAGTTTTAATATATATAAAAATTTCTGAAATTATAAAAAAATCACTTTATAAACTTTGTGTACTCTAATACCATTTATTTATTTCCTGTAAGTTATTTATAAAAATACCCTTACATTTTATTTAATATTTTTAAACTAATGATATACTTAGTATATATTTTTATAAAATTTAGATTGTAAACACTTGTTTAATTTATACAAATTATTACTTCAAACATTGCTTTTAAATTATTGATTAAATCGTGTTCATTTTATTTAGTTACAAAACCTTATTTAAACTTTACGAATAATACAAAATTTTTATAAATATTATTCTTATACTTTATCTTTATATAAAAAATAAATATATTGTTTCCATGGAAATATAATTGATTTTCCTTTGTAAATATAATTGACAAAACCCCAAACATCAAATTTAACTCTAGTCCACAATAATTCATTAAACTTATTATTAAACTTTATTCTTAAAGTTTTGGTCTTATAATAAATCATTTAAAAGATCAAAACTCTATAAAATGATTATAAATAATTTTAAAGTCATTTAATAAGTATTCAATTACTCACCCTTATCAAGTTTTAAATAATTAATTATTAAATTAATTATTTCTTTTCACGTGTTATACTTAATTTCTATAACATCAATAACTTAAATTTTTGAATCATTTTTTAATTATTCTTGGTCTTAATTGATTTATATTATCTTTATTAAACCAAAACATAAACGATTCATTATTTTACTTAATTATTTAAACCCCCAAATTCCAAATTGAAACCCTAGTTCGCGTCTAATTATTAATCTTATTATTGAACATAATTTTGGAATCAATACGTTTAGGTAACTTGTAAAATAAATCGTTGGAGCCTCGTTTAATTTCTTATGATCACCTTATATATATCATGTGAGTTTCCATGCCCCTTTTTATTTTATTAACACTCTTTGGGGTGAAACATGTTAACCTTCTGAACTTACATTTGTAACATCTTGATACTTGTAAATGCACATGCAATTCATCTTCACTTTTTGTCATGGTTATTGGTATTATTATGGGTGTTATATGAGATACATTATATGTTGACAGTCATTAACTATTGCTAGCCTAGCGACGTCTTAGTTCTTGGCCCTGACAAGCCTATTTGGTGCTAAAGCCAATGTATTGCCGACTCCTGATGACGTATGCTTGTTCATCATGGGAACGAAGTACACTTAGTCAATATTATAAACTTGTAATCAAGTCGAGGTTTGGTTGTAACTATATGTGTTCTATAAACTGCTAACTCATAGCCATTGACATGAATTGCAACTTATAAACCTTTATATATATATATATATATATATAATATATATATATATATATAATATATATATATATATAATATGTGTGTGTCTATATATATGTGTGTGTGTGTGGTGTGTGTGTGTGTGTTTAAACCAAAGGAACTCACCAACTTTCAAAGTTGACCCCTTGTTTTTAATATGTTTCAAGCATCTTATGTTGTTGCTTACATTTTTGTGTATTGTTATGACTTAATTGACTTGCATTGTTCAATATATTATGGTATTTAATATTATTTTAACTTATTAGTTCCATGTGCTATGAACAATCGTTTCACATTCCTCCGCCCCAATGATTCCATCGTCGGTCGGGGTGTGACAAATTGGTATCATGTAACACCCGGTTATTTATTTATTTTGAAGCCGACGAATGAAGAAAAAAAGAAACAAAGTCCAAAGTCGAGGGACCAAACTCGCCAACAAGAGAAAGTTGGGTATGTGGTGATATTTTTAGGGAGAGGGCAGCCATTATCCTTTCCCCACACCCACATTTTCAGCAAACAAAAGAGGAGAAGAGAGAAAGAAGAGAAAAAGGGAGAAAAGTTGGTTCGGATTGATTCGAGTGAGAAAACTCATTGAGAAGGGGTCAAATCAAAGCTCTTCTCGTTGTGGTCATGTGTGTGAGTTCTAGGACCCCTATTTTACATGTTTTTGAATGATTTTAGGGCTGGAACACATCTAAAATCGGGTTTTGAGTGTGTGCATGTTTGACCCGTTTGTGTATGTGTATGTGTGTGTATGATTCGTTTGGGTCTTGTGTTGAGCTTGTGTGTGCTTGGATGGTGTTGTGGTATGCATTCCTAAGGTTTAGGATGGTTGATTTGGGCATAGAATGGGTTTAGATGAGCTTGGTGGTCGAAAATGGCAGATTGGAATCGGGATGAAATGCATTCTGCATAAGCTAAGGCTAGGCGACCCAATGGAGGCCATATGACCGATTTGGGTGCGATTGGTGTAGGGATTTAACAAGTTTATCAAAGTCCATATAAGCCAATATATATGAAAACGCAGCGGATAAATAGTTTAAAACTTGTTAACATGTAGATTATCAAACCCATTGTTAAGCTAAACCCAAACCATGGATCCAAATACGAAATGCATACAATATATATAAACCAAAAGAGGTAAAGAAGACAACCTTTGGAGGTGCTAGAAAAACGGTGGAGAGGGAGTAAAAGATGAACTTTATGGCTGAATCTTCAACCAAGAAAACCTCAAGAAGGCTGCACCCGAAACCTTCAATAACACACCTTTGGAACCGTGGATGTGAAGCACAAAATGATAATGTTAGATGGTCAAGACTTCAATGTAGAAGTCCTCAAGAGATGATACCTAAGCTGTGCAAAACACCCTTTTGCTAGGACAAGGAACACCAACTTGTATACCCTCTTCCAGCTGATTTTCAGCCAAGAACCCCTTCTTTGAGAGCTGGAAATCTAGTGTATTTGGAACTCTAGAATTCGAAATTAGAGAGAGAGAGGTTATCAGAAAACTTGCTCTTGAGTGTGAGAATTAAAGAAGTCTTGGAAGAGAGCTTTTTGGGTTATCAATGTTGCATGCAACTTCCACAAATCAAAAGCCTTAAACCCCAAAGGGGCGGCCGAAGTAGAGGACCCACAAGGTGGGTTTCCCTCTTTTGAAATGTTTTATAACTTATACCCTCCATTCCATTTTTATAAAATTAAAACCCTTGTAATTTTGTAAAACCTAACATTCTTTTGTTTGATATTATTTAACTAATTAAATAATAAAACAAACAATTTCTCATGAACAAATTATCCAATAATGTTGTTCATTTTTAAAAGCAAAGTTTTAGGAAACCCAGTTTCAAGGTTGGTGCTTATATTTATTTGTTTGATCTCATCAACAAACAAATATTTAACGGTGTTTGTTGGCTTGTTATTGGGTATGACCCGACTTGGATCATATCACACTAGCCACATCAATCTAATATGTATCTTGGGCAGATCAAATCCTTCAATCTCCCACTTGCACAAGATTTATAGAAGATTGATGCAAGCAGCAAATAACGCCCAGCAACGGTTTGCTACCCCTAATGTATATGACTAAGTGCCATTCAATAACATCATCCTTTTCAAGTACCTCACTTGAATATGATTTAGGTGAATTAATCATTTTTCCTTTTGTTACAGATGTCATGTTAAATCCTAGAGACACAGAATTGTCATTCTCCATGGGTTTAACTTTAACAGGCCTTAGACATCTAACTCTCAACGAATAAGAGGAACAAATTCCATCTTGACTACATACGTCTCTCCAATCACCTTATATCATGTCTGAACGGTCTTATGTACTGCTAATCTTTCATAACAGCAAAGAACTAAGTCAAAGTTAATACTAGATGAATATCAAGACCCAATATGTATCTCAGGTCTGAGGATACAATGATATTCGCCTTTACTCAATATCTCTTATGACTAATCACAAAGATTCCATGCAGAAATAATTGAGAGCAGGTCGGTCCAATATCTAAAATCCATAGACATCAATGAACCTTGGTAGCAACGACTTGCTCTATATTCATACCTTATGAATATCAACCAATCCAAGTTCATTATAGTCTTACATTCATAGCTGTTCCCACAAGTATGATCGACCACGGACGTTTAGAATAACTTTATTAATGGATTTAAACATGCTAAAATGGAAGGACAAATGAAAATTATAACCATAGAATGAGGCAAATAACATAACTTCCAATATTCAAATACAAAATTTGATCAAGTCCAGTCACTAGAATATCGAAGTCCTAAGGCACAAGTATGACTTTCATGTTTTGACCTATCTAGGAGCTTCGTGAAGGATCCGCAATGTTTGATCGGTGTGAACTTTGCGAATACATATCTTTCCCTTTTCAACTTCATCCCTTATGTAGTTGAATCTCCGTTCAATGTGCCGAGTCTTTTGATGAGCACGAGGTTCTTTGATTTGAGCAATCGCACCCTCGTTGTCACAAAAGATCTCTAGGGGGTCTTGAATGGTAGCAACAACCCCTAGATCAGCAATGAATTTCCTAAGCCACGCAGCTTCTTGAGCTGCCAATGAAGCGGCGATGTATTCTGATTCTGTTGTAGACAGTGCCACCACATCTTGCTTTGAGCTCTTCCAAGAGACTGCTCCTCCATTCATAATGAAGACATATCCCGACTGTGATCGAGAATCATCTCGATCAGTTTGGAAACTCGCATCCGTGTAACCTTTACAACGAGCTCCTCCTCACCAGATCCATATATTAAGAACATATCCTTAGTATTCCTAAGATATTTCAAAATGCTTTAACAGCCATCCAATGACTGTACCAGGGTTCTGCTGATATCTACTTGTCATGCTCAGAGCACATGACACGTCCGGCCTAGTACATATCATTGCATACATGATGGATCCTATAGCAGATGCATATGGGACTCCATTCATTCTTTCTTGTTCAACCTTTGAACTAGGGCATTGAGATGAGCTCAATATAGTCCCCTTTTGAATAGGTACCAAACCTTTCTTAGAATTCTCCATCTTGAACCTTTTCAAGATCTTTTCAATGTATGCACTTTGGTTTAAACCTATCAACCGCCTTGATCTATCTCTATAGATCTTTATTCCCAAGATATAGGTGGCTTCACCAAGATCTTTAATGGAAAAGCAGCTTCCAAGCCAGGTTTTTACACCTTCCAAGGTTGGAATGTCATTTCCAAATAGCAGAATGTCATCGACATATAATACCAGGAAAGTAATAATGCTCCCACTAGCTTTCTTATACACACAAGCTTCATCAACGTTTTGATGTGAACCAAATTTCTTTACTTCATCATCAAAACGGTGATTCCAACTTCTTGACGCTTGTTTCAATCCATAGATTGATTTCTTTAACTTGCATACCTTGTTAGGATGTTTTGGATCGAAAAAACCTTCAGGTTGTTTCATATGGACATCTTCCTCAAGATATCCATTAAGGAAAGCGGTTTTGACATCCATTTGCCAAATCTCATAGTCATAATATGCTGCTATGGCAAACAATATCCTAATAGACTTTAGCATTGCCACAGGTGAGAAAGTTTCATCATAATCAAACCCTTGAGTTTGAGTAAAACCTTTCGCTACAAGTCTAGCTTTATAAGTATCCAAGTTTCCATGCATATCGGTTTTCTTCTTGAAAACCCACTTACTCCCAACTATCTTGGACTTAAGAGGTGGTGTAACCATTCCCAAACTTGGTATCATACATGGATGCATCTCAACGTTCATGGCTTCTTGCCATTTGTCAAAATCAGGTTTTGACATTGCATCATGGTATGTGGTTGGTTCATCCGAATCTACCACATAGCATCCATCCATGAAAAATCCATATCTCTCAGGAGGAATACTAGTTCTACCAGATCTGCGAACGTTTTGTGTATGTTGATCATCCATATGATCATTCTCACACATCTCATGTTGATTGCTAGTTTCAACAAATTGTGTATCGTCTTGTGAATCTTGAATCTCTTCAAGTTCCACTGCTCTTCCACTAGTTTCTTCCGAAAAAACTTAGTCTCTAAGAACTGCCTTTCGAGCAATAAATACTTTCTGCTCTGATGGATCATAGAAATAGTATCCAATACAATCTCTAGGGTATCCAATGAAGATACACTTTGTGGATCGGGCTTCTAGTTTGTTTTGAGCGTATTGCTTAGGATAAGCCTCACACCCCCAAACTTTTAAATATGATAAGATGGAACCCTTCCATGCCATACTTCAAAAGGTGTCCTTTCCACTTTCTTGGTGGGGGCCATATTAAAATATGGGCTGCGGAGAGCAATGCGAAACCCCAAAATGATAGAGGTAGTGAACTTCTAGCCATCATAGATCGAACCATATCCAATAGAGTTCGATTCTCCTTTCAGACACACCATTATGTTGTGGTGTTCCAGGTGGAGTAAGTTGTGAGACAATCCCACAACTTCTAAGACTCTTGAAATTCACTATTCAGGTATTCACCTCCTCTATCTGTACGAAGAATCTTGACCCTTTTGTTGAGTTGATTTTCAACTTCATTCTTGAAGATTTTGAACATTTCAAAAGATTCATGTTTGTGTCTTAACAAGTACACATACCCATAACGACTATAGTCATCGGTAAAAGTAATGAAGTATTTTTCACCATTCCTAGTTGTTGGTTTAAAAGGTCCACATACATCCGAATGTATAATCCCTAATAAATCCTTTGCCCTTTCATTAGTCCCACTAAAAGGGACCTTTGTCATTTTACCTTGCAAACAAGACGCATATATCAAATGCACTTTTCATTAGTTTTTAAAAGACCATCCTATGGAGTTTTTGCATACGATTCTTGTTTATTGACCAAGGCGACAATGCAAAGATAGGAATCATTTAAATCTAATTTGAGCCTTTGGTGGTAGCTTGGTACATTGAGCTATCATATGTTGTGTATTATGAACAATTCATAAATACCATTACAAGGTATAGCCTTAAAATAAAACACATGATTTAAAGAAACATGAATATCATTGTCAACAAACTTGAAATATAATCATATTGTCTTAAACGGGAAACAGAAATAATGTTCCTAGTCAAGCTAGGAGCATACAATACATTCTTCAAAATGACTTCCAATCCACTTGGAAGCTTCAAAATGTAGTCTCCTTGGGCTTCCACGTGAACCTTTGCACCATTGCCCATAAAGGGACTTATTTCCCCTTTTTATAATGTTCACTTCTTTTGAACCCCTGCAATAATTGCAAATATGAGTTCCACATCCAGTATCTAATACCCATGTGTTAGAAGAAATAACATTAAGCTCAACATGTATCATAAACATGTACCTGAAGTCTGCCCCGCGTCCCTCTTCGATCTCAACGCTTTGAGATAGACGGACAATTGCGTTTCCAATGGCCTACTTCACCACACTCAAAACAGGATCATCTTGAGCAACCTTTTGCTTTTTTCTTTTGGTTTGGGTGGCTGCATTTTTGCCTTACCCTTTCCTTTGACGTGTCCCTTCCCTTTGGCAACATTTGCCCTAGGGTTGGGGAGGTGCCTTTTCCTACTACCACCTTCATTGATCGTAAGGACTGGTAGAACCTTTCTACCCATGCCTGCCTCTGCCGTTTTGAGCATTGAGTGAAGCTCACCAATGCTCTTGTCCCATCCATTCATGTTATAGTTCATAACGAAACTATCAAACTTCTTGGATAGGGAGTTGAGGATCAAATCCGTTGCCAACTCGTTGGACACACGACAGTTAAGCCTTTCAAGGCGATCAATGTGGCTTTTCATCTTAAGAACGTAAGATGATACCGATTGGGTCTCGTCCATTCGACATGCATGAAGTGCCCGAACGGTTTCGAAGCGCTCCACCCTTTATTGTTGTTGGAACATTTCCTTCAACTGGGTGATCATGTCATACGCATTGTGGTTCTCAAAGTCCTTTTGCAAATCGGGTATCATACTCGCCAGCATGAGACACGAGACTTTCACAGAGTCCTCGGTGTACTTGACCCATTCGGCAAAGGCCTCAACGTCATTTTCATCGGGTTGATCGGGAATGGGATCGTCTAACACATAGGACTTCTTTTCCTGTTTGAGAACAATTCTCAAATTTCGGTACCAATCCATGAAGTTCCCATGGTTTAGACGTTCCTTTTCAAGGATGGTCCTTAGTGATAGGTTATGGACGGTCGGGATTGCGTTGTTGTTGTTAGCCATCTACAATATACAAAGTTCAATTTTTAGTATTCATTGATATAATAATATTTCATTTATTAATACCCTTTATGTCTCATAGACGATTAATAAATAAAATTTTTTAGAATCCAACGTTACATTTAAATATCGGTTAGGTGACCTTTATCCCTTTATTTAAATTAACAAGGTAGTCAACGTTTGACAATTGTAACCTATTACAATTTCTAGTGTATGGGGTCGTTTAAAATCTTATGGTTGTTAGGCATGTTTATCCCATCAACACCCTTTGTACGTCATGTTTCGGTGATCCTAATGCATGATTTCCAAATTAAGTCGTCCTACTTAGACACATGTGTGGATTTGCTAATATTAGTGGTTAGGTGATCTTTATTCCATAAATATGGCAAATCCACCTCAAAACCATAAGTTCCTTTAATGTGGTTAGGTGACCTTTATCCCACATTAAAATCTCAAATGATTCGAGCGTTGTATAATAGGATGGTGTTTGACTTGATTAAAAGGGATTTTCGATTCACAAAATTTTAGTTTGGAAAACAATTCTCATACCTTGCATTTGTATGCATTCAAACACATGGTAGTTTATTTGAAACTCATTTCAAAATCCTCTAATACCCATTTGATTATGAAATCAACAAACTTTGGTAAAACCCATTTTACTACTTATTGATTTCTAAGGAACCAATTTTATGCGAGTGGTTGATTTTGAGTTGTTAACAATCCAATTCCATATAAGATAAGAAGAACATAAAACAACCATACATGCACAAAGAAACAACCACAAGTCCATAACCATAGCCAATGGATTGGCAACACTTGTTGGCCAAAACAAGTGTGCCAAGAGGGTCAATAATAAAGCATAAACATGACACAAGCATTGAGATAGTGTGCTCCCACTTGATCCCGCATCCTAATGCATGAAGTGACCATTTTGCGTTGTCACCGATTGGCTTATTTGGGCTTTCTTTTGGACTCCAACTTCAGCTCCTAGCTTTCTTGGGCCTTCATGCTTTGGGCTTTGGTTATTGGGCTTAAAACCAATCTTGGGCTATGAGGCCCATTTGGGCTTAAAATGGCCCAAACCAAAACCAAAGTCATCTTGAACTTCTTTTACAAAATATATCCTAATACATTTTACTAGTAAAAGAAATACAATAATCTACTTATTATTACAAACCAACATAAATAATAAATAGATTACAAACCCAAATAAATAATCATACAACATCAAACACAAAACACATCAAATACAAGATTTTGGCTAGGTTATGAACATCCATATACACATCCAAATATGCACATAATAAACGATTTAGCAGCCCCTTTTCAACCCATATTCTTGGCCAACATAAACAAGAATAAATGGGTTTGGTCCAAACAAACAAGCAACCATAACCTAAATTTTAAAGATCCTAATCATGCATAAAAAATAGTATCTTTAAAATCAGAAAAGGGGACCAATCCAGCCTTCTAATCTCTCAGCCATGTGGTGTCACACACCACAAAACCGTGAACTAGAGTGTCATATACATGTATGCATTCGTATAAGTGGCTCTTGATGCCATTGTAGGGATTTAACAAGTTTATCAAAGTCCATATAAGCCAATATATATGAAAACGCAGCGGATAAATAGTTTAAAACTTGTTAACATGTAGATTATCAAACCCATTGTTAAGCTAAACCCAAACCATGGATCCAAATACGAAATGCATACAATATATATAAACCAAAAGAGGTAAAGAAGACAACCTTTGGAGGTGCTAGAAAAAAGGGTGGAGGGGAGTAAAAGATGAACTTTATGGCTGAATCTTCAACCAAGAAAACCTCAAGAAGGCTGCACCAGAAACCTTCAATAACACACCTTTGGAACCGTGGATGTGAAGCACAAAATGATAATGTTAGATGGTCAAGACTTCAATGTAGAAGTCCTCAAGAGATGATACCCTAAGCTTGTGCAAACACCCTTTTGCTAGGAAGGAACACCAACTTGTATAACCCTCTTCCAGCTTGATTTTTAGCCAAGAACCCCTTCTTTGAGAGCTGGAAATCTAGTGTATTTGGAACTCTAGAATTCGAAATTAGAGAGAGAGAGTTATCAGAAAACTTGCTCTTGAGTGTGAGAATTAAAGAAGTCTTGGAAGAGAGCTTTTTGGGTTATCAATGTTGCATGCAACTTCCACAAATCAAAAGCCTTAAACCCCAAAGGGGCGGCCGAAGTAGAGGACCCACAAGGTGGGTTCCCTCTTTTGAAATGTTTTATAACTTATACCCCCATTCCATTTTTATAAAATTAAAACCTTGTAATTTTATAAAACCTAACATTCTTTTGTTTGATATTATTTAACTAATTTCAATAATAAAACAAACAATTTCTCATGAACAAATTATCCACATAATGTTGTTCATTTTTAAAAGCAATGTTTTAGGAAACCCAGTTTCAAGGTTGGTGCTTATATTTATTGTTTGATCTCATCAACAAACAAATATTTAACGGTGTTTGTTTGGCTTGTTATTGGGTATGACCCGACTTGGATCATATCACACTAGCCACATCAATCTAATATGTATCTTGGGCAGATCAAATCCTTCAATTGGGGGTTCATTCGCACGATTAATGTTCGTTCGCATGACTAAGGGTTCATTCATACGACTGAGAGCCCAGTCGCATAAGTGCCCATCCGCATTAGTTCCATGCGCATTAGCTCCATTCGCATAGGACTCATCCGCATTGAGTCCATCCGCATGAGGTCCATTGAACGATTGGGTGTTCATTTGCATAGGTGTTCATCCGCATTGGTCCTTTCGCATGATGTTCAGTCGCATGGAGCCCATGCGACTGAGGGTATCCATACGCCCGAATAGGGTTGTTGTACCTGAGGAAAAATATAGTCTAATGACCGACTTTCGGGGGAAAGTGAAGATGTAAGTTTAGACGTGGAAGTTCCTGTATGTTCATGTAAGGTGACTTTCGAGATCTTAGAGGTTATGTTGGCATAATGGTGATGTTTCATGTTTATGCATGATGCATGTTATGTATGATGTTGCCCTGTATGATGTTGATGCCTGTGTATGTTATGTCCTTGTTATGATGCATATTTATCTATCCTATGGCTTTATGTGCTATAATGTATGTGTGCATTAATGAATGATGAAAGTAATGAAAGTGTTGCAAGCATTACATATCGGGACACACCAATTATAAGGTGTTAGCCGAACGGTGTGCGGGTTCGCTACCCCGGGAGGATGCACAACAGGGTCCTTCTCTGTGATCGACCATTTGTCTAGAACCTTTACTGCTTACCCCTGTTACTGTGACACCATGTTTAGCTATCTATTTATAGACTTCGGCCCAGTAGCCATATAGTTTGTGGTGTAGCATATGGTATGGTACGGATGATATCAAATGTGCAAGAAAAGATGTAATGATGAATGAACGAATAAAGAAGATAATAACTATTATCTATGCGTACGTATGATGTATGATCGCATGAAAGAAATGAACGGTTTTAACGAAAGAAAAGTATGTTTTATTATTAAACTAGAACTCACTCAGCAGTGCTGACTTTTTATGTGTTTCAGTTGACAGGTAATGTTATTGAGGATGGCACTACGAGGCTACTCAGCTCTTTTGGATGGCATCCATTTAGATAGGGCTTTTTATGATGTAATGCAACAATGTATTTTGTAACAGATTAAGGATGTATTATTTTGCAAAAGTTTTTATGATGAAATGAGATGTCCTTTTTGAATGTTTCCGTAGCAATATTTTTGTAAGATAAATGAAAATGTATGTTTTATGTGCAATGACTTACCAGCTGGAAGCGTCTTGGGAACGGGGCCTTACAAGTTGGTATCAGGGCCAAAGTGTAAGTGAAATGGGTAAATTTTCAAAATAAACCTTTACTTAAACTGAGAATGGGACGGAAAGGGAAGGGATGCCAAACTGAGTAGCTATGTGCCATTAGTTATTTTCGTAAAGCTAACCGGTATTATGTACGCATGTTATGTGTTATGTGTTGTTCGTGGATTTAAATACTGATGTAGTCAGGATAGATAATGCTCAGGGTGTGAAGAGTAAAGTAAGTGGCTAATCACAACTGGCCACTGTAATTAGGGACATACTATATTTGACATAAACTAAGCTCTACCCTTGAATGACCGTGTTGGTGTTTGAATCTTTCAGTGTGTGTGTGAATGGCTGGTGGTAGATCTTCGAAAGCCTCTTATGGTGATATGGTCGTGATGGGCTTGGTGCTGAGCCGCGACCCAAGAGAGGAAGACCCATGATGGAAGGGTGGTTCCTAAAAAACTAGAGACCCCTTATCCAGAGGTTGGCCACGAGAGTGCCAATCTGAGATCCTTAGTAAACAAAGCTGTTGTTGAAGAAGTTGATCAGGTCATGTAGACAATCTTACCGTCTGTAGTGACCGAGGTTATCAAGGTTGTACGAGAAGGGGAAGGAAAGAGAGGAATAGGTCCTCGGGAGAACGGGAACAACCAGAGCCTGAAATGGTCTATCTGATGATGAGGAGGAAGAAGAAGAGCTTGTGCCAGAGGCAGCACGAGGCTGTAACTATGGGGCGTTTACGAGATGCAAGCCCCTTACCTTCGATGGTAACGGCACTGCTGCTGCCGCTCACTGGTGGGTGAGGGAAATGGAGGTTGTTCTTGATATCAGCGAGTGTCGGGAGGACCAGAAAGTGAAGTTTGCTACCCACTTGTTTGTGGACTTGGCTCTTTGATGGTGGGACAACATTGTCGAAGCTGAGGGTAACCGGGCGATAGGAAGGATGAGGTGGGAGGAGTTGAAGAAGATGGTGATTGAGGAGTTCTGCCCTCATAGGGAGATGTATAAGATAAAAAGAGAGTTCCTACAGCTGGAGGCAGGAACCATGACACACCAACAGTACACCACCAAATTCAATGAAATGGCATGGCTAGTGCCAGACTAGGTGACACCTCTATCTTGAAAGATCAAGAGGTATATTCAAGGATTGCCGGTGGATATTCGCAGACATATGATCGCTGCCCGGCCAAGCACGTTTAGGTCAGCGGTTGATTTGGCGGGGAGATTATATGACGAATGGGAGGTGGTGGTGATCGAGGTGAGCAAGAAGGGTGGTTGCGATCAGAACTGGAACGGGAAAAGGTTTGGTCGGGGTGATGCCTCGACGGGTAACAAAAAGGCACGGGTGGATGACCGCCGTGTGGCCACATCGAGCGTGGGGTCAAAGAGGTGTGGCAAGTGTGGAAGGGAGCATGCGGGAGAATGTAGGTTAGGGTTGAAAGTGTGCTTCAAATGTGGGAAGACGAGGCACATCTCAAAGGATTGCCTTGCGGGCAGATGTTTCAACTGTGGGGAGAGTGGTCATATGAGTGGACACTGTAAGAAGCCGAGGGCTGAGGGTTCCGAGGCGAAGAAGACGGGAAGTGAAGGACCAAGGGCGAGCACCAGGGCTTTCACTATGACACTGGAGGAAGCTAGGACGGACCCTGATGTCGTGTCCGGTACGTTTCTTGTGAACCAAACTTTAGCTTCTGCGTTATTTGATTCAGGTGCCGGTAAAAATTTTATTTCTGCTGCTTTCTGTGCCAAGTTTCCTGTTAGTAGTAGACGTGTTAATGCACCCTTTGATGTAGAAACTACCATAGGTAAGTCTACCAGGATTTTGGAGATGATAGAGAACTATGATGTGGAACTAGAAGGTCATAAGTTTCCTGTTAGACCGTTCATGATGACCTTGGGTGGTTTTGATTTGGTTCTTGGGATGGATTGGTTGGCAGATTCCGAGGCGAACATTATGTGTCATAAGAAGATGATTCGTTTGACAACACCTGATGGGAGTTTGGTAACTATGGATGGAGATGGGGTCACGACAATCCCGAAAGTGATCTCAATGGCGGTGGCGAGAAAGTGTATGAGGCATGGATGTAGCGCCTATTTGGCCTATGTAAAGGATGTGGATACGCCAACACCACAACTGTCTGATGTACCGGTTGTGTGTGACTTTCTAGACGTCTTCCCAGAAGACTTACCAGGAGTGCCACCTGACCGAGAGATCAAGTTTTAGATTGATCTGATACCGGGTGCCCAACCTGTTGCCAAGGCACCTTATCGGTTGGCTCCGACGGAAATGAAAGAGTTGATGAAATAGTTGCAAGGGCTGCTTGATAAGGGGTTCATTAGGCCGAGTATCTCCCCTTGGGGTGCTCCGCTCCTGTTTGTGAAGAAGAAAGACGGTAGTATAGGATGTGTATTGACTACCGCGAGCTGAATAAGTTGACAGTGAAGAATCGATACGCCTTACCAAGAATAGATTATTTGTTCGATCAACTTCAAGGTGCCAATTAGTTTTCAAGGATAGATCATCTATCGGGCTACCATCAGCTGAAGGTGAAGGAACAAGATATTCCTAAAACAACTTTCCGCACGCGCTACGGTCACTACGAGTTTCTTGTCATTTCTTTTGGTTTGACGAATGCACCAGTTGCTTTTATGGATCTGATGAACCGTGTGTGTCGGCCAATGTTGGATAAATCAATGATTGTGTTTATTGATGATATCATAATTTATTCGAAGAGCGAGCTAGACCATGTCGGTTACATTAGGGAGGTTTTGGAGACGTTGAGGAGGGAGAGGTTCTATGCTAAATTCTCCAACTACGCATTCTGGTTGCGCGAAGTCCAATTCTTGGGTCATGTGGTGAATCATGACTAGATTATGGTGGACCCGAATAAAGTGGAGGCAGTAATGCAATGGAAGTCTCCTAAGACACCATCCGAGATTCGTAGCTTGTTAGGTTTGGTGGGCTACTATAGAAGGTTATCCAAGACTTCTCTAAGATTGCTTCTCCAATGACTAAGTTGACCTGGAAGGATGTGAAGTTTGTATGGGGTCAAGCTCAAGAGAAGACGTTCGAAGAACTGAAGGCAAGATTAACTCAAGCTCCTATTTTGTCATTACCCGATGGAAGCGAAGATCTGGTGGTTTTCTGATGCTTCCTACTCGGGGTTAGGGTGCGTGTTAATATAGAGAGGGAAGGTTATAGCTTATGCATCCTAACAGTTGAATGTTCATGAGGTCAACTACCCTACTCATGACTTGGAGCTAGCAGTCATGGTCTTTGCACTAAGGATCTAGAGGCATTATCTTTACGGGATGAAGTGCACCATTTTCACCAACCACAAGAGCTTGAAGTACTTCTTTGAGCAGAAAGATCTGAACATAAGACAAAGACGATGGCTGGAGCTTATAAAAGATTGTTAGGGATCGTGTACTTGACGAATACTAACAGATTTACGCGTATACCAAATCAAGTAGTTCGGAATCCTATTTGATTATCGATCCAATCAGTGAGAACACACGTAGAATCAATTAACGATTGAATCTAAACATTAAGAACGAATAGCAATCGATCTACTGTGATCTATAAAATTAGAGCAGGTTACTAGATGTCTCTGGACGGCTAGGGTAAGTCTGGGTATCAAAATATTCAAGTGTCCCGTTTTTCCACGATTTAAGTGGTATTTATAGGTTAAGGTTTCTCAATCGTGCGACTGGACCATTTGCATGGTTCCGTCATGAGATTGAGTCATGCGGTTAATCCATTCGCACGACTGAGTGTTCAGTCGTGCGAGTTAGTCAGTCTCATGTTTCAATCATGCGAATGATCCAGTCTCCTGGTTCATTCGTACGATTGGTTCATTAGCATGAAGTTGTTCATGTGTATGGTCCATTAGCATGGGCCAATCGCATGACAACTTCACATGATTAAGTTTGAATAAGTTTCATAGTCATTAATTGATTTAGATATTATTTAAACAACCACAACCTATATAGTTAACTCAATAAGCGTTATACATACCAATCAATGAAATATCCAACATTAAGCACAACCATATATGTATTTCATTAAGTACCCATACAGTTACATATGTGTAAGACAATACAAAGATATTACATTAAGTTCAGAAACTAGGGACACATGTATCCACAAACTCCCCTTTGGACCTAGTTTCATCTAATGTCTTACATGCTTCATGAGTTCCTCAAACTTCTTGTACTTCTCTTCTCTAGTGACTCCGGCATGTATCTCAAAAGCAAAACAGAGTCTTATAACGTTCTGAAATTGTAGAGCTTGTACAATATCTTGAGAGTCATAGAATAATGGCCACTTGTATATTTTATAAACATCATCTGCAGACAAGTTTGTAAGCCACATAGGGTCAAACACCCTTATGGTTTCCATTACACCATTCTTATTCAAAACAATGACTGACTCTCCTGTCCTCAATCATAGTACCACCATTTGAAGTGTGGAGTGAAGTCCTGTGGTATTTCCGGTAGAGGGATCTTTGACATTATGTGCGGAGGACTCCACTTCAGCACTATTTTCGGTTTCCAAGTAATGGGATCAACCTCAGACCGTCTGATATACCTTGTTGGCTGTTGAGGTTTGAAGTTGACCCATCTAGTGGGTACTCTCTTTTAAGAGCAGTCTCAACCCAGCCTAACATTTTCCGTGGATCAACATATAGCAATTTTAACTTTGCTAACTGGTTTAGCTCAAATCCAGGAAGAGTCTTCAGGTCATGTGGGAACCTGATAAGGTCTTCAAAATATGCCCATGCTATGATTCTGCCTGAAACCTTTTGATGTTTCTTCACTTTGTACAGCTTGGTGTACGCAGTTGATGTTGAAGCACTTAGTTGGGCTCTTATTTCTTTAAAGCATGCAGCCCACCCAGCCTTTTTGATATTAACTTCAGCTTCTGAGGCTTGGTTGTGTCTTCTTTCTTGTTTGACTCTTCTTCCATTCTATCCAGAGTCTTAAAAGTTTCACTGATAAGGTTGTCGCCCAGATTGGAACGACATTACCTTCAATGTCAGTGTAATCTGGATAGTGTTGGTCCGTGACATCTTCTATCTCGATCTCATCAACATCGTTGAGCTCATCGTCACTTTCCACTTGGACTGTTGGAGCGTCTTTCACTATTGGATTATGTCTGAATATTTCAGCAAGTTGCCCGTCTATGAGATCATGAATTATCTCTCCTTCATGAGGAGTGTAATTCACTGATCTCCTGACTATACCCCAGAGATCAATAATCATCATGAGCTACGTCTTGATCTGTTAGAGGGGAGCAACATCATATTCATCTCTCTAGTAGTTTGGATCTACTTGATTTAAAAACATGTAACACATCAACAATTAGTCAACAATCAAAGCAGTAAACATCAACATTAAATATAAACATTCATTACATAAATTTGATACAAGATTCAAATACATATGATTTAAATAACATAAACAACTAAGTATTACTCTTGTCTTGTATCATGTGCTCCTTTGCTGACGAGGCTGAAGTGGAAGAACCTTGGTCTTGAGCTCTTTTTGTCCTCATTTCACTCGCAGACGTGGCACCCGGAATAGATGTATCCTCATCATCATCACCAACATCATCATCAACATCATCACCAGCATCAATATCGTCTCCTTGCTCATCACCATCCTCATCATCATCATCACTGTCATCATCATCACCATCATCTCCATCTCCCTCTTTGATATTTAGTGGCTCCTCTTTAGATTGTTTGAGCCCCAGCATGATGGTCTTGTTGGTAGTCTCCAACTCCTCTATCTTTTTGGCTGATTGGACATGTGCTCCTAGAGTTGGGACATCTCTGAGATCTATGCAGCAATCTGTTGTGCTTGCTGCTCAATCAACTGAGCCTGTTGAGATATCTGCTAAGATTGTGCAGCAGTAAGATCTACTAGCTGACAAATCCGGGCAGTCTTCTCGTCATCGGCTGCCAACAGCTTCAGCAACATACGGTTAAGTGCCGAGAGCTATTCCTCTACCCCACTAGGAGGTAGAGAGGATCCAAATGGATAGGAGGGGTAAGATGACGGTCCGGCATGGTGGCTAGTGGTGTTGGTCGTAGCAGTGGTGAAGATTAGGGGTGGTATAGATGAAGGTGGTGGTGGAATGGTTAAGATTAGAGGTGGTATAGATGAAGGTGGTGTTGGAGTGGTGAGGATTGGGGTTGGTATAGATGAAGGTGGTGGTGGAGAGGTTGTGGTAGTGGTGTGAAAGGTAGTAGATAATGTGGTGGATAGATGGTGGTAGTGGGTGGAGTGGTGGAAGTGGTGGTAGTAGTGGTGGTGGTGATAAAGGTCATCCTCCTCCTCTTCTTCTTTAACCCGTGGGGCTGAGCCATCCTTTTCATCCTTGAGCCCCTCGAGGTGGATGCTCCCCCTGGAACACTGTTGGACTGATCAGGAGCGTAAGTAGGATGAGTGTCAACGTCCCTAGATTTTCCAGGGCGTTCTCCAACCTACCGAATACCTCAGTCGGTGGCAACACCTGGCTCCCCACAGTACGGGTTAGGGGCTCCTCGTCCGCCTCCTCCTCATCATCAAGACAAAAGTCCTGATGGAACCCTACAGCCTCTACTCCACCTTGGGTGGATGCTGGATATGCTATATGAGCAGTGGGGGCCCTCAGTTGGGTGGACCGGCATCTCCACCATCACCGTTGTCATCATCATCGGAGTCATCTTCAGGTAGCTCTAGCTGCTCGACTTCCAAATCACTGTCTACATGGCGCCATTTACGCCTCCCCGGCACCACGTAGTCCACCTTGGCCAGATGGCCAATCAGCCTCTTTATCGGGGGTTTGACCTGCTTTCCCCCTGTATACCTGCATACGACCGAGTGTCGTATCATCCATAATCTCTAATGCCACAGCGTCGTGGCACTCCTTGGGCAGTATGGGTAGCTTCTTATCAAAGATCATCTGTAGATACCTAGAGTACATGCAGAAGCCCTCTTTGCCCTTCACCTCTAAGTTCTCTATCAAATAAGAGAAGATCATGCTAGAAAAGCTGAAAGGGTGGTTCAGAACCAGTGCCACGCAGGCATTTTGTATCTGGTCTGAAAGGTCATCAAACCCACCCCTTCACGACGCCAAACATTTCAGGATGACGTGTGCCAAGTACTTGTACTAGGGACATAGGTTGCTCTTGTTGAGCACCCCTGCATTGATATCCTCAATGTACTTCATCCTCATGAAGAACCCTCTCACCGTCAGTGGGTGAAGTCTGGTGGGGTGGTGTGCATCATCACCCAAACCCCGTACTCTCTTGATATCCTCCGCTGTAACCTCAATATCCATCCTAAAAATGGAGCTCCTTATGTTGTACCGCTCACCAGAGTGGTCAACCGATGCTCCCTCCTAGAAGGCCAACTGAATCAACCTGTAGGGAGTGCATGGTGTAGAGATCGCCTTGTGGATCCTGGATCGCTTGAGGAAAGCGATGTTCCTTGCAAACTCGGCATCATTCCGAGTTGTAGAATCTAGGTGAGCACAGATGTTGTGTTGGGGTTGATGGACCACTTGTCTGCCATCAATCTGTAACACAAAACACATAAACATTAGCTAACCACATGACACAAATCAGTTCTAATTAACTTGGTTGAATCATTCTGGTTCATTCAAGCGATTGAACCATGCGACTGTGTTCAGTCGGTTGACTGGCATGCGACTGGATACAATCGGGTGATTGAGCAGACGACTGAGATCAATTGGTTGACTGATCCTGCGATTGGTTCAGTCGGCCGAGTGAGCTCATTCGTATGATCCATTCAGCCGATTGAGCCATTCGACCAGCTCAATTGTGCGATTGGAGTTCGTCCTGGTGTCTAGTCGCATGACCCACTGTTTGGTCGATTGTGATACGATTTTTAACCAATTCTTGAAATTAGACATTGTGTAATGGTTCTTTAGACTCGCATTGAATATACTAATAACCTATAACTTCAATTTCAACATTTTACACGGTTTAGTTAGTTATTAGTCCATTTACGGTTCTGTTCTTGTTAGGGCCAATTTATTGATTTTTAAGTCTAATCGAGTGAGTTTTGTGAAGGGTTTGTTAGAACACTAAAACATAGTTTAACCTTTTATACTTTCAGAAAACGCAGCGGAGGTTTAGGATTATAACATGTTTATAATCTGAAAAGTTCGTGTTCTAAAAGCTGTTTTAAGATGAAAACAAAAAGCCAAAACAATAGGATCTTGATATGTGAATGAACCAGCTATTAGCAAATGTAAAACAACATAAAATCACAACTTCAATGAGCTGTGATAACTACCTTCTTCCAGCAGCAAAAACGACCAGGAAGAAAGGTTTGGATGCTCAAATCTTGGCCAAGACTCCAAGGAAGAAGCCCTCAAGTGTGTTACCCCAAAGCTCCTTGCAAGACACTTCTTGTTAGGAAGAACACCACCAAAAAGAACACAAAAATCGTTCTCCAAGAGCTCAATGCTGCTGCCTTGTTCCGTAACTTGAAAGGGAGAGAGAGGAGAGATTTTTGTGTTTTGCATGTATTGGAATGAATGAATCAATTGAGTGTAAGGCTAGTGATGTTTGTGTGTTTTCAAGACACAATGTGGTCCAATCAAAATTACAAGGGGCGGCCAAAAAAGAGTGTTTGAAAGAGTTTCCCCCTTTAATTTTGTAACACATAACACATTGTCACTAGTCATATGTCACACAATAAAAGGTCACTTTCTAGACACAATTTATAAGTGTGACATATGTGCTCTTTAATTAAACAATTTAATTAAAGTACACTCATGTGTTATTAGTGTTATTTAAACCCCCTTTAAATGACAAGAATAACAATGAACACATCAACAAATTATCCTTATAATTTGTTCCATCTCATATGCAATTTATTTAGAAAACCCATTTTCTAAATTGGTGTAAATATTTAATTTCATGATCATATCATCAATTAAATATAAATTGGTGTTTGCTAAGCTTGTTATTGGGTATAACCCGACTTGGATCATAACGTATTAACCACATCCATCTTCTAAGTGTCTTGGGCACACAGAATCCTTCAATCTCCCACTTGCCCAAGATTCATAGAAGATTGATGCAAGCAGTAAATACCGCCTAACAACGGTTACTACCCTTAATACGCATGACTTATAGCCATTCAATAACATCACCCTTTCAAGTACCCTACTTGAAAGGATTTAGGTGAATCAAACACATGTTTCTCATATGTTTCTCACAAACACATGACTTAATTCCATCTTGACTACATATGTTTCTCACAAAACCTCGTGTTATATCTGAACATACCTTATGTACTGTCCACTATTTCAGGACAGTGAAGAATTAGCTCAAGGTATAATACTTAGTGAATATCAAAACTCAATATGTATCTCAGGTCGGAGGATACCAAATGATATTCGCCTTTACTCAAATTTACTTATGATCAATCATAAAGATTCCATGTAGTAAAATTTGAGATGCGGGTTAGTCCAATATTTATGTCCCACAAATATCTACGAACCTTGGTAGCAACCCATTTTCTATATTCATCCTTATGAATATCAACCAATCCAAGTTCATAATAATCTACTCTCACACTTGTTCCCACAAGTATGAGCGACTACCGACATTTTAGAGTAAACATTTTACTCATGGATAAAACATGCTAAATTGGAACATTAATTGAAACACTATAACCAAATAATTTTTATTCAAATAATATAGAGTTCCACATATCCAAATACAAAATTTACAGATCAAATCCAATCACTAGAATTTCGAAGTCCTATGGCACAAGTATGACCTTCATGCTTTGCCTTTTCAAGGAGCTTCGTGAGAGGATCCGCAATGTTTTGATCCGTGTGAACTTTGCGAATACATATCTTCCCTTTTTAACTTCATCTCGTATGTAGTTGAATCTCCGCTCAATGTGCCTAGTCTTTTGATGAGCACGAGGTTCCTTGATTTGAGCAATCGCACCCTCGTTGTCACAAAAGATCTCTAGGGGTCCTGAATGGAAGGGATAACCCCTAGATCGGCAATGAATTTCTCAACCATGCAGCTTCTTGAGCTGTCAATGAGGCGGCGACGTATTCTGATTCTGTAGTTGATAGAGCCACCACATCCTGCTTGGAGCTCTTCCAAGAGACAGCTCCTCCATTCAGAATGAAAATGTATCCCGATTGTGACCGTGAATCATCATGATCGGTTTGGAAACTCGCATCCGTGTAACCTTTTACAACGAGCTCCTCGTCACAGATCCATAGATTAGGAACATATATCTTGTCCTCCTTAGGTACTTAAGTATGTTCTTAACAGCCATCTAATGACTGTTTCCAGGATTTTGCTGGTAACGGCTTGTCATGCTCAAGGCGCATGACACGTCGGTCAAGTGCATATCATTGCTACATGATGGATCCAATAGCAGATGCATATGGGATTGTCTTCATTTTATCTTGCTCATCTTTGAGCTTGGACATTGAGTCGTACTCAATATCATTCCTCTTTGAATAGGTACGGTACCTTTTTAGAGTTTTCCATCTTGAACCTTTCAAGATCTTATCAACGTATGCACTTTGATTCAAACCAATCAACCGCCTTGATCTATCCCTATAGATCTTTATTCCCAGAATGTAGGCGGCTTCACCAAGATCCTTAATGGAAAAACAACTTCCAAGCCAGGTTTTTACACCTTCCATGGTTGGAATGTCATTTCAAATAGTAGTATATCATCAACATACAATACTAGGAAAGTTATTGTGCTCCCACTAGTCTTCTTATACACACAAGCCTCATCAGCGTTTTTGATGAAGCCAAATTTCTTTACCTCCTCATCAAAACGATGATTCCAGCTTCTCGATGCTTGTTTCAATCCATAGATTGATTTCTTTAACTTGCATACTTTATAGGATGTTTTGGATCGATAAAACCTTCAGGCTGAACCATATAAACATCTTCCTCAAGATATCCATTTAGGAAGCGGTTTTTGACATCCATTTGCCAAATCTCATAATCATGATGAGCAGCTATGGCAAACAATATCCTTATAGACTTTAGCATCGCAACAGGTGAGAAGGTTTCATCATAATCAACCCTTGAGTTTGAGTGAAACCCTTCGCTACAAGTGAGCTTTATAAGTATCCAAGTTTCCATGCATATCGGTTTTCTTCTTGAAAACCCACTACTTCCAACTACCTTGGAATTAAGAGGTGGTACAACAAGTTCCCAAACTTGATTGTCATACATGGATTGCATCTCAACGTCATGGTTTCAACCCATTTGTCACAATCCGAATTGGACACTGGATCATGGTATGTGGTTGGCTCATCTGAATCTACCACGTAGCATCCATCCATGAAAAATCCGTATCTTTCAGGTGGATTACTAATTCTACCACTTCTACGAACGTTTTGTGTGTATTGATCAACCCCTTGATCATCCTCAACATCCTCATGTTGAGTGCTAGTTTCAACCAAACATGCATAGGGTTGTGGTTCTTGATCCTCTTCAAGGTCCACTGTTCTACTGCCAGCTCCTTCCATAAGGAACTTTGCTTCTAAGAACTCACCCTTTCTGGCAAAAAAACACCTTTTGTTCCAGTGGACCATAGAAATAATATCCCATAGAATCTCTAGGATATCCAACAAAGATACACTTGGTGGATCGGACTTCCAATTTGTTGGGGTGGGAGTCTTAACATAAGCCTCACATCCCCAAACCCTTAAGTATGATAGGGATGGAACTCTTCCATGCCATATCTCAAAGGGTGTCCTTTCCACCTTTTTGGTTGGGGCCATATTTAAAATACGGGCCGCGGAGAGCAAAGCGAAGCCCCAAAATGATAGAGGTAATGTGCTTCTAGCCATCATAGATCGGAACATATCCAATAAGGTTCGATTCCTCCTCTCAGACACACCATTGTGTTGTGGTGTTCAGGTGGAGTAAGTTGTGAGACAATCCCACAACTCTTAAGATGATCTTGGAAAGCATCACTTAGGTATTCACCTCCTCTATCGGTACGGACAACTTTAATTGACTTGTTGAGTTGATTTTCCACCTCATTCTTGAAGATTTTGAACATTTCAAAAGCTTCATCTTTGTGTCTTAATAAGTACACATACCATAGCGACTATAATCGTCGGTAAAGGTAATGAAGTATCTTTCACCATTCCTAGTCATTGGCTTAAAAGGACCACATACATCCGAATGTATGATTCCTAATAGATCTTTTGCCCTTTCGTTAGTTCCATTAAAGGGTGTCTTAGTCATTTTACCTTGTAAACAAGATTCACAACATCAAACGAATCACATTCATTTTTTTTTAAAAGACCATTCTTTTGAAGTGTTTGTAAACGTTTCTTGTTTATAGGCCAAGACGACAATGCCAAAGATAGGTATCACTCAAGTCCAACTTGAGTTTCTTGGTGTTAGTTTGGTACAATGAGCTATTTAAAGTATTTTCATGAACCAATTCATAAATACCATTAATGGAATAGCTTTAAAATAGAACATACCATTAAAAGAACCATGGATATCTTTTTCAACAAATGATAATACATATCCAAATGTTTTAACAGGGCTACAGAGATATATCCTAGTCAAACTAGGAGCATACAAAACATTGTTCAAAATCACTTCCAACCATTTGGAAGTTTCAAGATGTAGTCACCACGAGCTTCAACTTGACTTTAGCCCCATTGCCCATGTAGAGGCTTACATCCCCTTTCTTGAAATCACTACTTCTTTTGAACCCCTGCAGCAAATTGCAAATGTGAGTTCCACATCCGGTATATAATACCCATGTGTTAGAGGATGTCATGTTTAAATCAATATGGATCATGTATATTGTACCTGAGGTCTGCTCGGCATCCCTCTTTGCTTTCAACTCTTGGAGATGGACAGGACAATTCCTTGCCCAATGTCCAATCTCCCCACACTTGAAGCATGGGTCGTTAGTAGCAACCTTTTGCTTTTTCTCTTGTGGTTTGGGTGGCACCCTTGCCACCCCTTTCCCTTTTCCCCCAACGGGTCCCTTACCCTTTGCAACCTTTGCCTTGGTACGGGACGAGGCCTTTTATTGTTCCCACCTTCATGGATGGTGAGAACGGGTAAAACCCTTTTACCCATGGCCGCCTCGGCCGTTTTGAGCATTGAGTGAAGCTCACCAATGCTTTTGTCCCATGCATTCATGTTAGTTCAACACGAATGTCTCGAACTTCTTGGTAAGGCCATTTAGGATCAAATCCGTGGCCAATTCCTTCGAGACGGGGCAATTAGCCCTCGAGGCGGTCAATGTGACTTTTCATCTTAAGTACATAAGATGAAACAGATTGGTTGTCGTCCATACGACATGCATGGAGTGCTTGAACCGTTTCGAAGCGCTCAACCCTTGCTTGCTATTGGAACGTTTCCTTCAGTTGGGTTATCATGTCGTAAGCTCCGTGGTGTTCATACTCCTTTTGGAGAACTGGAGTCATGCTCGCTAGCATGAGACAAGACACTTGGACGGAGTCCTCAGTGTATTTCAGCCAATCGTTATAGGCCTCCTCATCATCCTCTCTAGGTTGATCGGGGATAGGGTCATCTAAAACATACGATCTTCTCTCTTGCTTGAGAACGATTCTCAAGTTTCGATACCAATCGATGAAGTTGTTATGATTTAGACGTTCCTTTTGGAGGATCGCTCGTAGAGATTGGTTGGACGCGGATGAGTTATCGGAATTATCATTATTTGAGGCCATCTACAAAATTTTAACAAAGTTTTTTTAGTATTTTCGATATTGTAATTTTAATAATAAATGCCTTTCAAGGTCTTTTCATATAAAATCTAGAACCCAACATTACACTTAAATTGTGGTTAGGTGACCTTTATCCCACATTTTAAATTAATAAGGTGGTTAACATTTGACGATTGCAATCATTTGCACTTCTAGATATATGGGATCGACTTGAAACATCATATGTAAAGTCGGCATGTTAATCCCATCAACACAATTGGAAACCACATCGGGTGATCCATTTGACATGATTTGCAAATCAAGACACCCTACTTACACCCACGTGTGAGTTTGCCAAAACAAGTGGTTAGGTGACCTTTATCCCACAAATAAGGCATTCTCACCTCAAGTCACAAGTTCCCTCAAAATGGTTAGGTGACCTTTATCCCACTAAGAGTTCCCAAGTGACTCAAGTGTTGTGTAAAATGACGGTGTTGATCTTGTTTTAGAAATGTTTAGAGGTTTCATAATTCTAGTTTAGAAAACTCTATGTACTTGCATTTGCATGCTTTCAAATACAAGGTACCCTATGGTTCTTTGATAAAACCTATTTTGATCTTTAAAATCATTAAACCATTTTAATAACTTTATTTAAACTTTAAAGAACCATCAATTTTCAGCTTGTTAAGTTTGTTAATGAGTTTGTTATGAATATCCAAATATCAACCAAACAATCAAACAACAAACAATCAACCAAGCATAAACATAAAAACCATATGTGCATATGTGCATAACCATAGCATCTAAAGTGGTCCACACTTGTTTGCCATCACAAGTGTGGTCCATAGGACATTCCTAAGGGTCACAAACAAAGCAATAGAAAACATCCAAAAGCCTCCCACTTGAAACCGCATCCAAAATGCTCATGTTTCTTTCATGACCTTCCTTTGTGCTTCCAATGTGTATGTCTTCATATTACAAGATATAAAGTCCTTATACAAGATATCTAGTAAAATGAAATACACCTAATATATTTATTACAACCCAATAATAAATAAATTACATTTGAAACAAAGCACAAAAAACAAATAATACAACCAATTGAATGAATGAATACAACCATTACAAACATCCAAACAATCACAAGGTCAATGGCTAGGTTATGCACTAAAACAAGCATCTATCATATCATCCAAAATATAATGAAAACCCCACATAAAACCTCGAAATTTCAGCCAACATAAACTGAAATTTCGGGTTTTATTTTGTCCAAACAAAACAAATAACAAACATGTATATCTTTCAAAGTTTAATCACAAGCATGTGTGATATGACTTTGAAAGATTGGGGTTTCATATCATATGAACTTAGCAGCCCAAAACAGCCTATACTAAGCTTATAATCATTCCTTAAAACCATTTTAAAGACAAAACAAGCAAGTCATCCACATAACCGGCTCTTGATGCCATTGAAGGGTTTGTTAGAACACTAAAACATAGTTTAACCTTTTATACTTCAGAAAACGCAGCGGAGGTTTAGGATTATAACTGGTTTATAATCTGAAAAGTTCATGTTCTAAAAGCTGTTTTAAGATGAAAACAAAAAGCCAAAACAATAGGATCTTTGATATGGAATGAACAAGCTATTAGCAAATGTAAAACAACATAAAATCACAGCTTCAATGAGCTGTGATAACTACCTTCTTCCAGCAGCAAAAACGACCAAGGAAGAAAGGTTTGGATGCTCAAATCTTGGCCAAGACTCCAAGGAAGAAGCCCTCAAGTGTGTTTACCCCAAAACTCCTTGCAAGACACCTTCTTGTTAGGAAGAACACCACCAAAAAGAACACAAAAATCGTTCTCCAAGAGCTCAATGCTGCTGCCTTGTTCCGTAACTTGAAAGGGAGAGAGAGGAGAGAGATTTGTGGTTTCGTATGTATTGGAATGAATGAATCAATTGAGTGTAAGGCTAGTGATGTTTGTGTGCTTTCAAGACACAATGTGGTCCAATCAAAATTACAAGGGGCAGCCAAAAAAGAGTGTTTGAAAGAGTTTCCCCCCTTTATTTTGTAACACATAACACATTGTCACTAGTCATATGTCACACAATAAAAGGTCACTTTCTAGACACAATTTATAAGTGTGACATATGTGCTCTTTAATTAAACAATTTAATTAAAGTACACTCATGTGTTATTAGTGTTATTTAAACCCCTTTAAATGACAAGAATAACAATGAACACATCAACAAATTATCCTTATAATTTGTTCCATCTCATATGCAATTTATTTAGAAAACCCATTTTCTAAATTGGTGTAAATATTAATTGCATGATCATATCATCAATTAAATTTAAATGGTGTTTGCTAGCTTGTATTTGGTATAACCCGACTTGGATCATAACGTATTAACCACATCCATCTTCTAAGTGTGTTGGGCACACAGAATCCTTCAATCTCCCACTTGACCAAGATTCATAGAAGATTGATGCAAGCAGTAAATACGCCTAACAACGGTTTATACCCTTAATACGCATGACTTATAGCCATTCAATAACATCATCCCTTTCAAGTACCCTACTTGAAAGGATTTAGGTGAATCAATCATCTATCCTTTTGTTACAGATGTCATGTTAAATCCAAGGACACAGAATGATCATTCCTTGTTGATTTAACTTAATCAGGCCTTAGACATCTAACTCTCAACGAATAAGAGGAACAAATTCCATCTTGACTACATATGTTTCTCACAAACACCTCGTGTTATATCTGAACATACCTTATGTAGTGTCCACTATTTCAGGACAGTGAAGAATTAGCTCAAGGTATAATACTTACTAAATATCAAAACTCAATATGTATCTCAGGTCGGAGGATACCAAATGATATTCGCCTTTACTCAAATTTACTTATGATCAATCATTAAGATTCCATGTAGTAAAATTTGAGATGCGGGTTAGTCCAATATTTGTGTCCCACAAATATCTACGAACCTTGGTAGCAACCCATTGCTCTATATTAGTTAGATTGATCTAGCTCATATTTTGGTCTTACGCTCACATTTGTGGCGTTTATTCTGCTCGTCATTCCTTATTGGAATTTGTTGATTATGTTAACCAAGGATAAGATGTTAACCCACAGCTTCTTGAACAACTTAGTTTGTTCTTGAGATCACCAATAAGGTCTAATCGTCTATTGTGTTGAATCTACCGACATCTCATCTGTCGTCTAACAGCCTCTAGGTCTACATTCTTTGTGTTACCTTAGTAGTAGCTAGTCTTACTATCATTTTTCCTTTTATATTGCTCAGACTACACAGACTTATACTTTGAACTTTGCATCTTATTTATTTAATCTTTTCAAGTCCCAAGTGATTTCTACCTGTGTACTATTATTTTCCAAAGTCATTGAATCGGTATCATAGATATGATCTACTTTCTATCTGCTAGCCTCTCCTTCTCCCTCGTTTTTTTGTTAATGTTACTAACTGACCTATTCTCCCCCTAACATTCAAAAAATGTAACCGATTAATGCTTTTTAGGATTTTAATAGGCGACCGAATAACATTAATTTATTTAAACAACTTAAAGTTAAACAAAGAGATAAAGAAAATAAAAAATTAAAAGAAAAATGGACAATAAGCATCGGACTACACTTGATCATCATCGGGAATTACATCACTTTTCTTTTTAACGCCGTTGACCTCTAACAGATATAAAAAACGTGGTTTGTTAAAAGCCTTTGTATAAAGGTGAGCGCGTTGAAAATCAGTATTTATTTTAATCACATCAATTAAGTTCTTTTCAAAGCAATCACGTATAAAGTGATATTTTATGCCGATGTGTTTGGTCTTAGGATGTTGGACCGGATTTTTAGTTACTGCAATCGCAACAGAGTTATCAACAAAAATAGGAGTAGAAGAGAATTTCAAACCATAGTCCCGCATTTGCTGTTGAATCCATATGATTTGTGAACAGCAACTTGCAGCAGCAATGTATTCGGCTTCACAGGTTGACAAAGCAACCGAGGTCTGCTTCTTACACTACCATGTCACTAATCTCCTCCCAAAGAATTGACATCCCGCAAATGTATACTTGTAGTTCATCTTGCAGCCACCGTAATCCGTGTCACTATACGCTGTCAGCTCGAGGTCATCGTCATGAGGATACCACAACCCAAGTGTTGTAGTACCCTTCAGATAACGAAAGATCCTTTTGACCCCAATCAGATGGTTGACTTTTGGCTTTGCCTGATATCTTGAACATAAACATGTCGCGTACATGATATCAGGTCTTAAGGCAGTGAGGTACATGAGAGATCCAATCATACCTCGATACATGGTGGCATAAACCAGATCACCATTCTCGTCGGGTGCTACATCATGGTATGTAGCAAGTGGAGTCCTAGCTGCAGAAGCATTCTCCATGTCAACCGATTGAGGATATCTCCTACATACTTGTATGATGTGGAAAAATCCCTTTTGGTGTTTGATCCACCTGTACCCGAGAAAGAATTTCATCTCTCCCATGGCACTCATCTCAAACTCAGCCTTCATTACTACTTCAAACTCTTTACATAGATCTTCGTTTTTTGAACTGAAGATTATGTCATCGACATAGATTTGGACAAGCAGTAAATCTCCATCCTTTACTTTTATGAACATTGTACAATCAATGACACCTCTGCGAAAACTATGTTTCACAAGGTGAGTCGAGAGTTTCTCATACCAGGCTCTAGGAGCTTGATAAAGCCCATATAGAGCCTTGTCGAGTTTGTAAACTCTGTCCCGATGATATGAATCCTCAAATCCCTCGGGTTGACTGACATACACTGTCTCTCTGATTTCACCATGAAGGAATGCACTCTTTACATCAAGTTGATAAACTTTAATCTTCATGTACGATGCATAGGCAAGGAAGATACAGATTGCTTCCATTCTTGCCACGGGTGTAAACACTTCATTGTAGTCAATGCCCTCGACTTGTCAAAATCCTTGGACAACAAGTCGAGCCTTGTTTCTGATGATCATGCCTTGATCATCTTTCTTGCATTTCAAGACCCATTTTGTGCCAATGACCTTAGCACCTTTAGCTCTATCTAGCAGAGTCCATACACCTAACTTCTAGAACTGAAGAAGTTCTTCTTTCATGGCACTCACCTAAGCCTCATCATTCAGGGCTTCACTGACATACTTTGGCTCGAACTAAGACACAAAGCAACAATATGCACCATGATGAATGTAACCCTTTTCCATCACTGAGGCATAATCAGCTGAATACAACTGATTTCTAGTCTGAACTCCTAATCTCACATCTCCAATGACATTATCCAAAGGATGATACACATTTAGTCGTGATCTAGGAGTGGTTGGAACAACGACCTCAGAGTCAAGATTATGAACATTCGGTTCAGTATGTGAGGCAGTAGGAATCTGAGGTTCTTAAGATGCAGAGGCATCAATGTCAGATGGTTGTGGACTTTGTAAAGGAGGAACCTATTGCTCCTGGTTGTTCTGATCAGTCTCCCTAGCTTCTTCATCAAAGGAAGTGTCACTATCTTCAAGTGCTCCCCCTGAGTTGTTAGATGAATCACCTTGTATTCCAGATGATGTACATTCCTGAGATGGTGTGTTTAGAACATTATACATCATCTTTGTTGCTAATTCATCATCAGAAGTAGAGAGTGGTATGTTGAAGGACTTAAAGAATCCATCATAGTTGAAAAAGAAGGCCGGTCCTTTTCCAGCAGGTGGTGTGGTGTATCTCTCAACATCAACATTACACCACACTTCTACTTGACCCATTGGGTTGTTGTAGACCCTCTTGTTCGATATGTTGTAGCCTAGAAAGATACCTTCATCAGCTTTCTCGCTGAATTTTCCCTCCTGAGTCTTCTTCAGTAGGGTGCACGGAGGGCCAAACGGCTCGAGATACTATATATTAGGTTTACGTCATTGTTGTAACTCGTAGCACGTCTTTCGATGGCGTTAACCACCAGAACTCTATTTAGCGTATAGCATGCATTTGAAACTGCTTCATTCCAGAACTGGATAGGCAGTTTTGAGTCTGCTAGCATCATCCGTGCCATCTCTATCATGCTGCGATTCTTCCTTTCAGCAACGCCGTTCATCTGAGGAGTGTAGGCAGAAGTGAACTGATGCACAATTCATTTTTCCTTGCAGTAAGCCTCCATCCTTTGATTATTGAACTCGGTTCCATTGTCTGAACGCACTTGATGTACCTTCAACTTATATAGAGACTCCAGAGTAGTTACTAACTCCTTGAATGACTCAAATGTTTCTGATTTGGATTTCAGAAACATCACCCAAGTGAATCTTGAGTAGTCATTAGTAACTACATAGCAGTACAAGTCGCCTACGATGCTTTTTGTACTAACTGGACCAAACAAATCCATGTCAAGAAGTTCAAGAGGAAGTTCGATAGAGTGAACTTTCTTTTCCTTATGAGACTTCTTCGTCTGTTTGCCCTAACGCAACACAAAAATCCGGAAGTTGGAAGTTTTTGACTTTAATTCCTCTTACTAGATCATTCTGGATCAAGTGATTCATCTTCCATGGAATAATGTGTCCCATTCTCCTATGCCAAGAGATGGATTCCTTCTCAGTAGCTTTTGACAACAAGCACTGAACTTCATGATCCATTATGGAGGCCTTTGATAGATCCAAGACATAAAGATCCTTATATCTTGAGGCAGACATTAATACTTGATCCTCCAGGATGATGTAGCCCTTTTTCATGATATAGCACTTCTTGTTGTCAAACACTACCTTAAAGTCTTTGTCACAAATTTGAGAACAGAAAGCAAGTTATTCTAAAGTTGTTGAACGTAGTTTACCTTGTCAAACTTCACTTTCTGATTACCTACTTCCCCTTGAGCTGTGATGTACCCAGCTTTGTTTCCAGCAAACGAAACCTGACCTCCTTTTATCTATTTGACGTTTGTTAGGAGATCCCTGTTCCCTGTCATGTGCCTGGATGCTCCGTTGTCTATAATCCACATGTTGGTTTCAGCACTATATCGAACACCATGCACATTCAGTTTGAACACATTAGTTCACGTTAGGGACCCAAGCCTTCACTGGCTTGGGTTTGCCAGAGACATAACACATCATAAATGTTACCCATTGACCGTTCGAGGGTGTGGGAAGCTCAAATATCTTCTTTTTCTCATTATCAGATAATGAGGTTGATTTTCTCCTTCCATAAGCCAGCTTTGTGTAAAGCCTATTTATGATAAACACATGATTGGCTAATGTGTTGAACTTTAGGTTCGCTATCTCTTTTAGGTGGTGTCACTGAGTTCCTCTTAAAAGAACTTGGTTTTTGTTGAGGAAGTTCAACTTTCCTTCTTAGTGTCTGATAGTAAGGATAGTGAGACGCAATGTGTCCATACTCTCCACAACTATAGCAAGCTCTGCTTTTGACTTTATGATTTAACTATTTTTATGGAGATGTATGTGACACCCGGGTGACCTTACTTTGTTTGGGTTTCGACTCTAATTGTTTAGATGTTTTGTTTGGTTTAACAAAGTTAATTGCTTTAACATTTTTAACATCTTTTTCTTTTCTATTTGCTGGACTTTGACATGATGCACGTGATTAGTTAACATTACTTGTCTTTTTAGGTTCAGATTTGATAGTTGTTGAACCAGACTTAATACTAACCTTTTCAAACTCTTTGTCTAGATTAATACAAGGCATTTCACCTTTTGCCTTTGAAGTGGCCTCCTTCTGTTTATTGTCAGATTCATTTGATGAACATGTGCAATTTGGATCACTTACAAGAGGTGTGGACACCACATGATACTTGATTTGATTATCATTAATTGGTTTACATTTTGTGTTCATCAAGATCTCATGTGGTGCTGGAACCAGTTTATATCCCAATCCGTCCCCATTGTTTCTCTCTCTCTCTAAGTTTTGGACTATGTGTGAAGAACTAGTCCAACTATGAAGTTTTTGCTTTAAGGAATTAACTTCTACTTCTAAAACGGCCTTTTGTTTCTTAATGTCCTCTAGGGAGTTTAGATAGTAACTAATGTCATTAGCTTGGTTAAAGGCTACAACTTCTGTTTCCCTAAGCTGTTTGTTCCAAAGGTCTATCTTTTCTTTGTAACTATGCTCATTTTGTTTTAACACTCTGTGATCTTCAGTACACAGTTCCAAGTCCTTTACTAAGTTATCATTATGATATAATAACCTAGAAAATTTTAAATCAATTCTTTCCCTAAATTTATTACAATCAGAACAAGCATAATTTTTAAAAAGTTGGTCAGTATTAGTTGCCTGAGAGCGTTCTGATGAATCAGCCATCAATACAGAATCTGATGTTTCAGGAGCTGGTGATTTTGACTTTGTTGCAGTTTTCCCTTCTTCAGGTAGGTAGGTGACCATTGGTGTAGTTTCTTCTAATGTTGACATTGCAAGTTCGACTGCAATATCTCCTTCACTGGCTGAGTCATCATGGATATCCTCCACACTAGCGATATTGGATTCTCTCGTTGAGACAAACCGAAAGCTCCAGTCCTATCCTTCATTATCATGAGCAGTCAAGGCTTTGGGATCCTTGGTTGATGAAGTAGGACTGCTAGTGGGTTTCTCCTGACGATTGAAGGAGGAGAAAGGATTCTCATTGCCAGTCTTCTTTGGCTTCATGCACTCCCTTTTGAAGTGCCCTTTCTCACCGTAGTTGAAGCAGGTTACCTTGAATTTGTCAAAGCTGAAGGTAGTGTCCTTAGTCGCAATCAAATTCTATCCGGTCTTTTTGATAAACTTCTTAGCTCTCCGGACTAAACTGGCTAAGGCCCACATTATATCCATCCGCTCCAGCTCTGTCTCATCCACCTGCTCATAATCCTCATTTGCCAGATGGCAGTTCCCAATCTTACCAGCAATTAGACCATCATAGGAGTGGATTACCACAGCTAAGAGATCCATGTGCTCTTTAGCTACCTCAACTGTCACATTGCTGAAATTCCCGGTCTTCAGCTTTGCAGCATTTGCTTCAGGTGCAATGTATTGGGTACCAGACAACCCTGATGTTTCTGACCCTGAAGTAGAGGTTGGTGAAGGACCAGACGAGCTTGATACAAAAGCTGTCTGAAGAGGTGCACCAGATGTTTTGGCTTGAGGAGTCGCGTTGTACAGTGCAGGATGCTGATCATAAGAAGCCTTTTGAGCTCTATACTTCATCCTCAGTTCTTCTTCTCTCAGTTTTAGAATAAATTCATTGATATCTAACTTCATTAGCATACCATTGTGTCTGAGATTGGAGACAAACGACACCCATTTCCCCGGCAGCCAGTCTGCAATGTTGGACACTTTGTCCTCGATTGACGTCGATACTCCATGAGTGTGCATCTCACTCATCAAGTGGTAGAACCTGTATTCTTTTCCAATCAAGGGGAAGTTGTCAAACTTCTTCTTTAAAGCCTTATCCTTTATGGCCTTCAACGATGCGTTTTTGTCATACCATTTCCCCAATGCATCCCAGAATTTCTTTGCTTATGTATATTCCGAGAATTGATGGAAAATATCCTTTGGAATTGACTGTGTGAGCAAAGCATTAAACTTCCTCTTTGCATTGTATTTCACCTTTTGTCCATCAGTCATGCCACCAAGTGTTAGTTTGACACCATCAGCTCCTACAGGCATGTTGTACCCTGTTTCTATAGACTCCCACAGATTGGGATCCACTCCATTTAAGTAGGTCTCGAAACGTTGTTTCCATTGTGGATATTCACCTAACGTGATTAGCTTTGGGGCCTTGTTGTGATTCCCCACTTCATTCTTCAATAGCAGTAAATTTTGTATACGTGAGTCTCTCCCTACTGTGAATGCTGAATATTGGTTTTCCATTGCTATTAACTTTAACTTTAAACCAAACTCTTGCATATGTGCGAATGAAGGTGTGCGATTGGCCTATTCGGGCGATTGAACTATGCGGATGGTTCAATCGTGCGACTGAACAAATGCGGATGACTCAGTTGGCTGAATGAACTAATGCGGATGAACAATACGAATAGTCTTCTCAGTCCGACGAATGGAAGTGCAATTGAGTCCAATCGTGCGTATGGGGAATGTGTATGACCTTAGTCGTGAGATTAACTCAATCGTGTGACTTAAGCTGCTGGATTTCGAAAATTTCTAGGATTAAGGTGTTTGAAAGCAAAAACACGAATTTTTGCTTTCCTAATTGCCGTATGCCTGAAAAAACTTAACTCTACGATCAGGAGACGTCTAAAACCCGATTTGACACAAAAGATTGTGTTTATGAGCATAAAAACACAATTTTTATATCAAAATGATTGAATCACACATAAATCTAGAGCCCAACCTCTGATACCACTTATTAGGGATCGTGTACTTGACGAATACCACAGATTTATGCGTATAACAAATCAAATAGTGTGGAATCTTATTTGATTGGCGATCCAATCAGTGATAGCGCATGTAGAATCATTTAAATATTAAATCTAAATGTTAAGAACGATTAGCAATTGATCTACTATGATCTATGAAGTTGGAGCAGGTTATTAGATGTCTCTAGATGGCTAGGGTACGTATGGGTATCAAAATATTCAAGTGTTTCGTTTTTCCATGATTTAAGTGGTATTTATAGGTTAAGGTTTCTCAATCGTGCGACTGGACCATTTGCATGGTTCAGTCATGCGATTGAGTCATGCAGTTGATCCATTCGCACGACTGAGTGTTCAGACATGCAACTGGGTCAATCTCATGTTTCAATCATGCAACTGATCCAGTCTCCAGGTTCATTCGTACGACTGGTTCATTAGCATGAAGTTGTTCATGCGTATGGTCCATTAGCATGGGCCAATCGCCTGAGAACTTCACATGATTAAGTTTGAATAAGTTTCATAGTCATTAATTGATTTTGATATTATTCAAACAACCACAACCACATATTGTATTTCATTAAGTACCCATACATTTACATATGTGTAAGACAATATAAAGATATTACATTAAGTTTATAAACTAGGGACACATGTATCTACATGGATTATGATTGTGAGATCCACTACCATCCGGGCAAAGCAATGTGGTGGCAGACGCCGTTATCGAAAGGAGAGGCCCGAGCCGATTCGGGTGAAATCATATCAGCTGATCATGACCTTAGATGTAATGAAGCAAGTCAAAGAGTTTCAAGATGAGGCATTGAAAGAAGATCGTCTTTGCTCTGAAAGAATGAGAGGTCTGGTCGCAGAATTGGGAGAAAACACACTTTGTTTTAAAACCCGATTTGGACGGGTATGGATTCCTCGTTTTGGGGATCTACGGGTGAAGGTCATGGATGAGGCTCACAAGACTCAATACTCCATTCATCCTGGCACCACAAAGATGTGTCAAGACACGAAGAAGGATTATTGATGGCCGTGTATGAAACGTGACGTGGTGGAGTATGTGAGTAAATTCCTTACTTGTCTACAGGTGAAGGCCGAGCATCAAAAGCCGTATGGAAAGATCCAACCTTGGATATACCGAATGGAAGTGGGAGCACATCACCATGGATTTTATTACGAAGTTGCCATTTACTTCGAAAGGGTATGATGCCATATGGGTGATTGTGGACCGTCTGACGAAGAGTGTTCACTTCCTACCGATCTGCGACACATATTAATCTGGGAGATTAGTTAACCTGTTCATCAAGAAGATTGTAACTCGTCACATTGTATCGGTGTCTACTGTATCTAGTCATGACACCTGGTTTACATCCAAATTCGGGAAGAAATTCCACGACGCCATGGGGACGAGGTTACATATTAGCACAGCATATCATCCCCAAACTGATGGTCAGTCAGAAAGGACCATTTAGACATTGGAAGACATGCTTCGGGCATGTGTGATTGATTTTGGGGGAAGTTAGGATGACCACCTACCATTAGCCGAATTCTCATACAACAACAGCTATCATACCAGCATTGGTATGCCACCATATGAGATGCTATATGGTAGGAGATGCAGAACACCCGTTTTTTGGGGTGACATTAGTCAGAAGGAGTTTGAAAGATCAGGATCTAGTTTGATCAATTAGATTAAGATTTGCAGCGGAATAGCACAAGAATTAGACGAAATTTTAGCAAGAATAATATGAATATTCAATCAAACAGTAACGGTTATAAAGAGAGAAAGTTTTCTGCAAAGAGAATGTTTTCATTCACGCACACGCTTCGGTTACAAGGAAATTAGGTCAACATTCCTTTTATAGAGGAATGTGACATCAGCTGACGTCACTTGATAGTGACAGCTAACTGATTTATACAAACAACTGAAAGTAAACTGAACTATTGAAGATGTCCACAACAACTGAGGACACCTTCACAAAAAGCTAAGTACAAGCTAACATTACAACTACTGAAGTTAGAACATCTGAAGTGTAAGAACATTAGATGTTTTACATAATATAATACTACTGATTACAAACTACTGAAAAGTAAAGCATCACAACTACTGAAGAGAACTACTTCAGGTGTTGTGACAACTTCTAAGAACTTGGTCTTCAGACTTTGTCTTCAGCAGTTGTCTTCTGACTTTGTCTTCAGCAGTTGTCTTCAGACTTTGTCTTCAGACTTTGTCTTCAGACTTTGTCTTCAGACTTTGTCTTCAGACTTTGTCTTCAGACTTTGTCTTCAGACTTTGTCTTCAGACTTTGTCTTCAGACTTTGTCTTCAGACTTTGTCTTCAGACTTTGTCTTCAGACTTTCTCTTCAGACTTTCTCTTCAGACTTTGTCTTCAGACTTTCTCTTCAGACTTTGTCTTCAGACTTTGTCTTCAGCTGTTGTCTTCAGCTGTTGTCTTCAGATTTTGTCTTCAAACTTTGTCTTCAGACATTGTCTTCAGCTGTTGTAGACCACTTCAGTTATTTTAATGTCTGTGGGACTTAAAGGTTTTTCTGACCTGGCTCATTGGTTCTTTTGGTCCAACAAACTCCGCCTGAACCAATGCAGCCAAAACCTTTAAGATTATTGAAGTCCCACTCATTGGCAGAAACATTTTCTGGATCAGCTCAGAAATCTTCAAATTAAGCTCAGGCCAGGGAAGAAGTTTCAGAAAGATTGATTGGCAAAGGATGAATGGGAACTTTGTCTTGGGGAATTGGACACATAGCTGTTACCCCATCCATGAGACCTACTTCCCAATGATAAGTCTGTAAGACTCTTTGACATAGGCCTCAAGGAAAACAACTTGTTCTTCCATTGTGAGTTCTTCAGTTTCACTTCCAAAGAAGAACTCAGGCCCATAGTACTCTGATAAGTACTTAACATGCTTTCCATTCTTCAGCTCCACAGTAGTTATTTCTCTGTATGTAAACTCATCAGGATGAGTGCCTTCAAGCAACAACTGGAGCTCATTTCTTCTTATTGCTTCAAGCTTCTTGTAGATCAACCCCTTCTTTACCATTTTGTTTTCTAGTAAAGTTTGTGGAGTCATCTTAGACTTGTAAGCCCTCTTGAATTCATCAAGGATTTCCCAGGGTGACACTACAATGGCCAGCATTATCACAGCATCTACAATCTTCTTTACTTGGCCATTGTATCTACTTGGAATCTCCTTTTTATGAATTCTGTCACTTACTCTGGGGTCAGGCCAAATTCTCACTCTGTCTTTCTGATATTGAAATGTAAATCTGAGAGCATACAACCTCCGAGCATGTTTCTTCATAGCTTGTATGGATGAAGACTTAGGAAACTCTTTATCAATCATCCTTAACCGTTGCTCATCATGTTGTTTGTGCTGTTCTTCTTCTTCAAGCTTGACTTTTACCATTTCCCTTTGGATGTCAGGTGTGATTATAGTTTGTTGACTTCTGGGCTCAGGCATCTTTATTTTAAGAACAGCAGAGATTGGCAGACTATCATCCTCATCATCATCTTCTTCTTCTTCCATCCTCAACACCCTTCTCTTCCTCTTGGGTGCATCATTGGTAGAGGGTTGAGTAGGTTTCTTGGGTAAAGGAGTTGGTTTTGAGGGTTGTGAAGTTGGTTTTTTTGGTGTAGGAGATTGTGCAGGATGCTCTAGCATCTTGGTTGTGAGTGAAGCTTTGGATAACTTTGCCATATCAGATCTTTTCCCAGCACCAGCTTCATTAAGAGCTTCTATGATCAATCCTTTGTTGAATACTTCAGAAGAACAAATTCTGGTGGTTATCTCCAAAATACTATCTCTGGACCATGACTTCACTTCAATGATTGATCTTCCCAGATGCTTTGATATGAATCTTTTCACAGCTTCCAGCCTTTCCCTTTCTTTCTCACTCCAACTTGCCCATCTATGTAGTTTTGCTGTGTCAAAACCTTGTCCGAAGAGTTGATCAATAATCCTATCCATAGATCTGCTATGTTGCTCATCAGCTTCTTTGATTAGTTCTTCTAAATTTTTCTAACCTTCAGTCTGTTTAGAGCTCTTCTTTCTCTTGTAGGTGATCATCTCCTTTTCTTTCCTCTCTTTTTCTTCTTCCTCTTCAACTCTCTTTCTTTTGTGTTTCACTGACTTAGACTCCCCCTTTTTGGTTGCATTGGGTTCAGGGGTGTGAATGTCAGAAATTCTCTTAGAAACAACAACATCAACTAAGGATTGAAGATTTGAGGAAAGCCTCTCACCAATGGCTTGATGCATAATGTTTGTGATTATGGAAGTGATGAGAGGTAAGGATGATTGAAAGGCAGCAACCATTTGCTCAGAGGGGTTCTGTCCCTGAGAAATGGTGCCTGAATCAGAGGCTGGTGGCAAAGTTGTTGGGAGTGGCTCAGCGTTGGGAGAGTTTCAGAAGAAACTGTCATCTATGGGTGAATGTGTGCAGATGGACTTGATTCTTGTGACATTTTGGCAAGTAGTTCTTGTAGGCTGCATACCTCAGTCTCAAGAATGGTGTTGTGGGCTAGAACATCAAAGAAAAAGCCCAGGTCATCATCAGTTTTTGCTGAATCACCTTCTGATTAAATCAGGATGAACATGTGCTGAGTGTAGATTAGTATTCACATGTGCCCTTATTTCTTGGAACTGGGGACTTCCTGCCTCAGGATTACGTCCTTCATAGGCAGTTGCCTCTGGTGAGGTCTTAGAAATGTTACCACCTTCATCCTGGTCATGTGCTGAAACAGGAGAAGAGGCAGCCTCACCAGATGTTCGAATCTCCTCTTCTACACAGGGAGATTGAACTCTGATATCCCTGTGTTATGGGTTATCAGCCACATTATAATCCTCTCCCTTAACTGTTGAGGTTTCCCCAGTGGTAATAGGTCTCTGGGGAGGGTTAGAGGAATGTAGTTAGAGTCAGCACTTGTGCAATAACCATAGTTGGGCTTGTAGGGGTGGCTTCAGTGGGAGATAGGTGTGAAGATGATTGCACCTAGGGTGATTGGTGCTCTTCATAGCAATCTTCTCAAGTGAGAGAGATTCCAGTAATGTTGTTTCCCTATTTTTGGTTGCAGCAGGATCCTGTTGAGAGGATACCTGAGCGGTTTCAGCAGGTAGAGTCATGGAAACTACAAGGGGATTACTACCCATAGTTGCATCTTGCCTTTGTGTTGCAGGGGCATCATCAGGGGACTCAACTCCCTGAGTAGCCTTTTTGGTTGTTTGGATTGTGGTTTGGAGGGGACTTTGGATCTGGAGGATGAGGCTGTGGGTTCCTTCTTCTTGGGTTTTAGCAGTTTGGCAGCCTCATTGAGGTGTGGGTCAGAGTTGTGCCTGGAGTATACCTTTGGCAAAACCACCACAGCAGGGACTCCAAGGCCGGCAGGGACATCGGATTTTAACTGATTTATGATTATGGCCATAAGAAACCTTGGATATAATATCCATCTGTTAGCTACAGGTTTCATTGCCAGATCTTTTAATTTCAAAAATATAATTTCAGAAAAATTTAAGCTTTGGCGTTCAAGGATAGAATACAGTACCTGCTGCCACCTGGATGACATTTAATCCCATGAAGAGGATTTGGGGGCAAGGCAGACATTGATCATGTGGAAGATTAGACGTTTAGCATCATGGAAGTGCTTCTTTAGAATGGTTGTAGCACTTAGGTCGCCCTCATATCCATGGTTGATGAATGATAGATCAATGGTGCCCTTTGGGTATTTGGTGACAAAGGTGGCATCATTTAGATCTAGGGTTTGGCGAATGATAGCAGGAGTGACTACCACCTTCTTCTGGTTTACAAATGACTGGAGAGTGATCGCGACATCATTCTCCCCAGTATGGACAGTGACATTTTTCCAGAATTGGCGAAGGGTATCGGAACAGATGGTTGGATTCAGAAGAAAAGCAGTTTGATAGGGGGAATCAACCATCAGATCAATGGGAGCATCAAACTTAGTCCAAAATGCCGATTTTGTGAAGTAGGCAACACAGTTGTGTCGTGGTTTGATTTGCATGTTCGCCATTAATGGAAGATGAACGTTAGGAAAATGACTTATGAAAAGTTTGAAGTTAGGGTAAGGTGTTTATAGGTTATGAAGTGGCTGAAAAAAAACACTGAAAGTTTTGGTGTTAATCATCAGTTGTTAGAAAACTACTGAAGACATGGTGTTAACTTTCAGATGTTGTAAACAACTGAAGACTTGGTGTTAGTCATCAGTAGTTTGAAACTACTGAAGACTTGGTTTTGGCTTCAGTTGTTTTGAAATGAAACAGTAGTTGTTTGAAATAATTGAAGAGTAAAACATTGGAAGACAGAATCGGACAGTTTTGACTGGTGAAAAGTGCAACATGCCCTTTATCACACATTTGACTGACACTCAACAAGTTGTACTTGAGATTCTCCACATGGTTAACATCATCAAATCTTATCTCACCATTTGACACAAAGCCTTTGCCAATGATGTAACCCTTAGCATCATTACCAAAAGATACAAATCCCTTCTTTCCTTGAGAGTAGTCATGAAGAAGAGAACTACTCCCTGTCATATGCATAGATCCTTCACTGTCCACATACCAGATGCTTCTATGGCATGTTGAAGAACCCTGCATTTGCCATAACAAACTAGTTAGCTTTTGAGAGCCAAACCATTTTGGTTTTGGCTCTGTTCTCATCAACAAATTTTATACTAACTGATTTGTCATGATTAACAGCCTTTGAAGGTGGAGATGGTGCTGAAAAGGATTCCTTTGATTTTGGCTTAGTTTTTCTTTTCAGTGGTTTAATCACAGGTACATCTACTTGGTTAACTCTCCCCAACAGATGTTGAACCATCATAACAAGTTGTGTCTAATTGGTTGTTAAAGCCTTCAGCTCAGCAGACACATTAGCACTTGTTTTTGATAGGTTCCTGGGACTCACCATGTCCTCATTTTTGAATGACACAGACTTAGATTGGTGTTTTGATACTCCTTGAGGAATATTTCAGCTGTTTTATGATGAACCCTTTCCTTCTTTTTAGATTTTTGTGAAAACTTTAGGTTATCAGTTTGAGATGTTTGTGGCACAAACTTGGTTTCAAATTCATCTTTCATTTTATTAATTTTCTTTTTAATGATTTTATCTTTGTGGAATTTGGAACCCTTTCTTTACCAACATTCATGAGTGAGATGATTGAATAGACCACATATTTCACATTGCTGTTTGTTCATCTTTTGTTGTTCAACTGCTGAAGAAGATGAAACTACTGAAGGTGTGTTCTTTAGTACTTTCTTCCTCTCAGTACTTATGTTAAGTACTGAAGGATTTGTAACAACTAAAGACTTGTTCTTCAGAAGTTTTCTATCAGTATTTTTGGATTTCCTGATAGACTCTTCAGCAGTTGTCAAACCATGTTTGTTTTCATTTGGTTTGAAACGTTCTTCAAGTGTTGTTACTTGCTCTTCAGTACTTTCAAAACTTTGTGAGACAGCACCTCAAGTGCTTAGCTTTTCTTTGATCATGTGTTTATTAGCAGTGAGACCATCACCAGATTGATTAGCTGAGGTACTATTACTGACTTCATCCTCTGATTTTGCATTATCACTTGAGGATGAGACACATGATGATGTGGTTTGGGAATTGCTTTCAACTTTAGATTTTACTTCTGTCTTGGGAGTAAAATCTGTGGGAAGTACATTATGATTATACCCAATCCAAACTTCACATTGAAGCTGTTTGCTTACTAAGAAGCATTTCAAACCCCTTGCAGGATGTTACCCAGCATTCACACTCTACTTGTGTAGCTGCAAGTGTTTCTTTGAGATTCTTATGATTCTCTAAAATGACCTCTACCTTTGCCTTTTCATCAGTGATTTGGCATTTTAATTTGTAAATCTCATTAACTTTTTCCTTTAAGATAGACTCAAACTCAGCTTTTCTTTTGGAAATCACTTTCTCTAAGTCAAGATTTTCATTAATTAAAGCTACATTTGCTTCTCTAATTGAGTCAAAAGCATCTATGCATGACTCAGAACACAACTTGGCCTTAGCCTCAGAAGATACCTGTGGTACCTGTGATGAAGAAGCATTTGAGCATGAACCATCAGTAGACTCCACGGCCATAAGAGCAAGATTTCCAAAAGGATTTTCACCACCATGTTGACCAGCACCAGAAAACACTTGTTCAGAATAACCAAAAAGATCATCTGGTAAGCTACTCCAGTCAACAACTTTAGAAGTGAAAAAGCTTTGATGTGATTGAGATTGAGATTGTTGATTTGATTGAGATGGTTGAGGCTCAGGTAGGGCATGTGGTTGTTGAGCTATGGGTACTGGAACCTGATTGGACTGAGGCATGTAAAAACAGGGATAAGGATATGGCATTAGACCTTGAGGGACAAAATATGCAGGAGATGATTGAATTTGTGAATGATGACCAGAACCGGTAGAATGTTGCCTTTGTTTTGTGAGCTATTGCATGGAAAGGTCACAAAGGGGATGCAGAAGAGTTACATCCAGATGATTTACACTCTCACAAAATGTCCAAGTCTATGGCATTTGTGACACCTCAACTTGCTCTTGTCAAAACCAACTTTGGTTTTTCCAGAGAGACCAAGAAATTTTCTACATGTTCTTTTGTAAAAATTTTGAAGTCTGATATTGATTAATGCCATTTGGCTCAAAATACATATCTCTTCCAAATCATCATCACCAATTCCTTTCAAATCATCCATCAAAAAGCACAAATTATCACTACTACACCCTGAATTACTATCAATACCAACAAAAGCAGGATCTCTACTGTTTGAAGAGAAATCTATATGATCCTCATAAGAACTTTCTGATGCAGCATATTCTGACTCATGACCACCCAGAGCAGTATTCCCTGGTATTAAATCATCAGTGAGCTTCCCAGATGAAGCCAGTTTCCTTTTATGTTCTATCTTTCTTTCAAATGTTAACAATTTCCCATGAAGTTGGGTGAGAGATAGATTGTCCAGATTTGCACTGGAGCGTAGGACAATAGTATATGTGTCCCATCTCTCAGGCAGGGATCTAAAGAATCTGTTGTTCATCTGACTATTTGTATATTCATGTTTAACCATTTTCAGCTCAGATATCAAACAGGAGAATCGCTCAAACTGTTGAGTCAGTGACTCACCCTTTCTATGAGATAATGTCTGATATTGCTGGGCAAGGATCTCTCTATTGTTTGCCAAGACCTCATCAGTTCCTCCAAATTGTTCTTTCAGAGCAACCCAGAGGTCATGAGCAGTACATGATGCGTAAGTCCAGAATAGATTTCATTAGGTAGTGCCATGGCCAGAATTCCATGGCTTTAGCATCAATTTCAAATAGTTTCAGATCTTCATCTGAGTATTGCTCTTTCTTCTTTGGAACCATCTCATTGGTTTCCGGATTACTCACCATAGGCTTATATGGTCCATGAACCACATATTTCCAACAACCTGAACTGTTGACAGACATGTGATGGAGCATTCGACGTTGCCATATGTTATACTCACTCCGAACAAGCATTGGAGGCTTTGTTGAGGAGCCAGTATTGTGAGGATCATTGATTGATATAGCCATTTTCACCAATTCAAACAGGTTGAATGAGATTTTAACACATCTAGCTCAAAAACTCAACAACACAGTTTGAAACAAGACGAATATCAAATTAATTCACCGGAAGCAACAGAAAATCAAACTCTATAACCAATTCTTGCAAATTTGCTAATTCGATCAAAATTAGATATCAAAAGAGCAGTTACAATGATCAATTGTGAAATCGATCAGTGATTAACCAGCTCTGATACCATTTGAAGGATCGGGATCTAGTTTGATCAATTAGATTAAGATTTGCAGCGGAATAGCACAAGAATTAGATGAAATTTTAGCAAGAATAATATGAATATTCAATCAAACAGTAACAGTTATAGAGAGAGAGTTTTCTGCAAAAAGAATGTTTTCATTCACGCACACACTTCGGTTACAAGGAAATTAGGTCAACATTCCTTTTATAAAGGAATGTGACATCAGCTGACGTCACCTGATAGTAACAGCTAACTGATTTATACAAACAACTGAAAGTAAACTAAACTACTGAAGATGTCCACACCAACTGAGGACACCTTCACTTTAAAGCTAAGTACAAGCTAACATTACAACTACTGAAGTTATAACATTTGAAGTGTAAGAACTTCAGATGTTTTACATAATATAAAACTACTGATTACAAACTACTAAAAAGTAAACCATCACAACTACTGAAGAGAACTACTTCAGCTGTTGTGACAACTTCTGAGAACTTGGTCTTCAGACTTTGTCTTCAGCAGTTGTCTTCAGACTTTTTCTTCAGCTGTTGTCTTCAGACTTTGTCTTCAGACTTTGTCTTCAGACTTTGTCTTCAGAATTTGTCTTCAGACTTTGTCTTCAGCTGTTGTCGTCAGACTTTGTCTTCAGACATTGTCTTCAGACTTTGTCTTCGCACTTTGTCTTCGGACTTTATCTTCAGCTGTTGTAGACCACTTCAATTGTTTTGATGTCTGTGGAAATTAAAGGTTTTTCTGACCTTGCTCATTGGTTCTTTTGGTCCAACAGAGTTGGGGAGCATCGAGGTGATCGAGGCTACGACTGAGAAGCTTCAAAAGATCAAGGCCTTCATGAAGGCAGCCAAAGATAGACAGAAGTCATATGCTGATAAATGACGCAGACCGATTGAGTTTAAGGTGGGTGACCGGGTTATGTTTAAGGTCTCACCTTGGAAGGGTATCATTCGTTTCCGAAAGCGGGGCAAGTTGAGCCCGAGATACATAGGTCCTTTCCGAATCATTGCTTGAGTAGGAGAGGTGGCCTATAGATTGGAATTACTAGATGAGTTAAGTGGAATTCACCCGACATTCCACATATCTCATCTAAGGAAGTGCTTGGCAAATGAAGATATGATTGTTCCATTGAAAGATATCGAAGTAGACCAGCGGCTCATTATGTGGAGCAACTAGTGGCAATCATCGATCGAAAAGAGAAGAGGCTGAGAAATAAAGTGGTTCCACTTGTGCGTGTACAGTGGAAGCACAGGAAGAGATCCAAGTCAACGTGGGAGACTAAGGAAGAAATGAGACAGCATTATCCATGTTTGTTCGAGGAATAACAAGTTTCAGGGACGAAACCTATTTAAGGGGGGTGGACTTGTAACACCTGGTTATTTATTTTTTTTGAAGCCAACGAATGAAGAAAAAAAGAAATAAAGTCCAAAGTTGAGGGACCAAACTCGCCAACGACAAAAAGTTGGGTATGTGGTGATATTTATAGGGAGGGGGCAACCATTACCCTCTCCCCATACCCACATTTTCAGCAAATAAAAGAGGAGAAGAGAGAAAGAAGAGAAAAAGGGAGAAAAGTTGGTTTGGATAGACTCGAGTGCGCAAAATCGTTGAGAAGCGGGTCAAATCGAAGCTCTTCTCGTTATGGTCATTTGTGTGAGTTCTAGGACCCCTCTTTTGCACCTTTTTGAATGATTTTGGGGCTGGAACACATCTGAAATTGGATTTTTGAGTGTGACCATGTTCGACCCGTTTGTGTATGTGTATGTGTGTGTATGATTCGTTTGGGTCTTGGGTTTGAGCTTGGGTGTGCTTGAATGGTCTTATGGTATGCATTACTAAGGTTTAGGATGGTTGATTTGGGCATAGAATGGGTTTAGATGAGCTTGGAGGTCGAAAATGGCAGATTGGGTTCAAGATGAACTGTATTATGCATCAGCTAGGGCTAGGTGACCGAATGGAGGCCATACGGCCGATTGGGGTGCGATTGAGGTTTCATTCGCATGATTAAGGTTCATTCGCATGACTGAGGGTTCATTCACATCACTAAGAGTCTAGTCGCATATGTGCCCATCCGCATTAGTTCCATCCGCATTAGCTCCATTCACATAGGACTCATCCGCATTGAGTCGCATGAGGTCCATTTGCACAATTGGGTGTTCATTCACACAAGTGTTCATCCACATTAGTCCTTTCACATGATGTTCAGTCGCATGGAGCCCACACGACTGAAGGGTATCCATACGCCCGAATAGGGCTGTTGAACCTGAGGAAAAACATAGTCTAATGAGTGACTTTTGGGGGAAAGTGTAGATGTAAGTTTTGACGTGGAAGTTCCTGTAAGTTCACGTAAGGTAACTTTCGAGGTCTTAGAGGTTATGTTGGGCATGATGGTGATGTTGCATGTTTATGCATGATGCATGTTATGTATGATGTTGCCCTGTATGATGTTGATGCCTATGTATGTTATGTTTCTTGTTATGATGCATGTTTATCTGTCTTGTGGCTTTATGTGCTATGTTAATGAATGAATGAAAGTATATGTAACGTAAAGTGGAAGATAATGAAAAGTGGAACATAATGAATGCGTGCATTAATGAATGATGAAAGTAATGAAAGTCTTGCAAGCATTACATATCGGGACACGCCAATTATAAGGTGTTAGCCCAATGGTGTGCGGGTTCGCTACCCCGGGAGGATGCACACCGGGGTCCTTCTCTATGATCGACCATTTGTATAGAACCTCTACCGCTTGACCCTGGTACTGCGGCACCATATTTAGCAGTCTATTTATAGACTTCAGCCCAGTAGCCATATAGTTTGGGGTGTAGCACATGGTATTGGTACGGAAGATATCAAATGTGCAAGAAAGATGTAATGATGAATGAACGAATGAAGAAGATAATAACTATTATCTATGCATACATATGATGTATGATCACATGAAAGAACTGAACTGTTTTAACGAAAGAAAAGTATGTTAACTCACTTAGAAACGATGACTTTTTATGTGTTTCCAGTTGGCAGGTAGTGTTGCCGAGGATGGCACTACGAGGCTACTTAGCTCTTTTGGATGGCATCCATTTAGATAGGGCTTTTGTGATGTAGTGCAACAATGTATTTTGTAAAGGATTAACGATGTATTATTTTGCAAAAGTTTTTATGATGAAATGAGATGTCATTTTTGAATGTTTCTGCTGTAGTATTTTTGTAAGATAAATGAAAATGTATGTTTTATGTGTAATGATTTACCAGCTGTAAGCGTCCCGGGAACAGGGCCTTACATATCAGAGCCATAGTTATAGGCAATTAGGTTATTAGAAATGGAATGACCTAGACTATAACTAAGTACCCTTATACATGAGTCCTGTCATGTATTTTAAATGCTTACATAGGATTTTATTTTCCTTATATATTTATATTTGATTATGTGATTATATGCCTTATGTGATTCTTATTATACTTTGAATTTTATCAATTCACACATGAACCTTAAATCATATTCTAAGGCATTAGGTGCCTGAATCAAACGGTTTTCAAAATGAACTTTGAGTCGTTATTCGTGGTTTTCAAGTCTCATCAAAGTCTATGTCCTATAATTTGAAACATGTAATGTTGGAAGAGGGGATGCATGTATCTCGAGGTATTCTGTCTAGGCAAGGTATTCATATAAATCCTAATCAACCGATGGATCCGTTCACCTTACATGGGAACCCTTGGCATGAGTGTCCGCTTATAGGTACGCATGTCTTCATTAAGGTTGTAGTTGACCTAATACTTTGATAAGTCAACGCAATGTTTTGGTTTGTAAACCGAACATTACACTCGAAACATCTTCTTATTTTGAATGGTTTCATCATTGATTTTGTACCCCTGAAACTTAAAACTCATTATCCTATTTTTCTTAATGACCCTTAAAAATCTTTCTAAACATCTTCCCCTCAAAACCGCACTTATCCTAAAAACTTATTACAATGATGCTCTCATTCTAATTGAATCCTAAATCATAACAAACACGATTCTCGTATCAACTTTAAGCTAATAAAACTTTGAAACCTCAAAGACGTAAGTAAACAAGAATCGATCAACTAGAAACCCCGTTAAGGTTATTTACTTGAGAAACTCCAATGAATTTCATATCCCATCCAAATGTGTCTTGGACATATTTCTCATGCTCGTCAAGCTGAGTCTCATACTAATCTAAAACTTGGTGCTATAATCGGGACAAGACCTTCCTAATCATCTGAACCGTCTAAAATACAAAAGTTTATTAGTTAAAATTCTAAATTTATAATCGTGTACCCTTTTCCAAGAAACACATGAAATCATGAATTATGAACTTAAGTTAGCAAAGCATCATAATTAAACTCAATGGATTTAAATGCTCCTAAGACTTCCCTTATGAACGTGAAATGAGATCCAAGTCTTCTCGTCTCCCTTAAATTAGCCCCTTGTGATTAATTTCGGGACGAAATTTCTTAAAGTAGGGGAAACTATAACATCCGCCATTATTCCAATATAACCCAAGTCCGAACCCATTTTGAACTTTCATGCAATGAAACAATATCATTATTAAATTATTCTAATTTTAATTATTTAATAATCAAATGCATCAATGTGCAATTTAACAAATATTGCGAATTATTTTATTCAATTATTATTTATCAAACCATTTCAAAAAGTTATTATAATTTATAGAATATTTTATAATTTATAAAATAAATTTTTATAAATTCATGATGTCTTATATTCATTTATGAGTTTAATTATCAAACTAAAATGAATAATTAATATTCTTACAAATACATGTGAAGTCTACAAAAGTTTTATAAACTAGTGATTTATTAAATCTGATTCTAATTAACGTGAAAACAAGGATGTTATAAGTTTGGGGTTCAAAATGTAATTATTAAAACTTTGTTTTAAAAGTTTTGGCATAAAATAATAATAATACGAAACCTAAGGGGCTGAAAGTGTAAATTGTTAACCCCCAAAACATCGATTTTCGGTGGCCACCAAAACATCGATTTTCGAACGTTTTAAACTTGTGAATGTACCAATCAAACCGTGGGATCGTTGCAGATTCGAACCCATGTCCAATCGGACCATTACACTCAGATTTAATGGGGCTTTGAATCGAAATCAATGTTTCGATCGGTTCATAACCAATCCATGAATACCTTAAGTTGAATAATCAATTTAAATGTGCAGAAACGTTCGGTTAATCATTACCAAGCTTAATGTTTAGTTTAATTCGAGTTAATCATCAATTAAACACCTAATCATAACGAGATGTTCGAAACAAAATCAAAACTCAACCGACACCTTAACATACAAATCAAAACTAGATAACAGAGGGCTAATGTTCTCTTGGATCCCTTTAAACTCACCACACACTCAATTGCTTGAAATTACCACGAAAAGATCGAGATTTGGACTCCTGTTCATCGCGCAAAGGACCAAAACGAAACCGAGTATAAACAAATCAATTCGGTTGAAATAAAATAAGTATAAAGCATCATTATAATCGATTATACTTAGGTAACAAAAGCCCTAAGGTTATTCTCATTATAACATTTGAAATCAAGTTCAATTGGAATCGAATTAAAATAAGGGTTCTTGGAGAATTAGGGATTTGTTTAAGTTTTGTATTTACGAATTAAAAACAGATAAACATCATGGCGGATGCCTTTGATTTACTGGTTCCATGCTCACATTTCCTCTTAGAGGTCTCGGGTTCGAACCCGGCGACCTCCAATATTTTTTATGGGGGTTTTGCAAGTTTTAATAATATATAAAAATTTCTAAAATTATAAAAAAATCACTTTATAAACTTTGTGTGCTCTAAAACCATTTAATTATTTCCTGTAAGTTATTTATAAAAATACCCTTACATTTTATTTAATATCTTTAAACTAATGATATAGTTAGTATATAATTTTATAAAATTTTGATTGTAAACACTAGTTTAATTGATACAAATGATTAGTTCAAACATTGCTTTTAAATATTGATTAAATCATGTTCATTTTGTTTAGTTACAAAACCTTATTTAAACTTTATGAATAATAAAAAAATTTTATAAATATTATTCATATTCCATATTTTTATATAAAATATAAATATATTGTTTCCAAGGAAATATAATTAATTTTCTTTGTTAAATATAATTGACAAAACCCCAAACATCAAATTGAACTGTTGTCCATAATAATTCGTTAAACTTATTATTAAACTTTATTCTTACAGTTTTGATCTTATAATAAATCATTTAAAAGATCAAAACTCTACAAAATGATTCTAATAATTTTAAAGTCATTTAATAAGTATTCAATTTATCACCCTTATCAAGTTTTAAATAAATAATTATTAAATTAATTATTTCTTTTCACGTATTATACTTAATTCTATTAAATCAATAACTTAAATTTTTGAATCATTTTTTTAATTATTCTTGGTCTTAATTGATTTATATTATCTTTATTAAACCAAAACATAAACGAATCATTATTTTACTTAATTATTAAAACCCCCAAATTCCATATTGAAACCCTTGTTCGCGTCTAATTATTACTCTTATTATTGAACTTAATCTTGGAATCATTACATTTAGGTAACTTGTAAAAGAAATCGTTGGGGCCTTGTTCAATTTCTTATCATCATCTTATACATATCATGTGAGTTTTCATGCCCCTTTTTATTTTATTTCACGCCTTTTGGGGTTAAACATGTTAACCTTGTAAACTTACACTTGTAACATCTTGATACTTGTAAATGCACATGCAATTCATCATTACATTTTGTCATGGTTATTGGTATTATTATGTGTGTTATATGAGACACATTATATGTTGAAAATCATTAACTATTACTAGCCTCGCGACGTCTTAGATCTTTGGGCCTAACAAGCCTATTTGATGCTAAAGCCGATGTATTGCTGGCTTCTGATGACATATGCTTGTTCATCATCGGAACCAAGTACACTTAGCCAATCTTATAAACTTGTAATCAAGTCGAGGTTTGGTTGTAACTATATGTGTTCATAAACTTGCTAACTCATAACCATTGACATGAATTGCTACTTTTAAACCTTTCTATAGACACACACACGCGCGCGCGCGCACACACACACACACACATATATATATACATATATATGTATATATATGTGTGTGTGTATATATATATATATATATAATATATATATATATATATATATATATGCGTGTGTTTAAACCACGGGAACTCACCAACTTTCCATGTTGACCCCTTATTTTTAACATGTTTAAGGTTTTCTACTTGTGGATCTCTTCTTGCTCATATAGGAGTTGGACTTAAATAAATTAAACAACTTATGTTGTTATTTACATTTTTGTGTATTGTTATGACTTATTTGACTTGTATTGTTCAATGAATAATGGTATTTAATATTATTTCAACTTATTAGTTCCATGTGCTATGAACAGCCGTTTCACATTCGTTCGCCCCGATGATTCCGTCATCGGTCGGGGTGTGAAACTGTCTACTGTATCTATATGGGAACCAGTTTCTCTTAAGAATCTGCCATTAGAAACCATCTACAGTATGAATCAGATGAAGATACATGTGTTGAGCAGAGAGAAGAGGTCTGATGCAAATAACTTTGTCAACATGATAAATGCCATCTTGGATCCATCACAATCGGAACCTCAAATGCCTTCACAAGACCCTGCAGCATCCTCACAACCTCAACCACCACCAAACCATTGAAGAACATAGGCTGTACAATCCTTAGGGGAAGTATTGTTAGACCCTGAAAGGTTCATACATGCCAATGCAATTGGTGAGTTGATGGTTGTTCTGCTGGAAACTCCCTAAGTCCAAGAACTAATGCGGATGAAGAATTTGTTGAGAAGAACAAGTGTTGGTTAACCACATTTGTGAATGCAGAAGACTTAGAAAAATTTTGACAAGTGTTTGTTCTTCCGCATTAACAAATGCAGATAGCCGAAACAGATACGCGGACAAGTTTTGTTCATCCGCATTTGCAAATGCGGATGCCCAGACAACAAATGCGCATAAGTATTTGTTCATCCGCATTACTCAATGCGGATGGCTTACTACTAATGCGGATATCAAGAGAGGGAATGTTGATCAACTAATCTGCATTTGTCAATGCGAATGAAGAGAAGAAATGTGTAAGGCCCCGTTCCCGAGACGCTTACAGCCGATAAATCATTGCAGATAAAACATATATTTACATCAATTTAAATAAAACATTGCAGCGGAATCATTAAAACAAACAATCTCATTTCATTATAACAGCTTTGGCAAAATAATACAACATTCATTACAAAATATCGTTTATTCGCATTAGAATGCAAAAACATTGAACAAAAGAATGCCATCCAAAAGAGCTGAGTAGCCACCCCATGCCATCCTTAGCAACATTACGTGCCAACTGGAAACACATAAAAGTTAGAGTTGCTGAGTGAGTTCTAGTTTTAATTTAAAACATACTTCACGTTCGTTAAAATCGTTCTTTACTTTTGCATGTGAACACACATCATACGTACACATAGATAATATCATTATTAGCTTTATCATTCATTCATTAACTTCCATTCACTCATGCTTTCTTACTTTCATTCGTACGTTCATCATTACTTCATTGTATTCCATCAAAACTATGAACTTTACCCTACCGTCATGCATAAAGTTGGTACTGGGCTGGGGCCTATCATAGACCCCCCGTCATGGAACACAGTAGCCTGGCCATAGTACCTAAGGGTAAATCCAGGTGTACCATTGTCATGTGCTATATCCACTGTCACGAATAAAGTGGTTACTGGGCCGAGGTCTATCACAGACCTCCCGTCATGGCGCACTAGCCTCGCCACAATATCTAGGGTAAGCGACAAAGGTTCTATACAAATGGTCGGTCATAAAGACGGGCCCCGGTGTACATCCTTCTGAGGTAGCTAACATGCACACCGTTGGACTAACACCCTTCATTGGGTGTGTTCCCACATACAAGGCTTAAAAGACTTACCTTACTTTCCATCGTTCATTAATGCATGCATTCATTCATCATGTTCCTCTTTTCATTATCTTCCACTTTATGATACATAATACTTTTCATTTCATTGATTAACATTCAACGTAAAGCCATGGGAAAATAAAAATACAATGAAAGGAACATCAACATACACAGTCAACATCATCATACAGGGCATCATACATACATAACATACATCACACATACCATCATCCATAAACATACAACATCATACATCGTCATCCATGCCCATCATAACATCTATGACCTTAAATGTCAACCTACATGAACCTCCGGGAACCTCCCAAGTCAAAACCTACGTCTACACATTCCCCCGAAAGTCAAAAAATAAACTATGTTATTTTGGGCAAATGAGCCCTATTCAGTCGCATGGCCTTCCATGCGTATGAGAACACTAAGGCGAATGGACACTATGGGCGAATGAACACTTAGGCGTATGGACTACCAGTCGCATAACCTTCAGTCGCATGACTCCCATGCGTATGAACCTTAGTCGCATGGTATTCGGGTGTATGGGCTTCAGTTGTATGACCTTCATCCGCATTTCCCCCAGTCGTATGACCCTCATTCGTATTTCCTTTAGTCACATGAGCATCATTCGTATGACTCTCAGTCGCATGGCATCCATGCGCATGGACTTCAGTCGCATGCCTTTCGGGCGTATGGCCTCCAATCACTTGCCATTCGGTCGCCTGGCTTCTAGTCGCATAGCCCACTGGGTGCAGAATGCCATACCCTTCGAACGTGCACTATAGTTTTCGGCCTCCAAACCCTCTCAAACCTGTTCTAAGCTCAAATCAACCATCCTAAACCTTAGAAACACATACCACAACACCATTCAAGCACAACCAAGCCTAAAATCAAACCCCACTCGAATCACACACATACATAAACACACGGTTCAACACACACACTTCTAAAACAGGTTTTACTATGTGCTCCAGCCCCAAATCAGTTGAAAATATGCAAAAGAGGGGTCTAAGAACTCACATTGAAAGCCTCTTCGAGTATAGCTTCTCACAAACCCGCTTGCCTTCGATTTTTGCACCTCAATTCTTCAAAATCCCAATGTTTTGCCCTTTCTCCCTTCTTCCTCCCTCTTGGCCAATTGAAATGTGAATGGGAGAGGGGTGTGGGCAACCATGACCCTTTATACACCCACTCTTCCAAAGATTTTTCCGTTTAGGTAAGTTGGTCCCCCGACTTTAGGCTTTATTTCTTTTCTTTCTCTTTTTTTCTTCTTTCTTTTGCTTCAAAGGAAATAGTCGGGTGTTACAAGTCCACCCCCTTAAATAGGTTTCGTACCCGAAACCTGTTAATCCTCGAACAGACGTGGGTAAGGCTGTCTCATCTCTTCTTCAGTCTCCCACATAGACTCGGGTCCCTTTTTTTGCTTCCACTATACACGCACAAGTGGGATCACTTTATTCCTCGATCATTTTTCTTTACGGTCAATGATTGCCACATGTTGCTCCACATAATTAAGCCAATCATCTACCTCGATATCCTCCAGTGGAACAATCATATCTTCATCCACCAAACATTTCCTCAGATGAGATACGTGGAATGTCGGATGAATTCCACTTAACTCCTCTGGTAACTCCAATCTATAGGCCACCTCTCCTACTCTAGCAATGATTTGGAAAGGCCCTATGTACCTTGGTCTCAACTTGCGCTTTCTGAACCAAATGATACCCTTCCAAGGTGAGACTTTCAACATAACCATGTCACCCACCTAGAACTCAATCGGTCTATGTCGTTTATCAGCATATGACTTATGTCTATCTTTGGCTGCCTTCATGAAGGCTTTGATCTTCTCAAGCTTCTTAGTCGTAGCCTCGATCACCTTGACGCTTCCTAACTCTTTCTGACCAATGTCACCCCAACATATGGGTGTCCTACATCTCCTACCGTATAACATCTCATAAGGCGGCATACCAATGTTGGCATGATAATTGTTGTTATATGAGAACTCCGCTAATCGTAAGTGGTGATCCTAATTTCCTCTGAAATCAATGATGCATGCCCGAAGCATATCCTCTAGCGTCTAAATCGTCCTTTCTTAGTGACCATCGGTTTGAGGATGATAAGCCGTGCTAATATGTAACCTCATCCCCATCGCGTTGTGGCATTTCTTCCAAAATTTAGATGTAAACCGGGTGTCACGATCAGACACAATAGACACTAGCACACTCTTCGTCAAACGATCAACTATCACACATATGGCATCATACCCTTTCAGGGTACGCGGTAGCTTCGTAATGAAATCCATGGTGATGTGTTCCTACTTCCACTCCAGTATATCCAAAGGTTGGATCTTCCCATACGGATTTCGGTGCTCGGCCTTCACTTGTAAACAAGTAAGGCATTTACCCACATACTCCACCAGATCACGCTTCATACCCGGCCACCAATAGTCTTTCTTCATGTCTTTGTACATCTTTGTAGCAACATGATGAATAGAGTATCGAGTCTTACGAGCTTCATCCATAATCTTCACATGTAGATCCCCAAAACGAGGAATCCACATTCGCCTGAATCGGGTCCTAACATCGAGTGTGTTTCACCCAGATCTGTAACCAGGCCTCTTATTCTTTCGGAGTTAAGATGATCTTCTTTCAATGCTTCATCTTGAAACTCCTTGACCTGCTTCATGACATCAGAGGTCAAGACCACTAATATTCCTTCACCCGAATCGGCTCGAGTCTTTCCTTTCGACTAAGGGCAGCCACCACGTTGGCCTTGCCTGGATGGTAATGGATCTCGCAATCGTAGTCTTTTATGAGCTCCAACCATCGTCTCTTCCTCATGTTCAGATCCTTCTGCTCGAAGAAGTACTTCAAGCTCTTCTGGTCAGTGAATATGGTGCACTTCGTGTTGTCAAGGTAGTGCCTCCAAATCTTAAAAGCAAAGACCATAACTGCTATCTCCAAGTCATGAGTGGGATAATTGACCTCACAAACCTTCAACTGTCGGGATGCATGGGCTATAACCTTTCCTCTCTGCATTAACACACACCTAACCCCGAGTAGGAAGCATCAAAATAAACCACCAGATCTTCACTTCCATCGGGTAATGACAGAAAAGGTCAACCTCGTCTTTAATTCCTCGAATGCCTTCTCTTGAGCTTGACCCCATACAAATCTTACATCTTTTCGGGTCGACTTGGTTAGTGGAGAAGCGATCATAGAGAAGTCTTGAATGAATCTTCTAAAATAGCCCGCCAAACCCAAGAAACTATGAATCTCGAATGGCGTCTTTGGAGACTTCCATTGCATCACTGCCTCCACCATTACTAAGTTCACCATAATTCCGTCAGGATTCACCACATGACCCAAGAATTGAACCTCGCGCAACCAGAATGCGCACTTGGAGAACTTGGCGTACAACTTATCATTTCTCAACTTCTCCAAAACCTCCCGAATGTGACCAACATGCTCTATCTCGCTCTTTGAATAAATCAGGATATCATCAATAAACACAATCACTGATCTATCCAACATCGGCCGACACACTCGATCATCAGATCCATAAAAGCAGCCGGCGCGTTGGTCAAACCAAATGACATAACGAGGAACTCGTACTGACCATAATGCGTGCGAAAAGCTATTTAGGAATATACTGCTCTTTCACCTTTAACTGATGGTAGCCTGATCGAAGATCTATCCTTGAGAACCAACTGACACCTTGAAGCTGATCAAACAAATCATCAATTCTCGGTAAGGGGTATAGGTTCTTTATTGTCAACTTATTCAGCTCATGATAGTCAATACACATCCTCATGCTACCGTCTTTCTTCTTTATGAATAAGACCGGAGTACCCCAAGAAGAGATATTCGGTCTAATGAACCCCTTATCAAGTAGCTCTTGCAACTGCTCCATCAGCTCTTTCATCTCAGTCGGAACCAACCGATACAATGCCTTGGAAACTGGTTGGGCACCCGGTATCAAATCAATCTGGAACTCGATCTCGCGGTCAGGTGGCACTCCTAGTAAGTCTTCTCGAAACACATCTGGAAAATCACACACAACCGGTACATCGAAAAGTTGTGGTATTAGCATATCCATATCCTTTACACAGGCAAAATAGGCACTACATCCATGCCTCATGCACTTTCCCGCCATGGCTATTGAGATTACTTTCAGGATCGTCGTGACAAGATCCCCATAAACTGTCACCATACTCCCGTCAGGAGCTGTCAAACGAATCATCTTCTTGCGACACACAATGTTCGCCTCATAATCCGCTAACTAATCCATCCTAAGACTACATCGAAACCACCTAAGGTCATCACGACGGTCTAACAGGAAATTTGTGACCTTCTAATTCCACAACACAACATTCTATCATCTCAGAAATCCTGGTAGACTTACCTATGGTAGTTTCTACATCAAAGGGAGCATCAACACTCCTACTGCTAACAGGCAGTTAGCACAGAAAGCAATAGAAATAAAACTTTTACTGGCACTAGAATCAAATAACACGGAGGCTAAAGTTTGGTTTACTAGAAACGTACCTAACACAACATCAGGGTCCATCCTAGCCTCCTCCTGCATCATCATGAACGCTCTGGCACTCGCCCTCGATCCTTCTCCTCCAATCTTCTTCACCCTAGAACCCTCAGCCCTCGGCTTCTTACAGTCTCTACTCATATGACCCTCTCCACCACAGTTAAAACATCGGACTGTACGGCAGTCCTTTGCTATATGCCCCATCCTCCCACATTTGAAGCATAAGTTCGATCCCAACCTACATTCACCAATATGCCCTCTTCCATATTTGCCACACTTCTTTGGCCATGCACCAGATGTGACCACACGGCTGTCGTCTACCCGTGCCTTCTTGTTACTCGTCGGGACACCTCCTCGACCAAACCTTTTTCCCACTCTAATTCCGGTCACCACGACCTTTCTTGCCACCTTCGGCCATCACCACAATTATCTCACCGAACAACCTCCCGACCAGATCAACCGCCGACCTAAGCGTGCTCGACCGGGCAACGATCATGTGCCTGCGGATATTTGCTAGCAAGCCTTAAATATACCTCTTGATCTTTCATGACAGAGCCGTCACCTGATCTGGCACCAGTGTTGATACACATGTACCTAGTTTAGGAGCTTAATGTAAATGTTTGTCATGTCTTACATATATGTAATGAATGAGTTGAATGAAATACAATATGTGATTGATGCTTATAATGTTTAATGTTTCATTGTTTATTGTGTGATAAAGTATATTGAACTAACTATATAGGTTTGTGGTTATTGTGCATAGTTCTTAGTCAATAACAATTGAGAAATGTGTTCAAACTTAATCGTATGAAGTCTTCATGTGAATGGACCATGCTAATGGACCAGACGCATAAATATCTCATGCTAATGGACCAATGGCACAACTGAACCAGGAGACTGGATCAGTCGCACGATTGAGACATAAGATTGACTCAGTCGCACGACTGAACCTTCAATCGTGCGTATGGATCAATCGCATGATTCGGTTGCACGACTGGACCATGCTAATGGTTCAGTCGTATGATTGAAAAACCCTAACCTATAAATACCACCTAATTCGTGGAAAAACATAACACTTAATTCGTGGAAAAACGTAACACTTCAAGAATTTCAACTCATATTCGTACCCTAGCCGTTTAGAGACTCTAGAAAGCATGTTCCAAGTTCATAGTTCGTAGTTGATCTTGTTCTAATCATTCTTAGCGTTTCTTTAATAGTTTGATTGATCGAAATTGTGTTCTCACTTATTGGATCGCCAATCAAATAGGATCCTGCACTATCTGATCTGGTTTGATGCATTATCAGTTAGTACTTCGTACGTACAAGGTCCTAACAAGTGGTATTAGAGCATTGGCTCTTGAATTGGGTGTGATTTGATTAGTTTTGATGCAAAAATCACATTTTCATTCAAAAGAGTCACCTTTGTTTAGTAAACAGTGTTTTCGACGTCTCCAGATCTCAAAGTTTACGTTTTTCAGCATACGGCAGACTAGGATTCTTGAAAATTCGTGTTTTTGTGTCAAGGTGTCGAAAACCTTCGATTTCGCAAAAACAACATCCTTCAGTCGCACGATTGGCTCAATCGCATGACTGAACACAATCGCACACCTCACTCGCACGATTGAACACAGTCGCTCATCCATTCATACGACTGACCATCTTCATTCTCTTGTCTCCAATCGCACACTCCATACGTACGACTGAATCCAATCGCACGATTGAATTCATTCGCACACTTCATTCGCATGACTGAGTCATCCGCATTGGCCATCCGCATTTGTGCAATCGCACGATTGACTCATCTGCATTTGTCCAATCGCACGACTGACTCATCCGTATTTGTCCAATCGTATGAGTGACTCATTCGCATATGTCCATTCGCACAAGTGAATCAGTTGAGTTCTAAAGTTCAAAGGTTAAAGAGATGGAAGATCAGTTCTCTTCCTTTACTGCTGGTAGAGACTCAGGGATCCAGAATCTTTTGCTTCTGGAAATTGAAATTGGGAATCACAATAAACCACCTAAACTTATAACGCTACATGATTACCCACAATGGAAGCAGCGATTCGAGATCTATCTTAATGTAGTTGATCCCAACCTTTGGGAATCTATTGAGACAGGTTATAGTATGTCGATTGGTGCTGATGGTGTTAAATTAACCTTGGGTGGTATGACTGACAGCCAGAAAGCGAAGTACAATGCTGAAAAGAAGGTGTATGCCTTGTTAACTCAGTCAATACCAAAAGACATATTCCAGCAGTTTTCTGAGAACAAACAGGCAAAGAAGTTATGGGAAGCTTTGGAGAAATGATACGACGGGAATGCAATGTTGAAAGCTCAAAGGCAAAGGCTCTAAAAAGGAGTTTGATAACTTCTCTTCGATAGGGAAACATAGACAGGTTCTACCATCTAATGAGTGAGCTGCACACTCATGGGGTCACAACGTCAATGGAAGACAAAGTGTCAAGATTTGCTGATGGTTTGCCAGAGAAGATGGACTCGTTTGTGTCTAACTTGAGATAGAACAATATAGTGGCAAAATTAGACATAAACGACTTCATCCTGAAATTAAGGGAGGAGGAACTAAGGATGAAGTACCAGTCACAGAAAGGATCCTATGGCCAGAATCCTGAAATTATGTGGGCTTTGGCGAGTGTTATCAGAATATCGAAAAAGTTTGTAAAGAAGACTAGACAGAACTTGATAGCCACAAAAGATACTACCTTTGGTTTTGACAAAATCAAAGTTACCTGTTTTAATTGTGGAGAAAAGAGACATTTCAAACGTGAATGTGTAAAGCCCAAGAAGACAGGTAACGGGAATCCATTCTCATCTTTCAACCATCAAGACAAACCCACGAGTGGAGCTACCTCGTCAAGCAAAGAGACAAAGGCATTGACTGCTCAAAGTGACGAAGGACAGGATTGGACCTTCAGTTTTGAGTCTCCGGGTGAATCGAACATTGCCCATGTCGAGGGTTTGGATGATGACTCTGCAAGTGAAGGTGAAATCGCAGTTGAACTAGTGATGTCTGATAATGAAGATACTGTAAATATGGTCAGTCACCTGATTGAAAAAGATCTCAGAACGACATGTTTAAAATCTCTAGCATCCAAAGAGTCAAACTCTACGTTGATGGCTGATTCAACCGAGTCTTCATAGGTAAGTACAAAAGACCAACTCTTTGAATATTATGCTTGTAATTAATGTAACAAATTTAGAGAAAGCATAGATTTAAAATTTTCTAGGTTATTAGACCACAATGTTAGCTGAGTAAATGACTTACAACTGTGGATAGATGCTAATCGGATTTTAAAACAAAATGAGCACAGTTATAAAGAGAAAATAGAACTTTTAAATAAATAACTAAGGGAAACCGAGGTTGTTGCTTTTAATCAATCCAATGACATAAAGTTCTACTTAAACTCCCTGGAAGAAACTAAGAAAAAAAAGGCAATTTTAGTAGTCGAAGTCAACTCATTAAAACAAAAAACTACATAGTTGAACCAGTTCTTCTCATATAGTTCAACAGTTAGTGGAAGGACAAAATAACAGGGACGGGTTGGGTTACAATGTGGTTCCACCACCATATGAGATCATGTTAAATGCTAAATCTAGACTAGTAAATAATAGTCCAATTAAGAATCATGTGGTGTCCACTCTTCTAGTTAGTGATCCAGATTCCACGAGTAAACCGGTGGAATCTATCACCAAACAGAAGGAGGCTACTTTGAAATCTAAAGGTAAGAAGCCTATTGTGAATTTGGATGAACATTTGAAAAGGTTAATGTAAAGTCAGGTTCAAACATATCTATTTCTGAACCCAAAACGACCAAACCAGTTAACTATACATGTGCTCGACATCACAGTCCAAATAAACAAAAGGCTAAAGATGATACAAACTTTCAAACAATGAATTTTGTTAAAGAAGCAAAAAGATCTAAACAAGAAGTGTCCAAACCCAACCAGACTAAAGTCATACCTGTATCACACACTTCCCCACAGAGACAATTTTCCTAACATGTAGAAGGTAGATCATGCTACATTTCTGGAAAAAGAGGACACATCGCTTCTAATTGTCCTTATTATCAGACACCAAGGAAGAAAATTGAACTTTATGATACTAAACTAGTTTCTTCAAAAAGGAGTTCTATAACTCCACCAAAGAAAAGTAATGAACCTAAAGTTTAAACCGTAAGCCAGTCATCTGTTTATCACAAACAGGCCTTACACAAACTGGCTTATGGAAAGAAAAGTCAAGTCCACTGAGAACACTAAGAAGAATGATATGCCCTCACCCTCAAATGGACAGTGGGATGAGTTCATGATGTGTGATTCCTCTGGGTCACCCAAGCTAGTTAATGCTTGCGTCCCAAACCTAAATTGATAATTTCCTCTGAATGTGCAGGGTGTCCATTATAGTGCTATCACAAACACCTAGATTGTTGATAGTGGGGTGTCTAGGCACATGATCGGGAACCTGTCACTCTTTTCAAATTTCAAACAAATTAAAGGGGGACATGTATCATTTGCTGAAAATAAAGGACGACACATCACCGCTCAAGGCGACGTGGGAAACCAGAAAGTCAAGTTTGATAAGGTCAACTATGTTCACCAAGTACAGAATAACTTGCTTTCAGTCTCACAGATCTGTGACAAAGGATTCAAGGTTGTTTTTTACAACAAGAAGTGCTATTTGTTGAAGAAGGATTGCATTATCCCGGAGGACCAAATCCTAATGTCAGCTTCTTATCAAAGGCTACTGAGAGGGACTCGATCTCCTAGCATAGGAGAATGGGACATAAATCATCTGATCCAGTGGATGGAGGCATTCTACAAAGAAAAAGAAATTGTACATCAGTTCACATCTGCCTACACGCGACAAATGAGCAATGAGACAACATGAGCGATGCTAGCAGACTTGAAACTGCCCATCCAATTTTGGAATGAGGCAGTTGCCGGTGCATGTTACACCCTAAATCGAGTCTTGGTGGTTAAACATCATGGTAAAATATGGTATGAGTTGCTCCAGCGACGTAAACCTAATCTGGAGTACATCGAATCATTTGGCGCACCATGTACACTGCTTAAGAAAAATCAGTTAGGGAAGTTTAGTGAAAAGGCTGAAGAAAGGATTTTTCTAGGATACAACATACCGAATAAGAGAGTATACAACAACTCAACAAGTCAAGTAAAAGTGTGGTGCAACATTGACGTTCAGAGATACACCACCCCCCTGCTGGAAAAGGACCCGCATTCTTCTTCGATTATGATGGATTCTTTAAGTCCTTCAACATCCTTCTCTCCCCTCCTGATGATGAGTTATCGACCAAAATGATGTATGATGTCTTAAACACACCGTCACTAGACTTGAAAACATCAGGTTCACAAGGTGAGTCTTCTAGTCATTCAGGGGGAGCACTGCATGTAAGTGACTCTTCCTCTGATGATGAAGAAGTAGAGAATGATCAGGTGGATCAGAAGGAACAGGTTCTTGCTACTAAAAGTACACAAGCATCAGACGTTGATGTCTCTGACACTTCGCAACCTCGCACTCCAACAGCTACAGATACTGAACCAGGAACTCAAAATCTGGATCAAGAAGTAGTCATTCCCACCACTCCTGAATCTCGACTTAATGTATATCATCCTCTGGACAACATCATAGGGGATGTACAATCGGGAGCAAAGACAAGAAATCAGCTATGCTCAGCTGATTATGCCTCAGTCATGGAAAAAGGCTATCTTCATGACGGTGCTTATCGATGTTTAGTGTCTCAATTTCAGCCAAAATATGTAAGTGAAGCCTTAAATGATGAGGCATGGGTGAGTGCCATGCAAGAAGAACTCCTACAATTCAAGAAGTTAGGAGTTTGGACACTGGTGGATAGACCAAAAGGTGCTCTGGTCATTGGCACTAAATGGGTCTTCAAATGCAAGAAAGATGACCAAGGGGTCATCATTTGAAACAAGGCTCGACTTGTCGTTCAATGTTTTAGACAAGTAAAAGGAATCGATTACAATGAAGTGTTTGCACCTGTGGCTAGAATGGAAGCAATCCGTATCTTCCCAGCCTATGCATCTTACATGAAGATCAAAGTTTATCAACTACATGGCAAGAGTGCATTCCTTCATAGGAAAATTAATGAGATAGTGTATGTCAGTCAACCCGAAGGATTTGAGGATCCTTACCATCGGGATAGAGTTTACAAGATGGATAAGGCTCTCTATGGGCTCCATCAAGCCCCAAGAGCATGGTATGAGAAACTCTCAACTCATCTGGTGAAACATAGTTTTCGTAGAGGAGTTATTGACTGTACACTATTCATCAAAGAAAAGGATGGAGACTTAGTGTTTGTACAGATTTATGTTGATGACATATTCTTCAGTTCTAAAAACGAAGAGTTATGTAAAGAATTTGAATCTATAAAGAAGCAGAATTTGAGATGAGTGCAATAGGGGAAATGAAGTTCTCCTAGGATTATAGGTGGATCAGACACCAAAAGGAATCTTCCTACATCAGAAAAAATATTTAAGGGACATCCTAAGTCGGTTTGACATGGGGAATACTTCAGCTGTTTGAACTCCACTTGCCACGAACCACGATGTGGCACTCGACGAAAATGGTGATCTGGTTGATGCTACAATGTATAGAGGAATGATTGGATCCCTTATGTATCTCACAGCGTCTCATCTGGATATCATGTATGCAATGTGTCTCTGCTTTAGATATGAGGCGAAACCGAAAGTCAACCATCTCATAGGAGTTAAACGGAATTTCCGTTATTTGAAGGGTACTCCAACACTCGGGTTGTGGTATCCTCATGACGATGACTTTGAGCTTACACCGTATAGTGACTCGGATTATGGCGCATGCAAAATTAATTACAAGTCAACATCAGCAAGATGTAAGTTCTTTGGTATACGGTTAGTCACCTGGCAGTGTAAGAAGCAGACCTCCGTTGCTCTGTCAATATGTGAAGCTGATACGTGGCTGCTGCAAGTTGCTGTTCACAAATAATATGGATTCAATAGCAAATGTGCGACTACGGTTTGCAATTCTCTAACACTCCTAAATATGTTGATAATTCTGCTCCTATAGCCGTAACAAAAAATCCTGTCCAACATCCTAAACTAAACACATCAGCATTAAGTATCACTTTATACGTGATTGTTTTGAAAAGCAATTAATCGATGTGGTTAAAATAAATATTGATTTTCAATACGCCGAGCTCTACACAAAAGCATTTGATAAACCGATGTTTTTATATCTATTAGAGGTTAATGGCGTGAAAAAGAAAAATGATGTGATCACAGTGGAAGAAAATGCTTAGTCCGGCATTTTTTTATTTTCTTTTATTTTGTCTTATTTTATTATCATGTTTATATAAAATCCAAAAACTAAAAAATATTTTAGGTTTAAGAATTTTAGGGGGAGAATAGGTTAGATTAGTATTAAATTAGTTGTTTTATTTAATTACTTGAAAAACAAGGGAGGAGGACAGCTTAGCTAAAAGGAAAGAAATCAAATATGTGATACTGATTCAACATATATGGAAAATGATAGTACACAGGGAAAAGATTATTGGGACTTCAAAAGAGTTTATTTGATTAAGATGCAAAATTCAAAGTTTAAGTCTGAAAAGTCTAAGCATAATAAAAGGAAAAATGATAGTAAAACTAGTAGGCTACCAAGGTAACATAGAGAAAGTAGACCTAGAGGCTGCTAGTTCATTATATGATGTGTGAGTAGATTCAACACAATAGATGAGTAGACCTCATTGGTGGTTTCAATTGCAAACTAAGTTGTTTAAATTGCTGTGGGTTCCCATCTTATCCCTGGTTAGCACAATCAATGTTGTTCCAGTAAGGGTAAAGAGCAAAATAAATGTCACAAATGTGTGCAGTCGACCATAAAATATAAGCAAAGCACATGAAAAATGCAAAACACAATCAAGCTAATAACTTATATTGTTGGTGCGATATGTGCAAAAAGAAAATAAGTTCTCGAACAAGAAGATAGGTTGTGTGCCTCTCTGCTGTGCGGTGGCACTGACCTGAGCATAAGCATAACCTAAATATTCTAGAATTCATTGTTCTTTGCACCTCTCTGCTATGTGATGGAACTGACCTGAGGCTTGGCATCTCTTTGAAAGCTCTTAGAATAGTTTCTTCTTGAAATATACCTGTAAACCACTCAAAAATCTCCTGAGGAATGTTGATTACCATATAAGCGTGGGATCCACAAACGCTTCTTGAAATAATTAAACCTTAACTAACGACCAATGTGTGTCAAAAATCTGTGTATGGATTTAAGAGGACAAGTATACTGACAATCATCGTGAGCTGCAGTTCTTGAAAGTCAAAATCATTGTGTGCATCTTGTAAGCTCTACTATGATTTCCTAAAATTGCTATTGACTCACAGTGATAACAAGGATCTAGCATCAAAATAGTTTATTAAAATGTCCTAAATGATTATGATATACCTGTATGATTACATAATGAATTGTACCAGAAATGATAAAATAAATTGAAGTTGTGTTGTCCAAGAAATAAAATCGATTAGAATTACTCTAGTAGGTTTAAAATCCATCTCAAATCAAAAATACAAAAATATGTCATAATTTTGTTTTTAATTTCTAGTTGTTTTATTTATTTACTTTTAGTCATTTTGTAACTAAAAGTTGGACTATGCATCAGAATTAAATCTATGAATCACTTACTTAAAAGGGGTCACGTCTGAGGTGACCAATCGGGTTTTCAAGTTAAAAGGATCACGTCTGAGGTGATCAATAGTTTTTCAAATTAAAAAGGTCATGTCTAAGATGATCAACGGTCATCATGTCTTATCAATAACAGACAAGTTAAGTGTTTGAAAGTGCATAAGGTGAAACACATAACTATGAGCCATTCGCACAACTGGACCATAAGTATGGACTAGTCGCATGATTGGATCATACGTATGAGCCCAATCGCACGACTGAACCACACGTATGGACTAGATGTATGATTGGACCATAAGCATGGGTGAATCCATACGATTGGATCACCAGAATGAACCAATCGCACGAATGAAGGAGACCGACTAAGTCAATCACACGACTGACAACCGGTTGCATGAATTGTAAGGCCCCATTCCCGAAGGCCTCACAGTCGGTCATTCACAGCATTAAATACATTAAACGTTATAAATTTACAAACTTAAGCAACGAAATCATTTTAGAAAAAACCATTCCTTTCATTAAAACACTGTTGTTGAGCAATACATAATTGTCTGACCGAATACAAAAGAGTTGTCTAATTGCATTACAAAACAACAACCATAATAAGTATGAATGGATGTCATTCTTTCCCTGCCGAGTAGCTTCACCCTCGTGCCGTCCTTAGCAATATTTACCTGCCAACTAAAAATGTATAAAAGTCAGCGTTGCTGACTGAGTTCTAGTTTTAAAAGTAATAAAATACTTCCTGTAGGTATACATATGAAAATACTCTTTTTATGAGAACTTTATCTTTTTATACGTGAGTATGCATTAACTATACAATTAGGTAATGCTTTATCTCTTTACTGTATGCCTTGTTTACTCTGTACTCTTTTATTTTTATTTTTCACTCTCTATGTGGACCAATGAGCAATACCCTAAACTATGTGCGCGGGGGAAATGGTGCTGGGCCCTCTGTTCCCACAAGGGGCTCTACATACAGTATACAAGGCTAGTCCAGACACCTAGGGTACGCTGCAAAGGTCCGCCAATCTCAATTGACTGGCCCCGTATGCATCTGAAGGTAGCTAACCCACATCACAGTTGGAGAATGTTAACCCGATCGATATAAGATTAAACTAAACGTTATGAAGCAATAGGAATCGATCAAGAACGATCTATGAACTTGGACTGGCTTTCTTGGATGTTCTTGACGGCTAGGGTACATGTAGGAGTCGAATTCTAAAAGTGTTACGCTTTTTGATGAATTAAGTGTTATTTATAGGTTAGGGTTTCTCATTCATGCGACTGAACCATTAGCATGGTTTAGTCGTGCGACTGAGTCATGCGTTGATCCATTCACAAGATTGAGCGTTCAGTTGTGCGACTGAGTCAATCTCATGTCACAATTGTGCGACTGATGCAGTCTCCGGGTTCAGTCGTACAACTGGTTCATTAGCATGAAGTTGTTCATGTGTATGGTCCATTAGCATGGGCCATTCGCATGAGAACTTCATATGACTAAGTTTGAATATGTTTCTCAATCATTGTTTGACTATGATCTATTCAAACAACCACAAACCTATATAGTTGGTTCAACATGCGTTAATAAATGATAAACATTAAAACATACACTGAAACATTAAATATTAAGGTCAATAACCACATAATACGTTTCATTCAACTCATATATTTCATTTACATTAAGGACATGATAGATCTATTACATTAATATCGTAAACTAGGTACATATGGATCAACAATCACCCCTTCAGCTTTTCCAACATGATCTTCACTCATATGATCGAGAACCTTGAGGCCAAGGGTAAAGAGAGCTTCTGCATGTATCCAAGGTTCTTGCAGATGATCATAGATAAAAAGCTCCACTTACTACCCAAGGAGAAGGAAAATGCAGTGATGCTAGTGGTGATGGATAACACCACTCTAGGAAAGATGAAGGTGTACAGGGGGAAGCAGGTAAAGCCCCCTGTTAGGAGATTGTTCGGGCATCTGGCCAATGCTGATTACATGGCACCTTCTCACAAGAAGTGGTGTCATGACGACAGTGATTCCGATGTAGATCATATTGAGCTACCCACCGATAACTCAGATGACGATGATGACCGTGGTGATGGTCAAGGAGGTGAGTGTCCGGGTGGATCCGAGGCGGCTCCAATCCACCCTGACTTTCAGATGGGTGAGGAGGTGGAGTCGGACAAGGAGCCATTGGTACAGATAATAGGGAGCCGGGCCGTGGCCACTGAGAGAGGGCTCAGGACACCAGGGTGAGTCAGGGGATGTCGTTACTGCTGATACTAGTCCATCTTAGATCCCGGACCATCCTATCATCCAGGGAGGAGCATCCGCATCTAAGGGATCGAGGAAGAAGAGGATGGCTCAGCCCCATGGGATGAAGAGCAAGTGAAGGAGGATTATCTTGATCATCACCACATCCACCACACCTACCACATCCAACACACCTACCACCACCACTACCACACCCCCTATCACTACTACCACACCCCCACCATCACTACCACACTCCCAACCACCACTATTACAACCACCCCTTCACCATCCACTCCTATGCCATCACCCATATTCACCACATCCACCATTACCACCACCAGCCACCAAGCAGGTCCCTCAACCCACTCTACCTTTACCACCGGACCCACTCTACCCTTCATTGGGGTAGTGGAACAGCTAGCCACACTAAACCGGATGGTGCTAAAGCTGTTAGCTACTGATGAGCAAAGAGCTACATAGCTAAGCCAGCTTGTGGAGCTTAATGCTGCTCAAGCACAGTAGATTTCCCAGCTTCAGGAGCAAAATGATCAATTAGTTAAGAGGATTGAGGAGTTGGAGGCCAAGAACAAGAAGATCATGCTCAGAGTTAAAGGATCAAAAGATGAGTCTCTAAAGATCATGGAAGGTGATGATGATGATGATGATGGTGAAGATGATAAATCTAATGAAGAATATGACAGTGATGATGAAGGATCGAGGGGAAAGAAGAGAGGAGATGATGATGAAGAAGGTGATGCGGCTGCATCAGCCTCTGCTCAAGGTCAAGAAAGGAGGACTAAGAGAGCACAAGACCAAGGAGCATCATCCTCAACCTCTACTGTTGAAGAGTTGACAAATTAAGACAAAAGTGTAGAGATTAATGAAGAGGCTGATGCAACCTAAACATCTTTAGTCTCTCCTGTATGCTGCACAAGTGCATTGAAGTGGAATGCTTCGGAAGTTTCACATGTGCAACAGAAATACTCTAAGTGTGAAATTTTCCGAAGCCAAGACCAACATCTTCCGAAGCCAAGACCAACATCTTCCGAAGCCAAAGATGAAGTCTTCCGAAGCCTCAGAGACAAAGTCTTCTGAAGCTTCAAGTTCATGAAGACAGATTTCTTCTGAAGACTTTTAACATATGCTTTATCTGATGTACTGTTCCATAAAGCTGGACATCTTTCTGCTGCAACTCTGCAGGTCATCAACTAACATGGTTTGGTGATAAGTTCCATGCTTTTGGTAACTGTACATTAAGGTCTTGAGTCTGTATTCTTTCTACTTTATGTACTTTATCCTTTTTGTAATAGAAAAGGATGTGAGCTATGGCATGTCATAGTCACAAGTCAAAAGGCAATTTGCCTTTTGACTCTACATTTGATTTTGTTTGTGTCTAGTCAATTGTATCCAGCTGGCTTTCAAAGTATAGCCAGCTGTAGGATGTAGTATAAGTATCTCATGTTCTTGTAACTTTTATTTATGCTTTGTAACATTTGTAATAGAACATAGAGAAAGCAATATACTGCATTCTTGAAAACCATATACTTGTGTTCTTTGTGTTCTTTCTCTTCATTACTTGTGTTCTTAGTGTCTTATCTTGGTTAATCCAGTTTACTGCTTAATTAAAGTTTGGTTAATCTCCTCTTTGTGTTGTTGTGTTGTAACTTACACCCTTCAACGATCCTGCATTTGGTATCAGAGCTTTGAGGCTCTTGATATAAGATCTCACCATCTTAAGATCCCTCACACACACAAATAACAAACTTTTCAAATGGCAGCCATTTCCAAAACCGATATGGAAACTGGAACCATGAACAAGTCCCCACTAATCACTCTTGATGAGTTTGACACCTGGTGTTTAAGAATGGAAGGTTTCATCAGGTCTCTCGATTCAAGAATGTGGGAGTCTATTGAGAATGGACCTTTCATACCCAGCACACCCTCTGCTACTGGTGCTGGTATGATCCCCAAGGATGTGGCTAACTACTCTGATGAAGATAGGAAGAGAGTAGAGATAGACAGGAAAGCCATGATAGCTCTTCAAACTGCCCTTCCAAACTTTATATACAGAGGTTTCAAGAAGTGCAAAACAGCTAAACAGCTGTGGGATGCACTGAAACTGATGTATGAGGGTTCTTCTAAAGCCAAGGAGAATAAGAAGGATCTCCTGAAGCAGCAGTTTGAAAACATCACCTTGAAAATAGGTGAGACCATGACTCAGCAATACTTCAGGTATGCTGAGATTATGGATACCCTAGTGGATGGAGGAGTTGCTCTTGAGAATAGAGACATTGTAAGGAAGTTCATGTCCTCACTTCCTAGGCAATGGACACACTACTGTGTGGTGATCAAGAGAACTGAAAATCTCAAAACTCTCACTTTGACAGAGTTATATGAGATTCTCAGTGGCTACCAGATGGAAATGAACATGTAGGGTTCATCTGGCAACTCCAACAATCAAATGGGTTCAGCCCTACCTGTGGTTGAAAGGGATAGCATAGAACCCAAACATCATCTTATATGCTACCCTGACAACTCACCCAAGGGTCTTTTCATCACCTTCCCAGAGACACCAAGGGAGAACTACATTCAAGGAAGCCCAATCCAAGAGACAAGCTCTTCTCAAGCATTTGTGTCTTCTGATGAAAGCAGAGGAGCTCACCATGGGCCTGAAGGAGCTTCGATGGTGAGGCAGAGGAACTCACCGTGGAGGAACAAATTGTATTTTTGGAGGCCTACACCAGGGAATCCTACAAGCTCATAGTTGGGAAGTGAGTCTCATGGATGGGGGAACAACTCAGTGTCCAATTCCCCAATACAGAGCTCCCATCCATACATTGCTAACCAAATCATCAGAGACTCATTCCCAGGCCAGTGCTTCTATGGGTCATCTTCTCAACTGATCAAGAAGGAAAAAGACCAACCATTCTGCGAACAATAAGTGGGAAAATAAATCAATTAGAGGTTTTGGCTGCATTGGTTCAGGGGGATTTTGTTGGACCAAAAGAACCAATGAGCCAAGATCAGAAAACCTCTAAGTCCCACATGATATCACAACAACTGCTGAAGGCTTCATCAACAGTTCGACAAGTGCTGAAGACTTCAACAGCTGAAGATCAAGTACTGAAGACTTCAACAGCTGAAGACTCAAGTGCTAAAGCTCAACAGCTGAAGAACACAAGTGCTGAAGCTAAAGACTAAAGTGTTGAAGTCCAACAGCTGAAGAACACAAGTGCTGAAGCTGAAGACCAAAGTACTGAAGGTCAACAGCTAAAGAATACAAGTGCTGAAGCTGAAGACCAAAGTACTGAAGTTCAACAGCTGAAGAGTCCACAAGTGCTGAAGATCAACAACTGATGTACAATGTCTGAAGACAAAGACTGAAGACATCAGCTGATGACATCTACTGAAGTCATCAGCTGATGAAACGTCTGAAGTTCAAGTCTGAAGACCAAATGCTAAAGTTTCAGTAGTTTGTCACAACAGCTGAAGAGTACTTCTTCAGTAGTTGTGTTATCAGTAGTTTTATGTTTTTACTTTCAGTAGTTTTGTAAAACGACTGAAGAGCTTGTTCTTCAGTCGTTGTAGTTTCAGTAGTTTCTTATCAGTAGTTTTGTAATAAGTAAACACTTAGCTTCTTGTAAGAAGATGTCAGCTGTTTTGACATCTTCAGTAGTTGTGTTTCAGTTGTTTAAATAATTCTGTTAGATGTCACTATCAAGTGACATCAGCAGACGTCACATCTTCTATATAAGGAATGTTCCACCACGATATTCCTATATAAGGGATGATTGACCTGATTGTATGTGTGACATTTTGCCACCACGAAAGCGTGTGATTGAATGAAATATTCTTTTTGCAGAAACTTTCTCCCTCTATAACTAATTCTGTTCATTGCAATATCTTTGGTATTCTTGCTCAAATTGTGCTAGTTGGTACTCTATTGCGCTGCTGAAATCATTCGAATCGATCAAACTAGATGTTGAGATCCTATCACTGATTATGTCTGCAAGCTTGACAAAGCTCTCTATGGGCTGCATCAGGCACCCAGGAAGTGGTATGAGACACTATCTGAGTATCTCTGTAAACATGGATACAGGGGAGGTACTATAGATGGAACTCTCTTCATCAAAGGACAAGGAAAAGACATATTGCTAGTTCAAGTATATGTGGATGACATCATCTTTGGTTCAACTAATCCAAAGCTCTGCAAAGACTTTGAGAAGCTGATGAAAGACAGATTTGAAATGAGTGCCATGGGGGAACTCAATTTCTTTCTGGGAATTCAAGTGAAGCAAGTTGAAGATGGCATCTTCATAAGTCAGTCAAAGTATGTTCAAGACATACTCAAAAGGTTCAATATGACTGACTGTAAGATTGCTAAGACACCCATAGCCAGAAATCACTCCCTTGGTCCTGATCTTGAAGGGGAGTGTGTAGATGAACACTTATACAGGGCTATGATTGGGTCTCTTATGTATCTTACTGCTAGTAGGCCTGATATCATGTTTGCTACATGCATCTGTGCAAGATATCAAGCCAACCCTAAGATGTCTCATCTTATCACTGTCAAAAGGATTCTAAGATACCTAAAAGGTGTATCAACACTTGGTCTATGGTATCCCAAGAATTCTGGCTACAATCTGTATGCTTATACAGATAGTGATTATGGTGGTTGCAATATGACTGCAAAGTCTACATCTAGGGGATGTCAATTTCTTGGTGGAAGGGTTGTCTCATGGCAATGCAAGAAACAATCCTGTGTCTCTGCATCAACTGCTGAAGCTGAATACATTGCTGCCGCTAGCTGTTGTGCTTAGGTGCTTTGGATTCAGAATCAAATGCTAGACTATAGGTTAAATTTCAAGGAGACTCCAATCCACATAGACAACAACAGTGCTATCTCAATTACAGAGAACCCTCTGCAGCACTCAAGACAAAGCACATGAATATCAGGTATCATCTAATAAGAGATAATTATGAAAAGGGATTAATTAAACTAGTCAAGGTTCACATAGATGAACAATAAGCTATTTGTTTACAAAGGCTTTTGATGAACAAAGATTTAAATATCTAATATCAGCTATTGGGATGATCAACCTTGAGTAAATTTTTCTTAAAACTAATTCTTATTATTTCTTAAAACTTGTGTGTTCTAAGTTGTTTAGTCTATCATCTTCATAAGCTCATGTTTTTCTCTTGGATTGGAAGAACTTTCCTTAGATTAGTTGATGATTTTATACTTCGGAAGTTATACATTTTAACTTCGGAAGAAAATCACACCTTCAAAATATTTAACTGTCTAAGAAATTTACCTTCGAAGAATTTTCAATTTTACCTTCCGAAGCTTAAATAGTTATCTTAGACACTTACTTATTTTCAATGACCTTTTCCTTCCGAAGCAATAATTAACTCTCGGAAGCTTTGTTGGTCTCTATACAAAGCACTCAAGTCTTAATTTTTCCTTCCGAAGCAAAATCATCAAATACTCTCAGGAAATTCTTCCGAAGTCATTTTAGCTTCGGAAGCTTTTTCATTAAAACTTCCATAGATAATTTACCTTCGGAAGCTTGTTGATTTCCAAGAAAACTACTTTTTGAGCAAAATGTAAACTACTTTTTCAGAGGTGGGACCGACATCTGGATTTCAAAGTTTATCCTCTTTCATTAAACTTTATCTGAAATCCCTCTCTCTCATATGAACCCAACGGTTTCCCCCTCTTCTATCATCTGCTCTTCCTCCAAACCTAAACCCAAAATTTCTCTCTGAAATTTTTTTCTTTCTTCTTTCTTCGTTCTTAAGCTACCTCACAATGGCTAACCTTGCTCACAGAAATGATCCCAACTTACCATGCAGCTACACAGATAACATAATCAAGTTGCTCTGTTATGCTCTGAGAAAGATCCTCATTTCTCAGAGGTTTGTCGTTTCTTGTCTCTGTCCACTACTTCACCTCCCTAACCATTGATCCTCCCCTCTATGAGGATCAGTTGCTTGAATTCTGGAAGACCTGCCAAGAGGTCATTATGGACGGGGAGAAGGCACTGTCTGCCATAGTGCAGGGAAGAACAATCTTCATCACTCCGGCCATCATCAACCGACATCTTCAGCTGGATGATGAAGAAGGTGAGGTGTTCTTTCCAAAGGAAGCTGTAAATCATTCCTTTGAGCAGATGGGCTACGAGGGAGATTTCTCTGTAAAGACCTTCAGAAAGAGAAGGTCTCATCCAAATGGAGATTCCTGCTCCATGTGGTCATTCACAGCTTATCAAACAAGCATGGTGGATGGGACCAGATTCTTGAAGATCTCTCCTTCATAGTCCATGGAATGGTTCAAGGGGTCAAATTCAGGTACTCTCAATTTGTTTATACAAATTTGCTTGCTAATTTAGACTCCTTAGAGTACTACATGTTTCCTAGATATGTCCAGTACATTCTTAACTGTGAACTGGGCTCACAGTTAAGGGAAACAGGTAACACTCTTAAATTGGGACAGATGAAGCCCGGAATCTTTAAAACATTGAGAAAGTCTACTGTTGGATTCTCTGGGGTAGAAACAGCCCTAGTCCCAAAAAAGTTAGCGCTCATTGCTCAAGGTGACAACCTAGCAGCACAAGCTAGTGTTGAACCCACACCTGCTGCTTTTCAACCACCTACACAGCCTCAAATATCCATCACCTACCAATGAAACCCAAACGAACCCCTGCTTAGACTATTCAGTCTGAGGAGGCCCCCATATACTCACCAATACTGGAAGAAGTGGATACTGGAGCTCCCATTTCTCCTGAGGAGCAGACCACTTCCATCTTTTCTAGAATCAGTGCTCAGGTTCCTCATGCTCAGCCTGATGAGCTCATTAGCCCTATCGCTCTAAGCCATCACTCTGAGTCTCAGCACTCAAGTGATCAACCTTCAGGGGGACAGTTACCATCCCCAGCCTATAGATCTCAACCAACCAATTCCCAACCTTGACTTCTACACTGATGAAGATCTAGGTTTCAGTGAGTATAATAAGTCTCTCTTCTTTTCCCCTACTCCAAGAGAGATGAATACTCCTGAGTCTCCTACATCTATCCCACATCAGTCACCTACAACTGAGGTGGACACTTCTGAACTTGTTCAGGATGTCCATATGGAAGAGGCTCTCACTTCTGCAAGTGATTACATCATTAAGACCTCAACCATGGCAACTCAGCCTGCTGACATCTCAACTGAGACTGCCAGTAAGCAGAGGAAATCCAGTAGCCAAGAACTAAGAACTGGTCATGAGAGAAAAGACTCTGGTCCAATCTTCTCCACCCCCAGTGATTCTTCTGATGAAGATGAGGGGGATCTGAGACTAAAGGTGCAACAACTATCCAAAACATGCACCTATTTAGTCTCAAAGGTCAGTCACCTTGAATCTCAGGTGACTACCTTAAACAATAGGATCAATGATCAGCAACTTGAGATTTCATATCTTAAGGAAAAACTAGCTGGGAGACCGTTAAGGAGAGCTCAACCAGGAACACAAGAACCTGTGGATGTGATTGATCTATCCTCCAGCTCACCTATGCAAGTGGGTGATGCTACCAAAAAGGGGGAGAAAGTCATTACAGCCACAGAACCAGGGAGTTCCTTTGAGAGAATGGACATTGAGGACTCACCATCCTCACTTGCAACTGTGCATTCTCAGCAACCTCCTCTAGATCACATTGATGTGGACTACATAGACTCCTTCATACAGAGTCTATTTGAGGATACGATACCAAGAGCCATGTAACCTTCATCATCCTTTAATCACATCATTGGATGGAGGTATGACAACAAATGGAAGGCTCTCATCATCATAAGAGTTCAAGGACAGCAAGAAGTTTTTAATTTTCAGACCTTGAACTACTATGAAGGTCTGGATCTAGTCAACATGCCACTTGTCAACCCAAGCCAATCAAGACAAGCTGACAGAATGGCTAGAAGAATCCAAGACAGGATCATTGCAGAGTTCAGCCTAAGAAGGAGACTAAGGCAATCAGGCAATGTCATCGGTCAACTGGATGTTGAGGCAGACCCTAAGATTAGCTTCATAGGGGAAACCTTGACTGAAGGCCCAGTGACAGAACCTGAGAGCCCTATCTCATCATCTCCAACTGCTGCAGAGATCCATATTCCTTCTGAGACACCTGCTGGTGAAGGTGCTTCTCAACCTCTCTCTGGCCTGAGCTCAGATGCTGCAATGAGCAATGAAAGCCAAAGCTCTCTCCACCCTGAGTCACAAAGGTCTGTGAGTGACAAAGGGAAAAGAAAAATGACATCTGGGGAGATTGAGGAGGAGGAGAGAGAGAGGAAAAGGAGGCTAAGGGGAGAAGGTTCCTCTACTGAGTCTCCAAGACTCATGGAGTCTGCAATCAGGGCTGCTCCCAGACCCGACACTCAGAATGATGAGTTAAAGGCAGTCAGGATTAACTATCTGCAGACTAGGAACTATGACATATATAATATCATTTCTCTCCCCTTGGATGAATTGAATGAGCTGGTTGATCTGGAAAGGTCAAGAGAGAAGAAGGAGGCAGAAGATGCAGAACTCCTAGTACAGATCAAAGAAGAAAGAAAAAGAAATAGACTGTACAGAGGTATGCCTACCTCTCACCAGTTCAAGAAAGCCCTGAACAAGAGGATGTGGTTCAACAAGAACCTCAGGTAGATATGGAAGAAGCCAGAATCAAGATGATCAACTACCTGAGTGCCACAGGTCTCTATCAGGCAGATGCAGTCCTTCCCTTACCTCATGACTATGTTGAGTTTGAGTATTTAAAACAACTTGAGCTTGAGCTACTCAAGGAAAGAAAGAAAAAAAAGAGGAAGATGAGGGAAGAAGCTGCAAAGTCAAGAGCCATCATCCAAAAGAGCATGAAGAAGACTGCTGATAGGTAGAGGATGATGAGCTTCTTGAAGCTGTATGGATTCTCCGGAAGGAGACTTGGACCCATGTCTCTATCCACTATGGATGAGCATATTAGGGTAATCAAGCAGAAGATCAAGAGTGGAGTGCTCACTGACTTACACTCCACTCCAAGTCAGGCCCCACCTGAAGTGGAGGTTAAGGTTGAACAAACAGACACAACACAACCCGGACCTCCTGCTAATGCTCAGCAAGCTTCATCTTCTGATCCACAGCAGGGTCAACCTCCCTCTCCTTCTGAGCCTAAGAGAGAGGAAGTCCCAACTGAGAGAGACAGTGAAGATCAATCTGGTGCTGCAGGCCAGTCTTCTCAGTTAAAACTTGGAAAGAGAAAGAAGAGGATGGCTTCTAAACCAAAGTCTAAGAAGAAGAAGAAGCCTGCATCCTCTTCTGAACCTCAGGATGAACCAGAACAACCTAAGGATGTGCAGCGAGAGGATGCTCAACCAACTCCAACTTTAGTAGCTCCTCTAGCGTCAGGAAGACCCATCTTGTCTTGGACATACACCACAAATCCAGAAAGATGGCATGTTATTAGAGATCAAGGCATTGAAGACATTTATACATGGCAAGATATGTTTCAGTTGCCTCTGCATGATCTCTTTGACATGAGAAAACACTTTGATAGCGTGAAGGATCCTGATCAACTTATGAAGATAGGAATGGTGATCATCCTAATGAGGACTGTTAATATCTGAAGTTTTCTAAGTGTTTTGGTAGCATCAGCCTAGGGGGACTTTATGACCATTTTGAACTTAATTCCTTTTAACTTTTGATTAGACGTTTTAAGCACTCGATCATCTCAGACATGATCATTTTAATCTTGAAAACTTTTGATCACCTCAGACGTGATCCTTTTAAAGACACTTTGTCACCACAGACGTGACCCATTTACATTTGAAATCCCGTGTGGTCACCTCAGACATGACCCCTTTTTGAGTGATTAAATCGCCTATAGAATTCCATGGCATAGTCCGATATTAAACAAACTGAATTGACAACATTGAAATAAAAATAAAAGAGTTAAACTTAACTACCTAAACTAATATTCTTTTTTTTAACTTTTTGTGTGAGGTATAAATCCTAAGATAGATATCTAACAGATTCGATTCTGGAATAGGCAGCTTCAATTACTTTTGACCATAATTGGACCAATCAAATTGGAATCATACAGGCAAGTCAAATCATTTGGGACATGTTTTCAACACATTTTGATGCTTAATTCTTGTTTTTCATCTAGAGTCGTTAGCATGTTTAGGAAATCATACTAGTACTAATAGATCCCACCTTGATTTGGACTTTCAAGAATTCTAGCCACGATGATTGTCAGTATACTGATCCTTTTAAATCCATACACAGACTTTTGACACAGATTGGTGATGGTTTAGATTTGATTATTTCAACAGGCATTTGTGGATCCCACACTTATATGGTTATCAACATTCCTCAAGAGATTTTTGAGCGGTCTTAGGGTAATTTTCGAGAAGACACTATTCTTAGAACTTTCAGAGAGAAGCCAGGGTTCAGGTCAGTGCCACCGCACAGTAGAGAGGCGGCAAACAACAAAGAAGTCTAGAATATATAGGTTATGCTTATCCTCAGGTCAGTGCCACCGCACAGCGAGAGGCACATAACCTATCTTCTTGTTTGAGCATTTTTCATCTTTATGCACAGTTCTCACCAACACATAAGTTATTAGTTTGATTGCTTTTGCTCATATTTTGGTCTTACGCACACATTTGTGGCGTTTGTTGTGCTCGTCACCCCTTATTGGAATTTGTTGATTGTGTTAACTAGGATAAGATGTTAACCCACAGCTTGTTGAACAACTTAGTTTTTCTTCATATCGCCAATAAGGTCTAATCGTCTATTATGTTGAATCTATCGACATACCATGAGTGGTCTAACAACCTCTAGGTCTACTTTCTTTGTGTTACCTTAGTAGTAGCTAGTTTACTATCATATTTCCTTTTATATTGCTCAGACTACACAAACTTATACTTAGAACTTTGCATATTATTTTATTTAATCTTTTAAAGTCCCAAGTGATTTGTACCTGTGTATTATCATTTTCCAATGTTCTTGAATCAGTATCATAGATACCATCTACTTTCTATCAGCCAGCCTCTCCTCCTCCCTCATTTTTTTAGTATATTACCACCTAAACCTATTCTCCCCTTCAAATTCTAAAATCGTAAAGGATTAGCGTTTTTAGGATTTTAATAGGCAAAGAAGTAACACCAATTTTAATTAAACTACTTAAAATTAAATAAATAAAATGAAAAAGTGAAACATAAAAGAAATATTACAATACGCATCGGACTACACATGGTCATCTTTAGAATAGCCTCACTTTTCTTTTTACATCGTTGACAACTAACAGATATAGAAACATGGTTTGTCAAAAGCCATTGTATAGAGGTCAGCATGTTGAAAATCAGTGTTTATCTTTACCACATCGATTAGGTTCTTTTGAAAACAATCACGTATAAAGTGATATTTAATTCCGATATGTTTGGTCTTTGGATGTTGGACTGGGTTTTTAGTGACTGCAATTGCAGCAGAGTTATCAACAAAAATAGGAGTAGAAGAGAATTTCAAACCGTAATCCAGCATTTGCTGTTGAATCCATAGGATTTATGAACAGCAACGTATTCGGCTTCACAGGTTGACAATGCAACCGAGGTCTGCTTCTTACACTACCATGTTACTAATCTTCTCCTAAATAACTGACACCCTGTTGAGGTAGATTTGTAGTTCATCTTGCAGCCGCCGTAATTCGAGGCGCTATACGCCCTAAGCTCAAAGTCATCATCATGAGGATACCACAACCCAAGTGTTGGTGTACCCTTCAGATAATGAAATATCCTTTTGACCCCAATGAGATGCTTAACCTTTGGCTTAGCCTGATATCAGGAACATAAACATGTAGCATACATCATATCAGGTCTTGAGGCAGTGAGGTACATGAGAGATCCAATCATCCCCCGGTACATAATGGCATCAACCAGATCACCAGATCTCGGGTGCTACATCATGGTTTGTAGCAAGTGGAGTCCCAGCCGCAGAAGCATTCTCCATGTCAAACCCACTGAGGATATCTCCTACATACTTGGTTTGATGTAAGAAAATTCCATTTGGTGTCTGGTCTACCTGTAACCCGAGAAAGAATTTCATCTTTCCTATTGCACTCATCTCAAACTCCGCCTTCATTACTACTTTAAACTCTTTACATAATTCTTCGTTCTTGGAACCAAAGATTATGTCATCGACATAGATTTGTAACAGCAGTAAATCCCCATCTTTCTCCTTGATAAACAATGTGCAGTCAATGACTCCTTGCGAAAACCGTGTTTCATAAGATGAGTCGAGAGTTTCTCATACCAGGCCCTCGAAGCTTGATGAAGCCCGTATAAAGCCTTGTTGAGTTTGTAAACTCTATCCCGATGATATGGATCCTCAAATCCCTTGAGTTGACTGATGTACACTATCTCTCTGACTTTACCATGAAGGAAAGCACTCTTCACATCAAGTTGATAAACTTTAATCTTCATATAAGATGCATAGGTGAGGAAGATGCAGATTGCTTCCATTCTTGCCACGGGTGCAAACACTTCATTGTAGTCAATGCCCTCAACTTGTCAAAATCCTTGGACAACAAGTCGAGCCTTGTTTCGGATGATCACACCTTGATCATCTTTCTTGCATTTCAAGACCATTTAGTCCCAATTACCTTAGTTCCTTTAGGTCTATCCAACAGGGTCCAAACACCCAACTTCTTCAACTGAAGAAGTTCTTCTTGCATGGCATTCACCCATGTATTATCATTCAGGGCTGCACTGACATACTTTGGCTCAAATTGAGACACAAAGCAATGATGTGGACCATTATGAAGGTATCCGTTTTCCATTACCAAGGCATAGTCAGCTAAGTATAGCTGATTTCTGGTCTGAACTCCTGACCTCACATCCCCAATGACATTATCCAAAGGATGATAGACATTTAGGCGTGATCTAGGGGTTGTTGGAACAACTACCTTAGAATCTAGATTATGAACATTTGGTTTAGGATCTGAGGTAGTAGGAGTCTGAGGTTCCGAAGATTCAGAAGCATTAACATCATATGCTTGTGGACTTGCAGGAATAGGAACCTGTTCCCCCTGAGTTGTTAGATGACTGAGCTTGTGAACCAGATGGTGTGGAATCTTTAGATGGTGTGTTCAAGACATCATACATCATCTTGGTTCCCAACTCATCTTCAGAAGTGGAGAGAGGTATGTTGAAGGACTTGAAGAATCCATCATAGTTGAAGAAGTAAGAAGGCCCTTTTCCAGTAGGCGGTGTGGTGTATCTCTGAACATCAACGTTACACCACACTTTTACTTGACCCGTTGAGTTGTTGTAAACTATCTTGTTCGGTATGTTGTATCCTAGAAAGATCCCTTCATCAGTCTTCTCGCTGAATTTCCTCCCGAGTCTTTTTCAGCAGGATGCACAGAGCGCCAAACAGCTCGAGATACTCTAAGTCAGGTTTACGTCATTGTAGTAACTCATAGCACGTCTTTCAATGGCGTTTTACTACCAGAACTCTATTTAGTGTATAACATGCATTTGCAACTGCTTCATTCCAGAATTGGATAGGCAGTTTTGAGTCTGCTAGCATTGTCTGTGCTGTCTCTATCAAGCTGCGATTCTTCCTTTCAACAACGCCGTTCATCTGAGGAGTGTAGGCAGAAGTGAACTGATGAACAATTCCTTTTCCTTGTAGTAAGCCTCCATCCATTGATTCTTGAACTCGGTTCTGTTGTCTGAGCGCACTTGACGTACCTTCAACTTGTATAGGGACTCCAGAGTAGTTACTAACTCTTTGAATGACTCAAATGTTTTTGATTTGGATTTTAGAAACATCACCCAAGTGAATCTTGAGTAGTCATCAGTAACTACATTGCAGTACAAGTCGCCTGAAATGCTTCTTGTACTGACTAGACCAAACAGATCCATGTGAAGAAGTTCAAGAGGAAGTTCGATAGAGTGAACTTTCTTTTCTTTATGAGCCTTCTTCGTCTGTTTGCCTTCTTGCATGCAACACAGAAATCCGGAAGTTGGAAGTTTTGGACGTTAACCCCTCTCACTAGATCATTCTGGATCAAGTGATTCATCTTTCGTGGATTAATGTGTCCCATTCTCCTATGCCAAGAGATGGATTCCTTCTAAGTAGCTTTTGACAAGAAGCACTGAACTTCATGATCCATTGTGGAGGCCTTCGATAGATCCAAGACATGAAGGTCTTTATATCTTAAGGCAAACATTAATACTTTATCTTTCAGGATTACGTAGTCCTTTTTCAGTACATAGCACTTCTTATCATCAAACACTACCTTGAAGTCTTTATCACAAATTTGAGAAACAGAAAGCAGGTTATTCTGAAGTTTTTGGACATAGTTTACCTTGTCAAACTTTATTTTTATGATTTCCTACTTCCCCTTGAGCAGTAATGTACCCACCTTTGTTTCCAGCGAATGAAACATGCACTCTTTTGATTTGTTTGACGTTTGATAAGAGAGCCTTGTTCCCTGTCATGTGCCTAGATGCTCCGCTATCTACAATCCACGTGTTAGTTTTAGCATTATAGCGAACACCCTGCACATTCAATGAAAATGTTAGTTCAGGTTAGGAACCCAAGCCTTTACTAGCTTGGGTCTCCCTGAGGCATCACACATCATAAACTCAACCCATTGACCTTTCGAGGGTGAGGGAAGCTCAGATGTCTGTTTGTTCTCATTTTCAGATACTGAAGAGGATTTTTCTTTCCATAAGCCACATTTATGCAGGGCCTGTTTGTGATAAAGAAACGACTGGCTGTTGGGTTGTACTTTGTGTTCTCGATCTCTTTTAAGAGGCGTCACTGAGTTCCTCTTCAAAGAGCTAGGTTTTGGTGCAGAAAGTTCAACTTTCTTCCTCGGTGTCTGATAAGAAGGACAATGAGACGCAATGTGTCCATACTCTCCACAATTGTAGCAGGATCTACTTTCAACTTTATGATTTATTTGTTTTTGTGGAGATGTAGATGACACACGGGTGACCTTATCCTGTTTTGACTTAGACAATTCCTGGTTAGATGTATACTCTAGTTTTACAAATTTAATTATTTTACCTGGTTTTACATCCTTTACATTTTGTTTTCCTAAACTTTTACATGATTCACGTGATTGATTAGATTTAATAGTCCTTTCAGGTTCAGATTTAACTTTGTTTGAACCTGACTTTAAATTAACCTTTTCAAACGCTTCCTCCAGGTTAACACAAGGCATCTTTCCTTTTGCCTTTGAAGTGGCCTCCTTTTGTTTGGTGCCAGATTCAATTGATGTACTTGTTGAATCTGGGTCACTAACAAGAGGAGTGGACACCACATGATCCTTGATGGGGTTATTATTAATTGGTTTACTTTTGGTGTTCATCAAGGTCTCAGGTGGTGGTGGAACCACTTTGTATCCCAATCCCTCCCCGATATTTCTCTCTCTCACTAAGTGTTGGACAATATGAGATGAACTTGTCAAACTGTGCCGTTTGTGCTTTAACGAATTATATTCTACTTCTAAAACTGCTTTTTGCTTCTTAGTGTCCTCTAGGGAGTTAAGATAGTACCTAATATCATTAGCTTGGTTAAAAGCAACAACTTTTGTTTCCCTAAGTTGTTTGTTCAAAATGTCTATCTTTTCTTTATAACTATGCTAATTTTGTTTTAAGACTTTGTTTGCCTCAGTGCATAGTTCAAGGTCATTTACTAAGTTATCATTATGATCTAATAACCTAGCAAATTTAGAATCAATGCTTTCCTTAAATTTATTACAGTCAGAACAAGCATGATTATTAAACAATTGGTCAGTAGTACTTACCTAAGATGGTGGTGATGAGTTAGCAATGAGTGCCGAGTCTGTTGTCTCAGGTTCTGGTGAATCTGACATTGTTGCAGATTCTACTTCTTCAGGAAAGTGGTTGACCACTGGTGCAGTGTCTTCAGAATTGGACATCGTGAGCTCTACTGCTATATCTCCCTTACTGGCGGAATCGTCATCTATATCCTCCACGCTAGCTATGTTGGATTCTCCCGGTGAGACAAACCGAAAGATCCAGTCCTGTCCTTCATCCTCGTTAGCAGTCAAGGCTTTAGGATCCTTGCTTGATGAATTAGGACTGCTAATGGGTTTCTCCTGACGATTGAAGGTGTAGAAAGGATTCCCATTGCCAGTCTTCTTGACAGGTCACCACAGTTGAAACAGGTCACCTTTGATTTATCGAAACCAAAGGTTGTGTCCTTAGTTGCCACCAATTTTTGTCAGGTCTTCTTGACAAACTTTTTAGCTCATCGGACCACACTCGCTAAGGCCCACATAATGTCCATCCATTCCAAATCCGTCTCGTCCACCAGCTCATAGTCTTCATCAGCCAGGTGGCAGTTCCCTATCTTTCCTGCAATTAGTCCATCATAAGAGTGGACTACAGCAGCTAAAAGATCCATGTGTTCTCCAGCCACTTCAACAGTCACATTACCGAAGTTATCGGTCTTCAATTTTGCTGCATTTGCTTCAGGTATACTATACTGGGTACTAGACGATCCTGACGTTTCGGAACCTGAAGTAGATGCTTGTGTTGAACCAGATGAGCTTGACACGAAGGCAGTCTGCAGTGGTGCTCCAGATGTCTTGGCTTGAGGAGTCGTGTTGTAAAGCGCCGGATTCTGATCATAGTTGGCCTTTTGGGCTCTATACTTCATCCTTAGTGTTAATCCAAGGATCGCAATCAGGAATTATCAGTGTCGGTTGATGGCAAGTCAACGTTTGCGGAATCAACGTTAATTTGGTTTAATTGTTTGTAATAACTTTAAATATCAATAAATATTCAAGAACACACTCAAAAAAACACAATTAATGAATAATAAGTATTTCATTAGAATATGTTAATGATCACAAATATAATGAATGAATGATATCAAAGTATGTTATGCTGTGACGGCTGCTAGGGTTTGATTGAGTGACTATGATGTGATTGTCGTATTGTTATTGCTGTTGTTGTTCAATCAATCGTCTAAACAATCGTACTTTAATCGAAACCTAGGATCCATATATACAGACAATGATGTTTCTGTTATAGGAAACACCGGATCTCTTGGGATTTGATTTGTTTCAGTTAAGGAATCATCGGATTTCTAGGGATTCGCATAACTGCCTTGTTGATTTGTTGACTTGTAACACTTGTATTATACAAGTGTTTGGACTCCGCAGGAATAGTGTCTTCAGTAGGAATTTGTTCTTCCGTAGATGATTTGTTCTTCTATAGAAGTCTTGTTCTTCCGTAGAAGTCTTGTTCTTCCGTAGATGATTGTTCTTCTGAAGGAAACTTGTTCTTCCGAAGGAAACTTGTTTTTCAGTTCTGGTTGTTCATCCGAAGAGGCTCTTCGGATGTAAGGTTACTTGTAAGAAAGATATCTACGGAAGAACAAAATGTTCATGCATAGATGTTTCTTGGTCAATTTCAGAATTTGACCAAGTATTATGTTTGTACCTGCAATTATCCATAACACATATATATGGGTTAGCATATATAATTAATGCATGCATAATAAATGACAATTAGAAATATTTATTACAAGAATTGATTAAAGTTCTAAGCCTATACAAATTGATCTAGACCTATAAGTCCTAGATCTAACACTTAGTTCCTCCTCTATCAATTTTAGAATGAATTCATTTATATCTAACTTCGAAAGCATCCCATTCTGTCTGAGATTAGAAACAAAGGAAGCCCATTTCTCTGGTAATCCATCAGCAAAGTTGGATACTTTATCTTCCATCAATGTTGTTACTCCATGAGTGTGCATATCACTCATCAAGTGGTAGAATTTGTCGATCACGTCATCCAGGCTTTCCTTTCCCATTGAAGTGAAGTTGTCAAACTCTTTCTTCAAAGCTTTGGCCTTAATAGCCTTGAGTGAGGCATTTCCGTCATACCTCTTTTCTAATGCATCCCATAATTTCTTTGCTTACGTATACTCTGAGTATGATGGAAGATATCCTTCGGAATAGACTAGGTAAGCAAAGCGTAGACTTCTTCTCAGCATTGTGTTTTACCTTTTGTGCATCAGTCATGCCACTTAGAGTAAGTTGGACACTGTCAGCTCCTACTAGCATGTTGTACCCCAACTCTATAGCCTCCCACAGATTTGTATCTACTCCATTTAAGTAGATTTCAAAATGTTGCTTCCATTGTGGGTACTCGTCTAACGTGATAAGTTTTGGGGGTTTATTATGATTACCCACTTCATTCTCCAATAGCAGTAGGTTCTGTATACATGTGTCTCTACCTGTTGTGTATGTTGAAAGCTGGTCCTCCATTTTACTTAATTTTAATTTTAAAACTAACTATTTTATGTGTGCGAATGAAGGAAGGCGATTGAACTATTCGGGCGATTGAACTATGCGTATGGTTCAATCGTGCGACTGAACTAATACGGATGAGTCAGTCGGTCGAATGAACTAATGCAGTTGAACAGTCCAAATAGAGTTCTCAGTCGTACGAATGGGAGTACGAATGAGTCCAATCGTGCGATTGAGTCAATCGTGCGACTGAGGCTGCTGGAATTCGAAATTTTCTAGGTTTAACGTGGTTTGGTCGCAAAAACTCGAATTTTCACTAATCCAAATTGCCGTATGTCGGAAAAACTTAACTTTATGACCAGGAGACGTCTAAGACACCATTTGACAGAAAAAGATTGCATTTTTAGTGAAAAAACACAATTTTTGTATCAAAAACGATTCAATCACACGCAATCAAGAGCCAAGGCTCTGATACCACTTGCTAGGAATCGTGTACGAGACGATGTACTAACTGATTAACATGTAAACCGAATCAAATAGTGCGGAATCCTATTTGATTGGCGATCCAATCAGTGAGAACGCACATAGAAACAATTATGTAATTAAATCTAACGTGAAGAATCGATTAGGAATCGATTAGGAATCGATCTACTACGATCTATGAACTTGGAGTATGATCTTAGAGGTCTCTAGACGGCTAGGGTACGTCTGGAGTCGAAGTGTGTTTAACGCTTAGGTTTTTCATGAATTAGGTGGTATTTATAGGTTTAGGTTTCTCATTCGGGCGACTGAACCATTAGCATGGTTCAGTCGTGCGATTGAGCCAAGCGGTTGATCCATTCGCACGACTGAGTGTTCAGTCGTGCAACTGAGTCATTCGCATGAAGTTGTTCAGGCGTATGGACTATTTAGGCGCATGGACACTTAGTCGCATGGCCATTCGAACGCATGACCATTGTTGGAGCGCATGGTCCGTTCGGACGCATGACAACTTCATCTTACTAAGTTTGAACGTATTCAATATTATTACATTATTTAGTTCAAACAACCACAAACCTATATAATCAGTTCAATATGCGTTAAACAACTCATTAATGAAATATTAAACATTATAGTCACAACCAAACATTTACATTTCATTAAGTACCCAAGTATTACATAAGTGTAAGACATTAAAGACATGTTACATTAAATTCAGAAACTAGGGACACATGTACCTACATTTCCGCCATTCAATCTCTCACTCAATCACTATATTCGATCCCAGTGAGAATTTCAGTCTCAACACCTAGTCATATTCATGAACATAAATGAACACAAACGAAGGCAAACGAATGGTCGAAACTACTAGTCTTTATGAATTGTGAACTTGGAACAACTTATAAGTTACATGATTTATTTTATTTATTACTTGCTAATTAGAGTGAAAGGTTGGAGTAGGTAAAGACTAATACACCTGTTGGGATTCAAGAATGGAATAACTGAAGCTTACCAAATCATAATTACATCCAACTGAAGATCTCATTGTACAAGTTCAGAGACCAAGTTGATTACAACAAAACAAGACAATTCAACATGACAAAGTCAACATCAAGACAAGTACAAAGTCAAAATTAGGTCATGTTGTAAAATTAGTATAAATAGACCCACTAGTGCATTTGTGCAAGTGTGGCTTTTGTGTGTGTGTTTCTCATGGTGTGAATCACCATCCAAGGAGAAATCCTCTCCTTTGGGTGAGTTTGATTTCACCAGCCATCAATGATTCTCATTGTAACTTGTTTATCAACATCAATGAAATCATAACATTATTATTATCCATCTCTTTGTTCTTTGATTCACACACGTCCACCCATCTTAATTTTGATTTCTAGATCTGAACTAGATGAATCCTAAGATCCAAGCTCAATGAATCTGAAATATTGATTTAGCAACACCAATGCTGATCTGGATGGAATTCTTAAAGAATGATGGTGTTACGTTTCAAATTTCATTTATGTGTAGGTTACATATTAGACAATTAAATAAATTTGAAACTACTTCATACTTTTTGTATTTGAATGTGAACTTGGAACAACTTTGTAATTTTGTTAGCACATAATAAAATGATTTTTTTCCTATTATTTGATAACTATTGATTATAATTTTATAAAATGGCAAGTAAAATTTATATATATATATATATATATATATATATATATATATATATATATATATATATATATTATATATATATATATATATATATATATATATATATATATATATATATTGTAGATACATGTGTACCTAGTTTCTGAGCTTAATGTGAAATGTCTTTATTGTCTTACACATATGTAATAGAATGGGTACTTAATGAAATACAATATGTGGTTGTGCTTATAATGTTGAATATTTCATTTGTTGGTATGTATAACGCTTATTGAACTAAATATATAGGTTTGTGGTTGTTTGAATAGATCTAACTCAAATAATGATTTTGAAACATATTCAAACGTAATCATATAAAGTTCTCGTGCGAATGGCCCATGCTAATGGACCATACACATGAACAACTTCATGATAATGAACCAGTCGCATGACTGAACCAGGAGACTGGATCAGTCGCATGATTGTAACATGAGATTGACTTAGTCGCACAACTGAACACTCAGTCGTGTGAATGAATCAACCGCATGACTCAGTCGCACGACTGAACCATGCTAATGGTTCTGTCGCCCGAATGAGAAACCCTAACCTATAAATACCACTTGAATTGTGGAAAAACACAACACTTTGAATACCTACGTACTAAATCGTACCCTAGCCATCCAGAGACATCTAAGAACCTGTTACAAGTTCATAGATCGCACTAGATAGATTACCAACCGTTCTTAACGTTTAGATCAATCCGCAATTGTTTCTACGTGTGTTCTCATTGATTGGATTGCCAAACAATAGGATTGCGCACTATTTGATTCGGTATACACATATTTCAGTTAGTATTTCTTTCAATACCCGATCCTAACAAGTGGTATCAGAGCTTTGGCTCTTGATTTACGAGTGATTCAATCATTTTTGATACAAAAATTGTGTTTTTTTCACTAAAGAACGCAACCTTTTTATGTAAAACGGTGTCTTAGACGCTTCCAGTTCGTAAAGTTAACTTTTTCCAGCATACGGCAATTAGGGTTAGTGAAAATTCAAGTTTTTGCTTCCAAAATACCTTAAACCTACGAATTTTCAAATTTCAGCAGCTTCAGTCGCACGATTGACTCAATCGCCCAATTGAATTCATAAGCATGCCTCATACGCACGATTGGACTCATCGTAGCTTTATTTGTACGACTGAACTGTCTAGTCACATTGTTCATTCGCACCTGTCCATATGCACAATTGATTCATCTGCATTGGTTCATTCGCACGTTTGAGCCATCCACATTGTTCAATCGCATGATTAGCCCAATTGCAGACCTCCATTCGCACAAGTAAAGCAGTTTTGTTCCAAAGTTTAAAGTTTATAACAATGGAAGACCAGTATTCAGCGTTCACCACAGGGAGAGACTCGAGGATCCAGAATCTATTGCTTCTGGAAAACGAAGTGGGGAATCACAACAAACCCCCTAAGCTATCACGTAAGATAATTACCCATAGTGGAAGCAAAGATTCGAGATCTACTTGAATGGAGTAGATCCGAATCTATGGGAGTCGATGGAAACAGGGTATAGCATGCTGGTAGGAGTTGATGGAGTCAAACTTACATTACGAGGCATGACTGATGGACAAAAGGTTTAGTACAATACTGAGAAGAAAGTCTATGCGTTGCTCACTCAGTCAATTCCGAAGGACATTTTCCATCAATTTTTTGAGAACAAGCAAGCAAAGAAACTATGGGATGCATTGGAAAAGAGATATGAGGGAAATGCATCGTTGAAAGCTCTAAAAGCTAAAGTGTTGAAGAAGGAGTTTGACAACTTCTCGTCAATGGGAAAGGAGAACTTAGATGATGTTATTGATCGTTTCTACCATCTGATGAGTGAGTTGCGCACTCATGGAGTGACTATGACTATGGAAGACAAAGTTTCAAAATTTGCAAATGGTTTGCCTGAAAAGTGGAGTTCATTTGTCTCCAACCTCAGACAGAATGATATGCTCGTGAAGTTAGACATCAACGAAGTCATTCTGAACTGCGAGAAGAAGAGTTGAGGATGAAGTACAGGCACAAAAGTCTACCTAGACCAGAACCCAACCATGTACAACTTAACTCCTCAAGCCAAAACATCTGGAGCTCCACTACAAACAGCTTTTGTGTCGAGTTCAATTGGTCCATCTCAAGCTTCTTCTTCAGGATCTGACACGTCAGGGTCGTCTGGTACCCATTACATTGCACCTGAATCAAATACTACAAAACTGAAGACCGAGAATCTCGGGAATGTGACTGTTGAGGTAGCGAAGGAGCACATGGTCCTCTTAGTAGGGTGGTAGTCCACTCCTATGATGGGCTAGTTGCTGGGAAAATTGGGAACTGCCATCTGGCAGATGAGGACTATGAGCATGTAGACGAAACAGAGCTGGAATGGATGGATATAATGTGGGCCTTAGCAAGTGCTTTTCGGAGAGCAAATAAGTTTGTCAAAAAAACCAGACAGATGCTGATTGCCACTAAGGACACAACCTTTGGCTTTGACAAGTCAAAAGTTACATGTTTCAATTGTGGGGAAAAAGGGCAATTCAAACGTGAATGTGTGAAGCCCAAGAAGACGGGAAATGGGAATCCATTCTCATCTTTCTCTCGTCACGAAAATGCCCACAAACAGCCCTACTTCGTAGAGCAAGGATCCTAAAGCCTTAACAACTCATGATGGCAAAGGACAAGATTGGAACTTCTGGTATATGTCTCTGGGAGAATCCAACATTGCTAGTGTCGAGGACTTAGATGACGACTCAGCAAGTGAGGGTGATATTGCAGTTCAGCTCGCGATGTCAAATGCTGAAGAATCTGCAACGGTAGTTGATCACCTACCTGAAGAAGGACAAGTACAACAAGTCTTGAATCACCAGAACCAGAGACGTCAGACTCTGCCTTGATGCCTGATTCAACCTCTCCCTCTCAGGTAAGTTCCACTACTCAACTGTTTAATAATCATGCTTGTTCTGATTGTAATAAATTTAGGGAAAGAATTGCCTTAAAATTTGCTAGGTTATTAGATCATAATGATAGCTTAGTAAAGGACTTACAACTGTGCATAGAAGCCAATAGAGTTCTAAAACAAAATGAGCAAAGTTACAAAGAAAAGATAGACCTTTTGAACAAACAGCTTAGGGAAACCGAAGTAGTAGCCTTTAACCAAGCTAATGACATTAGGTTCTATCTAAACTCCCTTGAAGACACTAAGAAACAAAAGGCAGTCTTAGAAGTAGAAGTAAATTCCTTAAAGCAAAAACTGCACAGTTGGACAAGTTAATCCCACATTGTCCAACACTTAGTGAGAGAGCGCAATAATGGGGAGGGATTGGGATATAAAGTGGTTCCACCACCACATGAGACCTTGATGAATGCAAAAAGTAAACCAATAAATAATAACCCAATCAAGGATCATGTGGTGTCCACTCCTCTTGCAAGTGATCCAGATTCCGAATGTAAACCAAATGAATTTGTCACTAAACAAAAGGATACCACTTCAAAATCAAAAGGTAAAATGCCTTGTGTAAATTTGGACGAACAATTTGAAAAGGTTAAAGTTAAGTCTGGGTCAACCAAGTCTAATTCTGAACCCAAAAAGACCAAACGTGTTAACAACCCATGTGCTTCATGTCTACGTCTAGAGAAACAAAAAGGTAAAAATGTTAAAAACGTCCAAACAATTAATTTGTTAAACCAGATAAAACATCTAAGCTAGAAATGTCAAAACCCAAACAAAACAGTGTCACACGTGTGTCCCACACTTCTCCACAGAAATAAGTGAATCGTCAAGTTGAAAGCAAATCATGCTACAACTGTGGTAAGTATGGGCACATTGCGTCTTATTGTACTTATTATTAGATGCCAAAGAAGAAGGTTGAACTTTATGACACTAAAGTAAGCTCTTCCAAAAGAAGATCCATGACTCCACCTAAAAGAGTCAGTGAACCTAAAGTTCAATCTATCAACCAGTCGTCTGTTTATCACAAACAGGCCTTGCATAAGACTAGCTTATGGAAAGAGAAATCTATCCATGAATCTGGTAATGAGAACAAGAAGACCATAGATCTTCCCTCACCTTCAAAGGTCAGTGGATTGAATTTATGTTATGTGATGCATCTGGTTCACCTAATCTAGTTAAGGCTTGGGTCCCTAACGTCAACTAATCATTTCCATTGAATGTGCAGGGTGTTCGCTACAGTGCTGAAACAAACACGTAGATTATAGATAGCGGAGCATCAAGGCACATGACTAGAAACCAGGCACTCCTATCAAATGTCAAACAATTCAAAGGAGGTCATGTTTCTTTTGCTGGAAACAAAGGAGGATACATCATAGCTCAAGGGGAGGTAGGGAACGAGAAAGTAAAGTTTGATAAGGTAAACTACGTTCAACAACTACAAAACAATTTACTTTCTATGTCCCAAATTTGTGACAAGGTTTTAAGGTAGTTTTTGATAACAAAAAGTGTTATGTCCTGAAACAGGACTATGTGATCCCGGAGGACCAAGTCTTAATGTCAGCCTTAAGAATATGACCTTTATGTCTTGGATCTATCGAAGGCCTCAACAACGGATCATCAAGTATAGTGCTTCCTGTCAAAAGCTACTGTGAAGGATTCAATCTCCTGGCATAGCAGAATGGGGAACATCAATCCACGGAAGATGAACCACTTGACCTAGAATGATCTCGTGCGAGGAGTCAATGTCAAGAACTTCCAACTCTTCGATTTTTGTCTCGCCTGCAAGAAAGGAAAACAAACAAAGAAGTCTCATAAGGCAAAGAAAGTTAATTCTATAGAACTGCCTCTTGAGCTTCTTCACATGGATCTATTTGGTCTAGTATGTACAAGGAGCATTGCAGGCCACTTGTACTACTATGTAGTTACAGATGACTACTTAAGATTCTCTTGGGTGATGTTTCTGAAATCAAAAGGCGAAACATTTAAGTCATTCAAAGAATTGGTAACTACACTGGAGTCTCTCTACAAACTGAAGGTGAGACAAGTACGCTCAAACATCGGAACCAAGTTCAAGAACCATTGGATGGAGGATTTTTTCAAAGAAAAAGGAATTATGCATCAGTTCACTTCTGCATACACTCCTCAGATGAATGGGTTGCTGAGAGAAAGAACCACAACTTAATAGAGACATCACGCACAATGCTAGCAGACTCAAAACTGCCTATCCAATTTTGGAATGAGGCACTTGCTAATGCGTGTTACACATTAAATCGAGTTCTGGTAGTTAACGTCATGGCAAGACGTGTTACGAGTTACTTCTATGACGTAAACCTAATCTAGAGTATCTCAAACTGTTTGGCGCTCCGTGCACACTACTGAAGAAAAATCAGGAGGGAAAGTTCAACGAGAAGGCTGAAGAAGGAATCTTTCTTGGATACAACATACCGAATAAAGAAGTCTACAACAACTCAATGGGTCAAGTAGAAGTGTGGTGTAATGTCAACGTTCAGAGATATACCACCTCTCCTGCTGGAAAGGGTCCCGCTTTCTTTTTCGAATATGATGGATTCTACAAGTCCTTCAACATTCCCCTCTCCACGTCTGATGATGAGTTAGCAGCCAAAATGATGTATGATGTTTTAAACACACCATCACAAGACTCAACATCATTTGGTTCACATGGTGAATCAACTAACCATTCAGGGGGAGCACTTGAAGCTAGTGATTCCTCCTCTGACGATGAAGCCGAAGAGGATAATCAGTACAATCAGGAGGAACAGGTTCATGTTACTGCAAGTCTACAAGCATCTGACATTGATGCCTCTGAGTCTTCAGAACCTCACACTCCTACTGCCTCAGATACTGAACTAAATGTTCATAATCTTGATTCTGAGGTAGTTGTTCCCACCACTCCTGGATCACGCCTAAATGTCTATCATCCTCTGGACAATGTCATTGGGGATGTAAGATCAGGAGTTCAGACAAGAAATCAGTTGTATTTAGCGGATTATGCCTCGATAACGGAGAAAGGGTACCTTCACGATGGTTCTTATCATTTTTTTGTGTCTCACTTCGAGCCAAAATTCGTCAGTGAAGCCCTAAATGATGAGGCATGGGTCAGTGCCATGCAAGAAGAACTTCTTCAGTTCAAGAAGTTAGGTGTACGGACACTGGTTGATAGACCTAAAGGTGCTAAAGTCATTGGTACCAATGGGTATTGAAGTGTAAGAAAGATGATCAAGGTGTCATCATCAGGAACAAGGCTCGACTTGTAGTTCAAGGATTTTGACAAGTCGAGGGAATAGATTACAATAAAGTATTTGCACTTGTGGCGAGAATGGAAGCAATCTGTATCTTCCTAGCCTATGCATCTTACATGAAGATTAAAGTCTATCAATTGGATGTAAAGAGTGCATTTCTTCATGGTGAAATCCAAGAAACTGTGTATGTCAGTCAACCCGAAGTATTGAGGATCTATATCATCGGGACAGAGTTTACAAACAAGATAAGGCTCTCTACGGGCTTCATCAAGCCCTGAGGGCATGGTATGAAAAACTCTCAACTCATCTTGTGAAACATGAATTTCGTAGAGGTGTAATTGATTGTACACTGTTCATCAACGAGAAAGATCGTGATCTGCTGATCGTTCAAATTTACATTGATGACATAATCTTTGGTTCCAAGAACGAAGAACTATGTAAAGAATTTGAAGCAGTGATGAAGGCAGAATTTGAAATGAGCGCCATGGGAGAGATGAAGTTCTTTCTCGGGTTACAGGTGGATCAAACACCAATGGGAATATTGCTACATCAGACAAAGTATGTCGGGGATATTCTCAGTCAGTTCGATATGGAGAATGCTTCCGCTAGGACTCTACTTGCTACTAACCATGACGTAGTGCCCGACGAAAATGGTGATCTGCTTAATGCCACCATGTACCAAGGAATGATTGGATCCCTCATGTACCTCACTGCCTCAAGAGCTGGTAATATGTATGCAACATGTCTTTGTTCAAGATATTAGTCAAAACCAAAAGTTAACCATCTGATCGGGGTCAAAAGGATATTTCGTTATCTAAAGGGTACACCAACACTTGGATTGTGGTATCCTCATGATGATGACTTTGAGCTTACCGTGTACAGCGATTTGGATTATGGCGGCTGCAAGATTAATTACAAATCTACATCAGCAGGTTGTCAATTCTTTGGGAGAAGATTAGTCACGTGGCAGTGTAAGAAGCAGACATAAGTTGCGTTGTCAACTTGTGAAGCTGAATATGTTGTTGCGACAAGCTGTTGTTCTCAAATCATCTGGATTCAACAGCAGATGCGGGACAATGGTTTGCAATTTTCTAACACCCCTATCTTTGTTGATACTTCTGCTGCAATAGCCGTTAGTAAAAATCCGGTCCAACATCCTAAGACCAAACACATCGGCATAAAATATCACTTTATACGTGATTGCTTTGAAAAGAATCTAATCGATGTCGTTAAAATAACATGGATTTTCAACGCGCTGACCTTTATACAAAAGCTTTTGATAAACCACGTTTTCTATACTTGTTAGAGGTCAACAGCGTTAAAAGAAAAGTGAGGTAATTCAAGAAGATGACCATGCTTAGTCCGACGCGTAAAGTCAATTTTTCATTTATTTTCTTTAATTTTAGTTTATTTTATTTAATTAATTCTATTGTTGTTATTTCTTCGCCTATTAAAATCCTAAAAACGCAATTTTTTTACGATTTTAGAATTTTAGGGGGAGAATAGGTTAAGTCGGTAACTAAAAGAACGAGGGAGGAGGACGGGCTAGCTGATAGAAATGAGACTGGCTTGGTGAAAACGATTCCATGTGTTGATACATGTATGTCCCTAGATCATGATATGAATGTAATAGATCTTGTTTGTCTAATTCTGAAGTAATGTTTGGAATGATTAATGAAATGATATTGGTTATTTGTTAATTATAATGTTTAATATTTCATTAATGAGTTGATGTTGAATTGGTTAATTAGGTTTGTGATTGTTTGAAGTGTTAGGCATAATGTTATAATATTGAATACACTCAAACTTGGTGAAGTGAAGTTCTCATGCGTCCGACTGGACCATGCGGCCCAACAGTGGTCATGCGTCCGAATGGCCATGCGACTGAGTGTCCATGCGCCTAAATAGTCTATACGCCTGAACAACTTCATGCGACTGAATCAGGCGCACGACTGAACACTCAGTCGTGCAGATGAATTGACCGCATGGTTCAATCGCACAACTAAACCATACTAATGGTTCAGTCGCACGAATGAACAATACTAACCTATAAATACAACCCAATTCGTGGAAAAAAGAGAGCTTTGATTCGATTTCGATTCCAGACGTACCTTAGCTGTCCAGAAACCTCTAAGTTGATACTCCACGTTCGTAGAATGCAGTAGATTGATTCCCAATCGATTCTTAACGTTAGATTCAATACTTTATTGATCCTACGTGCGTTCTCACTGTTGGATCGCCAATCAAATAGGATTCCACACTATTTGGTTTTGTTTACACATTAATCATTAGGTATTTCGTTCAAATACCAGTTCCTAACAAGTGGTAACAGAGCTTTGGCTCTTGATTACGTGAGATTCAATCAAAATTGATAAAAAGTTTCTGTTTTTACACTAAAAACGCGATCTTTTGTGTCAAAAGTTTTATTGGACGTACCCTGCTCATCAAGTTTCGGTTTCTACGGCCTTAGGCGATTAGGGTTTGCAAAATTTCAAATTTTTACGGCTAAAACACGTTCAACCTAGAAATTTTCGCAAAATAGCAGCTTCAGTCACATGAGTGAGCCATTCGCACGACTGGACTCATTCGCATAGTCCAGACGCACGAGTGGACTGAGTCGCCTCTCCATTAGTACGACTGAACTATCCGTTCGCAGTGTTCATACGCATCAGCTTCATTCGCTCAACTGAACCAATCGCTTAGTTCAGCCGCACGATTGAACCAATCGCATAGTTCATTCGCACGGATAGCCCATTCGCATCACCCTGTCGCACCAGTTTGACAGTTTGTTAGTAGACTTAAAGTTAATCTAGATGGAAGATCAGATGTCAGCGTTTACTGACGGCAAGGACTCAAGGATCTAGAACCTACTGTTGCTTGAGAGTGAGGTGGGGAATCATAATAAACCACCAAAACTCTTAACGTTAGATGAGTTTCCCACTAGAAACAACGTTTGAGATCTACCTCAATGGAGTGGATCCAAATTTGTGGGAAGCTATCGAGACTGGGTATAGTATGCCAGTGGGAGCAGATGGGGTAAAGCTTACTTTGGGAGGGATGACTGATGCTCAGAAAGTTAAGTATAATGCAGAGAAGAGAGTTTATGCACTGATCACACAGTCTATTCCTAAAGATATTTTCCACCAGTACTTGGAGAATAAGCAGGCCAAGAGTTGTGGGATGAGCTAGAAAAGAGATACGACGGAATGCTTCGCTGAAGGAAATTAAGCTAAGGAACTGAAGAAGGAATTGACAACCTCTCATCGATGGAAACGAGAGTTTGGACGATGTTATTGATAGATTCTACCATCTGATGAGTGAACTGCATACACATGGTGTTGCTACTACCATGGAAGAAAAGGTGTCAATTTTTGCAGATGGTTTGCCGGAAAAATGGGCTTCATTTGTGTCAAATCTTAGACAGAATGAGATGCTGGCAAGTTGGATATCAATGACTTCATTCTAAAGCTGCGAGAAGAAGCACTTAGGATGAAGTACAGAGCTCAGAAGTCTTCGTACTCTCAGAATCCAGCTTTGTACAATGCCAAGCCTCAAGCTAAGACATCTGGAGCACCTCTTCAGACTGCATTTGTGTCTAGCTCATCGGGTCCTTCACAAGCTTCTCCTTCAGGATCAGAAACTTTCGGGTCTTCTTGTACCCATTACATTGGAACTGAAGCAAATGCTACTAGACTGAAGACCGAAACCTCGGTAATGTGACTGTGGAAGTAGCTCGAGAGCACATGGATCTTTTGGCAGCAGTGGTACATTCATTGATGGACTGGTTGCTGGGAAGATCGGAACTGCCCCATCTGGCAGATGAGGACTACGAGCAGTGGATGAAATGGAGCTGGAAAGAATGGATATTATGTGGGCCTTAGCTAGTGCTGTACGGAGGGCAAAGAGTTTGTGAAAAAGACCGGACAAACTTGGTTGCTACTAAGGATACCACATTTGGCTTTGACAAGAATAAAGTGACCTGCTTTAACTGTGGAGAAAAGGGGCACTTCAAGAGAGAATGTGTGAAGCCAAAGAAGACTGGGAATGGGAACCCATTCTCATCCTTCACTCATCAAGACAAGCAAGCTAGCAGTTCTACCTCATCAAGCAAGGATCCAAAAGCCTTGACTGCTCATGATGATGAAGGACAGGACTGTGTTTTCGGTTTGTCTGTCCAAGGGAATAAATATTGCCAGTGTCAAAGATTTAGATGATGATTCCGCGAGTGAGGGAGATACGTAGTTGAGATAGCAATGTCAAATATTAAGAGACAACTGCAACTGAGGTTAGCTACAAGCCTGAAGAAGAGATTTCAACAGCAAAGAAAGAATCACCAGAACCAGAGACATCTGATGCTGCGTTGATGGCTAACTCTACTAAACCTCCTCAGGTAAGTACCACTGACCAACTGTTTAAAAATTACTCTTGTTCTAATTGTGATACTTTTAGAGATAGCATAGATGAGAAATTTTCTAGGTTATTAGATCATAATGATAACTTAGTAAGGGATTTGCAACTATGCACTGAGGCTAATAGAGTTTTAAAACAAAATGAGCATAGTTACAAAGAAGATAGACCTTTTGACTAAACAGCTTAGGAAACTGAAGTAGTTGCATTTAACCAAGCTAATGATATTAGGTACTATCTTAACTCCCTAGAAGACACTAAGAGCAAAATTCAGTTTTAGAAGTAGAAGTAAACTCATTAAAGCAAAAACTGCACTGTTGGACAAGTTCATCACACATTGTCCAACACTTAGTGAGAGAACAAAACAACAGGGAGGGTTTGGGTTATAAAGTGGTTCCTCCACCACCTGAGACCTTGATGAACACTAAGAGTAGACCTTAAATAACAACCCCATAAAGGATCATGTGGTGTCTACTCTGCTTGTTAGTGATCCAGATTCCTCATGTTCATCAATTGAATCTGGAACAAAACAAAAGGTGGCCACTTCAAAGGCAAAGGGTAAAATGCCTTGTGTTAATCTGGAAAAAGAATTTGAAAAGATTATATAAAGTCTGGGACAAACAAAGTCAAATCTGATTCTAAAAGGACTGCTAATGTAACTCTTTCCCAAGCTTCATGTCAAAAACCAGTTAACCAAAAAAAAAGATGTTAAAAATGTTAAAACAATTAATTTTGTTAAACAGAGAAACATCAAAAAAACAGAGTCAAAACCCAAACTAAGTAATGTTACCAGGGTGTCACACACATCTCCACAAAGAAAGTTTAATCATAAAGTTGATAGCAGGTCGTGCTACAATTGTGGAGAGTGTGGACACATTGCTTCCTTCTGTCATTACTATCAGACACCTAGAAGAAGATTGAACTTCAGAATCAAAATAGGTCTTATAAGAGGAGTTCCTTAACTCCACCTAGACGAACTAGCGAACCTAACGTTCAACCCATTAGCCAGTCGACTGTTTATCACAACAGGCATTGCACAAATCTGGCTTATGGAAAGAGAAGTCATCCTCTGTGTCTGATAATGATGACAAGAAGGAACCTGAGCTTCCCTCACCCTAAGGGACAATGGGTTGAATTCATGATGTGTGATGCCTCTGGAACCCAAGCCAGTAAGGGCTTGGGTTCCCAACCTAAACTAATGTTTTACTTTGTATGTGCAGGGTTTTACTAACGTGGATTGTAGACAGCGGAGCATCCAGGCACATGACAGGAAACAGGCTCTTTTATCAAACGTCAAGCAAATAAAAGGAGGGCATGTTTCGTTTGCTGGAAACAAGGGAGGCTATATCACAGCTCAGGGAGAAGTTGGAAATCAGAAAGTTAAGTTTGATAGGGTGAACTACGTTCAGCAACTTCAAAACACTTACTTTCTGTTCCAAATCTGTGATAAAGGTTTTAAAGTCATATTCGACAACAAGAAGTGTTACGTCCTAAGAAAGACTACGTTATTCCAGAGGACCAAGTTCTGATGACAGCTTCAAGATATAAAGACCTTTATGTTTTGGATCTCTCAACAGCTTCGACAACGGATCATGAAGTTCAGTGCTTTCTATCAAAAGCCACTGAGAAGGACTCCATCTCCTGGCATAGGAGAATGGGAACACAATCATCGGAAGATGAATCACTTGATCCAGAAGGATCTTGTGAGAGGAGTTAATGTCAAGAATTTCCAACTTCCTGATTTTGTGTTGCATGCAAAAAGGGCAACAGACGAAGAATCTCATAAGGAAAAGCAGGTTCATTCATAGAACTTCCTCTTGAGCTTCTTCACATGGATCTGTTTGGTCCAGTCAGTACAAGAAGCATCGCAGGCGACTGTATTGCTATGTAGTTACTGATGACTACTCAAGGTTCTCTTGGTAATGTTTCTGAAATCCAAATCAGAAACATTTGAATCCTTCAAGGAATTGGTAACTACACTGGAATCCCTATACAAGCTGAAGGTAGACAGGTGCGATCAGACATGGAACCGAGTTCAAGAATCAATGGATGGAGGCTTATTGCAAGGAAAAGGAATTGTGCATCAATTCACTTCTGCATACACGCCTCAGATGAATGGTGTTGCTGAGAGAAAGAACAGAAGCTTGATAGAGACAGCATGGACAATGCTGGCAGACTCGAAACTGCCTATCCAATTCTGGAATGAGGCAGTGGCTAATGCGTGTTATACACTGAATCGAGTTCTATAGTCAAGCGCCACGGAAAGACATGTTACGAGCTACTACAACGACGTAAACCGAATCTGGAGTATCTCGAACCATTTGGCGCACCGTGTACACTTCTGAAGAAGACTCAAGAAGGTAATTTAGCGAGAAGGCTGATGAAGGAATCTTCCTAGGATACAACATACCGAACAAGAGAGTTTACAACAACTCAACGGGTCTAGTAGAAGTGTGGTGTAATGTTGATGTTCAGAGATATACCACACCACCTACTGGCAAAGGACCCGCCTACTTTTTCGACTATGATGGATTCTTTAAGTCCTTCAACATCCCTATCTCTCCTTCTGATGATGAGTTGGCTACTCGAATGATGGATGATATCTTGAATACACCATCTCTTGATTCAACATCATCGAGATCACAGGGAGAATCATCTACTCAGTCAGGGGGAGTAGTCGACGACAGTGACTCCTCCTCTGAAGATGAGCTGAAGAAGATGACCAGAACAGTCAGGAGCAACAGGTTCCAGTTCCTGAAAGTCCACAAGCATCTAACGGTGATGCACCTTCGACTTCGGAACCTCAAACTCCTTCTACCTCAGATGCAGAACCAAATGTTCATAATCTTGGCTCTGAGGTAGCTGTTCCTACTACTCCAGGATCACATCTAAACGTCTATCATCCCTTAGACAATGTCATTAGGGATGTCAGATCAGGAGTACAAACGATGAGGGATACATTCATGATGGTGCTTATGGTGTTTTGTCTCGCAGTTTGAGCCAAAATACGTAGTGATGCACTAAACGATGAGGCATGGGTGAGTGCCATGCAAGAAGAACTTCTTCAGTTCAAGAAGTTGGAGTATGGACTCTGGTAGATAGACCTAAAGGTGCTAAGGTCATTGGCACCAAATGGGTCTTGAAATGCAAGAAGGATGACCAAGGGGTCATTATCAGAAACAAGGCTCGACTGGTTGTTCAGGATTTTGCCAAGTCGAGGGGATTGACTACAATGAAGTGTTTGCACCGTGGCAAGGATGGAAGCCATCCGTATCTTCCTTGCCTATGCATCGTATATGAAGATTAAAGTCTATCATTAGATGTGAAGAGTGCATTCCTTCATGGGGAAATTCGAGAGACAGTGTATGTCAGTCAACCCGAGGGATTTGAAGATCCTTATCATCGAGACAGAGTTTACAAACTCGACAAGGCCTTATACGGGCTTCATCAAGCTCCTAGGGCCTGGTATGAGAAACTCTCAACTCATCTTGTGAAACACGGCTTTCGCAGGGGAGTCATTGACTGCACACTGTTCATCAAAGAAAAAGATGGAGACCTACTGCTAGTACAAATCTATGTCGATGACATAATCTTCGGTTCAAAGAACGAAGAATTATGCAAAGAGTTTGAAGCAGTTATGAAGAAAGAGTTTGAGATGAGTGCTATGGGGGAGATGAAATTCTTTCTCGGGTTACAGGTGGATCAGACACCAAATGGGATCTTTCTACATCAGACCAAGTATGTGGGAGACATTCTCAGTCGGTTTGACATGGAGAATGCTTCTGCTGCTGGACTCCACTTGCTACAAATCATGATATAGCACCTGACGAAAATGGAGATCTGGTAGATGCCACAATGTACCGAGGAATGATTGGATCCCTCATGTATCTCACTGCCTCAAGACCTGATATCATGTATGCTACATGTTTATGTTCTAGATATCAGGCTAAGCCAAAGGTTAACCATCTGATCGGGGTCAAAGGATATTTCGTTATCTGAAGGGTACACCCACACTTGGGTTTGTGTATCCTCATGATGATGACTTTGAGCTCACTGCGTATAGTGACTCGGATTACGGGGGCTGCAAGATGAACTACAAGTCTACATCAGCAGGGTGTCACTTCTTTGGGAGGAGATTAGTTACCTGGCAGTGTAAGAAGCAGACCTCGGTTGCATTGTCAACCTGTGAAGTCGAATACGTTGCTGCTGCAAGTTGCTGTTCACAAATCATCTGGATTCAACAGCAAATGCGGGATTACGGTTTAAAGTTTCTTCTACTCCTATCTTTGTTGAAAACTCTGCTGCAATTGCAGTAACTAAAAATCCGGTACAACATCCAAAGACCAAACACATCGGTATTAAATACCATTTCATAAGAGACTGTTTTGAAAAGAACTTAATTGATGTGGTAAAATTAATACTGACTTTCAACGCGCTGACCTCTATACAAAAGCCTTTGATAACCACGTTTTCTATATTTGTTAGAGGTCAACGGCGTTAAAAGAAAAGTGATGTTATTCCAGATGATGATCATGTGTAGTCCGATGCATTGTAGTTATATTTTTCTTTTTCAATTTTTCTTTATTATTTTATTTGTTTTAATTAAATTCATGTATTTAGCTGTCTATTAAAATCCTAAAATAATTAAATCTAGTATGATTTTAGAATTTTAGGGGGAGAGTAGGTCAGCTAGTAACATTTAACAAAAAAACAATAAAACGAGGGAGAGGAGTGATAGCCGATATAAGGTAGATCGTATCTGTGATACCGATTCAAACCTTTTGGAAATGATAGTACACAGGAACAAATCAAAAGGGACTTAAAATTAATTTCGAAAAGATGCAAAATTCAAAGTATAAGTCTGTGTAGTCTAAGCAATATAAAAAGGAAGATGATAGAAAAACTGGTAACTACTAAGGTAACACAAAGAAAGTAGACCTAGAGGTTGCTAGACAAAATGATATGTCGGTAGATTCAGCACAATAGATGAGTAGACCTGACTGGTGATTCAAGATCAAACTAAGTTGTTCAACTGACTGTGGGCTGCCATCTTATCACTGTTAACACAATCAACAAAATTCCAATAAGGGGTAATGAGCATGTAAACGCCACAAATGTGTGCGGATGACCAAAATTAGAGCAAAGCACAAAAAATGAAAACAAATGCAATCAAGCTAATGACATATGTTGTTGGTGCATTCTGTGCAAAAGAATTAGCTGCTCTAACAAGAAGATAGGTTGTGTGCCTCTCTGCTGTGCGATGGCACTGACCTGAGGATAAGCATAACCTAGATATTCTAGACTTCATTGTTGTTTACCGCCTCTCTGTTGTGCGATGGCACTGACCTGAGGATTGGCTTCTCTTTGAAAGCTCTAAGAATAGTCTCTTCTTGTAAAACCCGTAGACCGCTCAAAAGCTCCTGAGGAATGTTGATTACCATATAAGTGGGATCCACAAATGTCAGTTGAAATAATTAAACCTAAACCTATCACCAGTTTGTGTCTAAAGTCTGTCATGGATTTAAGAGGACAAATATACTGACATCATTGTGGCTGCAATTCTTGAAAGTTCAAATCAATGTGGGAATCTAATAGTACCAGTGTGATTTCCTAAATTTGCTAACGACTCTGGATGAAACCAGAATTGAGCATCTAAAGGTTTTGATAACGAGTCCCAAATGATTTGACTTGCCTGTATGATTCCAAAAGTGAATTGTTCCAGGTGTGGTCAAACCAAATTGAAGCTGCCTATTCTGGAACCAAATCCAGGTGATGTCTATCTTAGGATTTATCTCTCACAAAAGGTAGTCATTTTAGTTTGTCTTTCGTCGGACTACATCATGAAAATCAGTATGGGATTAACTCACCTAAAGGGTCATGTTGAGATGGCCACATGTGTTTTCAAGTTTAAAGTGTCACGTCTGAGGTGACTAATTGTTTAAAAGGATCACGTCTGAGGTGATCAAAAGTTTTTCAAGTTAAAAGGATCATGTCTGAGATGATCAAATGCTTATAATGTTTATACTATAGTTTGAAAAGGGTTTAAATGTAAAATGGTAAGAATGCAGAAAATCTCATAAGTATGACCCATTCGCACGAATGGACCATTAGTATGGACTTATCATACGAATGGGAGCCATTCGTACGAATGGACCATGAGTATGGACCATCCAACCGAATGGCCCATACGAATGACCAAGTCGGTTGTTTAAGTGCGAACGAATGAGTAAGTCGCATGATTGAACTCCAGTCGGACGACTGAATGGGGCGACTAAACCAATCGCACGACTAAGGCCCATTCGCCCGAATGAAATGTGCGTATGAGCCCAGTCGTACGATTAAATTTAAGGTTAGTATAAATAGAGAGAGAGTCGGTCGCAGAGACTCACCACTCTCAAATTTACCCTCAATCGCACAACTAACGTTACGCTGCCCAAATTTCATTTGATCACTATAAACCCTCGATTCTCACATACTGACCTTCTGCACTGATTCTACAGGTACATTGCGGTGCAGAAACACTACCAAATCATCCAATTTGACACTGAATCTGGACAATTGGACTCATTAGAAAACCGCGACTTATGTGGCAAAATAACCTAACCAACGACGTAAACAAATGAATTAAAGGTTTTAGATGTTAAACTAATGGATTCCGAGCCAAATGAACCAAAACTCGAAGTCTAAAACTCAAAATTGGTGAAAAATTGAATTTGAATTGAGCGGACAGAACGACATGCGAATGGACAGGTTGATGAATTTCAGTTGCACGACTGAAGAGTGCGAACAGCTTAACCGCACGACTGAACTATGCGTATGAGTTCGGTCGCACGACTGGTGTACCACATGAGGATAGATACGCATGATCCAGTCGCACACTCAGTACGTATGGAGTCATTCGCACGAGTGAATCCCAGTCGCACAGCCTCATTCGCATGACAGAAAAGAGTTTGTTCAAGTCCAAGTGTTTCATGACATTCTTAACCAATGGGTACTAATGTTTACTTCCTTGTGTAACAGATGGCCAGCTGTTGGACTATGAGTACGAAGCACAATATTTGCTTATCTGGTTCTCACATCTAGAAATGCTTCAGACTTCTCGGGCATTATAACCTTCCTCAGGATATCGAGGATTGCACATGCTATATCTGCTCCATGTACACCTTATCGGTCTATTTAGCATGCCTTCTAGGAAGGTGCGGTTGTTGATCAATCCTCTGAGCCTCACTGTATCAGAGGTACTATCTTTGGAGAGGATATAGCTATCACAGAGGAGGATCTAAGGATCGTGTTACAGTTGGGGAACGATGCTGACTGTCCTACTAAATTACACCCCCTTACTGTCAGAGGATGTTTTCTTCGAGCCAAGTACTCTGGGGACATCAATGCTGGGGTGCTCAACAAGAGCAACCTCTGTCCCTAGTTCAAGTACCTTGCTCACGTATTGCTGAAAGCATAGCATCCAGAAAGGGAGGCTTTGATGAGTTGTCTGACCAGATCCAAAACACTTATGTTGCGTTGGTGCTGAACCATCCGTTCAGTTCTCCAGGATGATCTTCACCTACTTGGTGGAGAATATTGAGGAAAAGGGAAGGAGGGAATCTACATATACCCCCAATTTATGCAGATGATCATAGACCAGAAGCTCCCCTCCCTGCCAAAGGAGAAGGATGATGCGGTAGTGCTTGAGGTGATGGATAATACCACCTTGGGCTGGATGAAGGTATACAGGGGGAAGCAGGTAAAACCCCCTGTTAGGAGATGGTTTGGGCATCTGGCTCGTGAGAACTATGTGTGCCAGCTAGGAGGAAGTGGCGCCATGATGACAGTGATTCTGATGTTGAGCAGATTGCTCTACCCGCCGATGACTCTGATGATGATGATGGTGGGGATGCTGGAGATGACATGCCCATTCCACCGAGGGGTGAAGCTATAGACGTTATACCTCCAGTATCTGCCTCCATGGGAGACATAGCTGAGTCAGCCAGGTTTCACCAGGACTTTATACCTGGTGAGGAGGAAGAAGAGTCAGACGAGGAGCCACTGACTAGGACTGTGGGAAGCAAAGTCATTCCCACAGAACATGGACTCCGGGCGGTTGGTGAACGCCTCAGTGGATCTGGAGAGACTATCGTTGACCCGACCTATGCTCCAGAGCCGTCCAGCCATATCCTAGGGGGAGCATCCACCTCGACTGGGTCGAGAAGAAGAGGATGGCTCAGCCCCATAGGATGAAGAAGAAGAAGAGATGGCTCACCTTCATCACCACCACAGCACCCACTACATCTACCATACCACCCACTACCTCAGCCTCCACCATAACCACCTCTACAGCCACAGCCACCACCACGACCACCTCCACAGCAAACACTACTATTCCCACACCCCTACCACTACATATATCCCATCCACCACTATATTATTCACACCTACATCACCACCACTATCATCTAGATCTAACCCAATCTTCACCACTGCCACCACTACTACCACTGGCCACCAAGCCGGGCCATCATCACATCCCACCCACCTATATGGATCATCTCTACCTTCCATTGGGGTAGAGGAACAACTATCAGCGCTGAACCGTATGGTGATGCACCTGTTAGCAGCTAATGACGAGAAGACTGCGCAGATTCTTCAATTGGCAGATCTCACTGCTGAACAGTCCCAGCAGATCTCTCAGCAGGCTCAGCTGATTGAGCAGCAGGCACAGCAAATGGCTTCACAGAATGAAGAGATTGCCCAACTCCAAGAGCACAGAGTCATATCAGAAAAGAAGATTGAGGAGTTGGAGGATGCTAAAAAGTCTATCATGCTCAAGCTCAAAAGAACTAAAGATGAGCCTTTGAAGATAAAGGAAAGAGATGGTGATGAGGGTGTAGATGATGATGAGGTTGAAGATGAAGAGAGTGATGATGATGAAGGGGATGAGGAAGAAAGAACAGACGCTAGGAAGGAGGATGATGATGATGAAGGAGGAGATGCAGCTGCATCAGCCTCAGCTCAGGGTCAAGAAAGAAGATCAAAGAGAAATCAAGACGAACAAGCTTCCTCTTCTGCCTCACCAAGTGATGATCCAGCAATTCAAGATACAAGTAATGATTAGATGATTATGTATTTGATAGCCTTTGTACTTGAATCATGTATTAACTTATGCTTTGATGTTTATATTAAGATTAATGAATTTCTGTCTTGATTATTAACTAATGTTTGACGTGTTACATGTTTACAACAAGCAGATCCAAACTTTCAAAGGGACAAATTCGATGTTTCTCCCCCAGCAGATCAAGACTCAGCTAACTATGATTCTTGATCTGCAAGGGATCGTCAGAAGGTCGGTGAGTTATACCCCAAGAAGGGGAAATAATTCACGATCTATCAAATGAGCAACTAGCTGAGATCGTCAAGCTAAATCCGATGAGATTGTGAAGGATGCTCCAACGTGCGACTCGACAAGTGACGAAGAGCTCAATGACGTTGAAGAAATAGAGATAGAAGATGTCACTGCAGAGCACTACCCTCAGTATGCTGACAATGAGGGAAATGTGGTCCCCAATCTAGGTGAATCCCTTGTTAGTGATACATTTGAGGTGTTAGACAAAATGGAGCAGGAGTCAGAGAAGAAAGAGGGATCGGCCCAAGCCTCAAATGATAATGTTGATGTCCGAAAGGCTGAATGGGCTACCTGTTTTGAAGAAGTTAGAGCCCAACGTGTTGTACCTAAACAGGATGCCTACACCAAACTCTACAGAGTCAAGAAACATCATAAGGTGTCAGGCAGGATTATAGCATAGGCATATTTTGAGGACCTTAATGTTTATGCCGTTAAGAGGGAGAAGGGCATAGAGTACTTTAGAGTTCCACATGATCTAAAGACTCTACCAGGTTTTGAGCTCAACCAGATGGCCAAACTAAAGCTGTTGTATGCTGAACCGAGAAAAATGTCAGGCTAGTTTGAGGCTGCCCTAAGGAAGGAGTACCACACCAGGTGGGTTAACTTCAGACCCCAACAACCTACAAGGTACATTAAAAGGTCTGAAGTTAATGCCATTACTGGAAAGCCAAAGATAGTGTTGAAGTGGAGTCCTCCGTGCACGATGTCAAGAATCCCACTCAGGGAAATGCCACAGGACTCCACTCCACACTTTAAGTGGTGGTACTACGATTGGAGGACAGGAGAAGCGGTCATAGTCCTAGACAAAGAGGGCCAAATGGATACCATCAGGGTATTTGACCCAATGTGGCTTACAAACTTGTCAGAGAATAATGTCTACACTTTATACAAGTGGCCATTGTTCTATGATACGCAGGATATAGTACAAGCCCTCCAGTTCCAAAATGTCATAAGACTCTGTTTTTCATTTGAGATTCATGCAGGAGTCACAAAAGAGGATAAGTATAAGAAGTATGAGGAGGTAATGAAGACAACAAGACATTAGAGAGATCTAGGTCCAAGGGGAGTTTGTTGATACATGTATGTCCCTAGATAATGATATGAATTTAATAGATCTTGTTTGTCTGATTCTGATGTAATGTTTGGAATGATTAATGAAATGATATGGTTATTTGTTAATATAATGTTTAATATTTCACTAATGAGTTGATGTTGAATTGGTTAATTAGTTTGTGATTGTTTGAAGTGTTAGGCATAATGTTATAATTTGAATACACTCAAACTTGGTAAAGTGAAGTTCTCATGCGTCCGACTGGACCATGCGCCCAAAGTGGTCATGCGTCCGAATGGCCATGCGACTGAGTGTCCATGCACCTAAATAGTCTATACGCCTGAACAACTTCATGCAACTGAATCAGGCGCACGACTGAACACTCAGTCGTGCAGATGAATTGACCGCATGGTTCAATCACACGATTGAACCATACTAATGGTTCAGTCGCACAAATGAACAATACTAACCATAAATACAACCCAATTCGTGGAAAAAAGAGAGCTTTGATTCGATTTCGATTCCAGACGTACCCTAGCCATCCAGAACCTCCAAGTTGATACTCCAAGTTCATAGAACGCAGGAGATCGATTCCAATCGATTCTTAACGTTAGATTCAATACTTTATTGATCCTACGTGCGTTCTCACTGATTGGATCGCCAATCAAATAGGATTCCGCACTATTTGGTTTGGTTTACACGTTAATCATTAGGTATTTCGTTCAAATACCAGGTCCTAACACCATGACTGTGGAAAATGATAGTACACAGGAACAAAACATTTGGGGCTTTAAAATAGTAAATTGAACTAGATGAAACATTCAAAGTATAAGTCTGAGGAGTCTAGGCAATATAAAAGGAAAAATGATAATACATTGGCTACTACTAACGTAATGCAAAGAAAGTAGATCTAGAGGTTGTTAGACCACTACATGATGTGTCGGTGGATTCAACACAATAGATGATTAGACCTCATTGGTGAACTCAATTTAAACTAAAATGTTCAACCGATTATGGGTTACCATCTTATCACTAGTTAACACAATCAGTTACTTCCAACAAGGGGTGACGAACAAATAAACGCCACAAATGTGTGCGGATGACCACTAAAAGAGCAAAGCACGAAAAAATGAAAAATAAACGCAATCAAGCTGATAACCTATGTTGTTGGTGCGTTATGTGCAAAATAAAAGATAGGTTGTGTGCCTCTCTGCTGTACAATGGCAGTGACCTGAGGATAAGCATAACCTATATATTCTAGAATTCAATGTGGTTTGCCGCCTCTCTGTTGTGCCGTGGCACTGACCTGAGGCTTAACTTCTCTTTGAAAGCTCTAAGAATAGCTTCTTCTTGTCAAAATACACGTAGACCGCTCAAAAATCTCCTAAGGAATGTTGATTACCATATAAGCGTGGGATCCACAAATGTAGGTTGAAATAATATAACCAACTTTATCACCAATCTGTGTCAAAAGTCTATGTATGGATTTAAGTGGACAATTATACTGTGAATCAGTGTGGCTGCAATTCTTTAAAATCCAAATCAAAGTATGCACCTCGTAGTACCAGTATGATTTCCTAAAATTGCTCAATGACCCTTGATGAAAACAAGAATCTAGCATCAACTGAATTTGGAAACATGTCCTCAATGATTTGATTACCTGTATGATTCCATAATAAATCGTTTCACTTATGGTCAAAATAACTTGAAGCTGCCTGTTCGATGAAATAAATCTGGTAGATTTCTATCTTAGGATTTCCACTCCACACAAAAACACAAAAACAATTTAGTCTGATAGTTCAATTTTATTTTGTTTAAATTTGTTTGAGTCAGTTTAGTTGTATCTTGTTAGACTATGGCATGGAAGTCAATCTGGAATTTAAATCGCTTAAAAGGGTCACGTTTGAGGTGACCATACATGCTGTCAAGTGTAAAATGAGTCACGTCTGAGGTGATAAAATGTTTTAAAAGGATCATGTCTAAGGTGATCAAAATTTTTCCAAGTTAAAAGATCATGCCTGAAATGATCGTATGCTCAAAATGTTTACTCAATAATTAAAGGGTATAAAATGTTAAATGGTCATAAAGTCAAAATCCTAAGTATGATCCATTCGCACGACTGGACCATGAGTATGGACCAATCGTACGGTTGGACCATACTTATGCCATAGACAACCGAATGGAGCATGAGTATGAACCATTTACATGAATGGCTTACAAGATTGAGCCAGTCGCCCTAATGGAGCTGACTGAATGAGTTAGTCGCCCGACTGAAATCCAGTCGGCCGACTGAAAGTGATCGACTGAACCAATCGCACGGCTGAGGTCCATCACCCGAATGAACAGAGCGAATGGGTCCAGTCGCCCGATTGAAATCAGATTCAGTATAAATAGGGCCATAGTTGATCGCATAAACTCATCACCTCCATTCGCCCCCTAAAATCGCATAAAGTACCGTTACTCTGCCAAAATTCTTCAGACCTTATTTGCCTACTTATTTCGACATTCTGACGTTCTGTGGTGATTATACAGGTATAATGCGGTGCTATTCAACAAAATTCTAGTTGATTTGAGCCCTAAATCACGACATTTGGCCCTAACTAAGACCCGAAACTGAAATTAGACAAATAACTTAACTAAACTAAGTAAAATGTTGAAATCTAGGTTATTAGATGATTAGTAGGTTGATTGTGAGTCTAATGAACCAAAACACAGTGTCTAATTTGAAGAATTGGTCAAAATTTGAATTCCATTCGAACAGACAGTAGGTCAGACGACTGGACACCCGGATGAACGCCAATTGCACAACTAAGCTGGCTGAACGATTCAGTCGGCCAAATGGATAATCCGAATAAGCTCAGTCGGCGACTGAACCAATTGTAGGCTCAGTCACCCGATTGAACTCAGTCGCATGTTCAGTCACCCGACTATATTCAGTCGCCTGTTAGGTCAACCGACTGAACTCACTCGTATGGTTCAATCGCATGACTGAACCAGACTGAGCTCAAACAGGTTAATTACAAATGGTTTTTGTTATGTGATGATCTAACATGTATGTCCCTTGTGTTACAGATTGATGGCTAATAGGTGGTCCATCAACCCCAAGCACAACATTTGTGCCCAATTGGATGCCACAACTTGGAACGGTGCCGAGATTGCAGGGATCATTGCATTCCTAAAGAGATCCCGGATTCTGGTGATACATATGTACCTAGATTTGGATCTTAATGTAATATGTCTTGATTGTCTTACGCTATGTAATGTTTGGGTACTTAATGAAATGAGAATGTTTGATTATGATTTATAATGTTTAATATTTCATTAATGAGTTGTGTAGCACATATCAACTAGATTATATAGGTTTGTGATTGTTTGAATTGATATGCATAATGTTATAATAATGAATACATTCAAACTTGGTTAAGTGAAGTTCTCATGCGTCCGACTGGACCATGCGCCCCAACAGTGGTCATGCGTCCAAATGGCCATGCGACTGAGTGTCCATGCGCCTAAATAGTCCATACACCTAAACAACTTCATGCGATTGACGCAGTCGCACGACTGAACACTCAGTCATGTGAATGGATCAACCGCATGGCTCAATCGCATGAATGAACCATGCGAATGGTTCAGTCGCCCGAATGAGCAACCCTAACCTATAAGTACCACCTAATTCATGGAAAAACTAAAGAATAATACGCAGTTCGACTCCAGACATACCCTAGCCATCCAGAGACGTCTAAGATCATACTCCAAGTTCATAGATCGCATTAGATCGATTCCTAATTGATTCATGACGTTAGATTCAATACATTATTGTTTCTACGTGTGTTGTCACTTATTGGATCGCCAATCAAATAGGATTTCGCACTATTTGGTTTGGCTTACACGTTAATCAGTAGGTATTTCGTTCAAATTCCAGATCCTAACAAGTGGTATCAGAGCCTGTTACTGCTTGAATGATCTAACAAACATTCCAGCAACCCGAGCTCTTGATTTCTTCATCAAATTTCAGATTTTGACGTTAAACCCACTTTGTGTTCTTCGTGTTTTGCTCAGATCTTAGTACGTGTGGTGTTTATATGTTAAAATTCAACTCGAAACCATGTTATGACCACCCTTTCGAATCTGATGATGCCTATGTTGTTTCGGTTCATGTAAAATTCATTAGATTAGGGTTTTGGGCAGCCCTGGCGGCTACAGATCTGAAAATCTACGTGCAGACCCGTTAATGCGACTGGGCCATGCGAATGGACCATTCGTACGACTGGACCATCCGAATGGACTATTCGTACGACCAGACCAGTCGTATGTTCAGTTGTGCGACTAGACCAGTCCTATGTTCAATCACGCGAATGAGCCATCCACATTGACTTATCCGCATTTGTTCCAGACCAAAAAAAAAGAGTCTGGAACTGCTTCTTGCACAAATTTGAGGATGAGCAAAGCATATTCACCTTGAGGTTCTATTGTCAAATAAGTTTGATGTATACCCCATTATTCGTCAGACTTCCTGAATAGGTGAATGTATTTAGAACACGAAAGGGAAAGAGAAGATGTCAGCAGTCGGTGCTGATTTTGTGGGGTAGTCAGGAGCATCTAACTAAGTATGATTGTCAGATTCTATCCGCACAGAGAGGATTCCCCCTATGAATGGGAATCTGACAATCATAAATAGTCAGATGCTCCTGACTACCCCACAAAATCAGCACTGACTGCTGACATCTTCTCTTCTCTCTTTCGTGTTCCAAATACATTCACCTATTCTGGAAGTCCGACGAATAATGGGGTATACATCGAACTTATTTGACAAAAGAACCACAGGTGAATGTGCTTTGCTCATCCTCAAATCTGTGCAAGAAGCATTCCAGACTCTTTTTTTTGGTCTGGAACAATTGCGGATGAGTCAATGCAGATGACTCATTCGTGCGATTGAACATACGACTGTTCTAGTCGCACAATTGAACATACGACTGGTCCAGTCGTATTACTGGTCCATTCGATGGTCCAGTCGTACGAATGGTCCATTCGCATGACCCAGTCACATTAATGGTCTGCACGCAGATTTTCAGATCTGCAGCCACCAGGGCTGCCCAAAACCCTAATCTGACGAATTTTACATGAACCGAAACAACATAGGCATCATCAGATTTAAAAGGGTGGTCAGAACGTGTTTTCGAGTTCAATTTTAACATAGAAACACCACACGTACCAAGATCTGAGCAAAACACGAAGAACACAAAGTGGGTTTAACGTCAAGATCTGAAATTTGATTTAGAAATTAAGAGCTCAGGTTGCTGGAATGATTGTTAGATCATTCAAGGAGAAACCGGCTCTGATACCAATTGTGAAGTCGGCTGGATCGGTAAACATCTGAGCATGTTCTTGACGGAAGGATAAACAACACAACAAAAACCAAGAGACAATCAATAACACGAACTATAATTTAATGGTTTCATTGATAAAACCTAACGATTACAAGCTCGTTACAACATAAGAATCAAGACTCTTGGCAAGGGGAGATCGAGCATGATCTCCCCTCTCATCCTGCAGCCCTAGGCTTCGGGTAGACTTCCTCTCAAAATCCTTATCTCTCTACACATTGAAACTGGTATATATAGGCCTCGGCCCATATTAGATGCGACTAGGCCCATTCGTGTTATTGGACCATGCGTATGGTTCAATCGTATGACTAGACCATTCTTATGGTTTAGTCTTACGAATGCCCTAATCGCATCTCTCAGTCACACGACTGGTTCTTTAGCATGGCTCAGTCGTACAACTGAGTCTCCTTCGCATATGCTCCTACGAATGACCGAGTTTCATGTGTTTACAACATATCAGGTGTATTACATTAGCCTAGACTATTCAACAAGCGACGGACACCTATATATGACAATATATGCTCCACAGATTGACAGAGCTATATCCACACCGTGCACTCCCTATCAGTCTATACAGCAGGCCTTCTGGGAGGGGGCATCGGTTGATCGGTCACAAGAGCCCTACAGCATCCGGAGTAACATTTTTGGACATGATATGGAGATGACTGCAGCTGATATTTGTCGAGTACTCGATCTGGGTGACGATGCAGATCACCCGACCAGGCTACATCCTCTGACAGTTAGAGGGTGCTTCCTCAGGATGAAGTACGCTGGGGACATAAACACAGGTGTGCTGAACAAAAACAACCTGTGTCGCCAGTTAAGTACTTGGCGCATGTGATACTGAAGTGCATGGCGTCAAGGAGGGGCGGGTTTGATGACCTCTCAGACCAGATCCAGAATGCCTACATGGCATTGGTACTCACCACCCTTTCAGTTTCTCCTGTATGATTTTTCCCTATCTGATAGAGAACCTAGAGGCAAAGGCAAGGAAGGATTCTCTGCATGTACCCCAGATTCTTACAGATGATTATTGATGAGAAGCTGCCTACCTTGCCCAAGGAGAGCCACGATGCTGTATCTTCGGAGATTATGGATGACACGACCTTGGGCCACATGAAGGTCTATAAGGGGAAGCAAGTCAAGCCCCCTGTGAAGAGACTCTTTAGGCATCTGGCCAAGGCTGATTACATGGCGCCAGGTAGGCAAATGTGGCACCATGTGGAGAGTGATTCAGATGTTGAGCAAATTGCTCTCCCATATGATGACTCCGATGACGATGACGGTGACACCGACGGAGACTCTAGGTCTGCTTCTACTAGGGGCCCCACTACCCATGTTACATCTCCACCTCCTACAGATGCCACCATTGCCAAATTTCACTAGGATTTTTGCCCTCCAGATGAGGAAGTAGAGAGTGATGAGGAGCCTCTGACGAGGACTATGGGTAGTAGGGTGGTTGCCACAGAGAGAGGTTTGAGGCGGTTGGTGGATGCCCAGGGGAGTCCGGGGATGCTGCTGCTGATTCAGATCCCCCATATGCCCCGGACCCGCCCAGCAACCAAGGAGGTGCCTCTATGCCTGGAGGCTCAAGGGAGAAGAGGATGGCACACCCCTATGGCAAGAAGGGAAAGAGATTGAAGTTCACCTTGACCTCATCTACCACCACACCACTACCTCAGCCACACCTTCCCCCACTACCACCACCACGCTACCACACCACCTGCCACCACCTCTACCACTCACCACCACTCCCACATCCACTCCACCACTTACCCACATCCAATCCACCACCACTACATCTTATCCACCACCACCTACATCTATACCAACCCAATCTTCACCACTACCACCACCACCACCACCACTAGTCACCAAGCCAGACCATCATCCCACCTTACCTACTACACAGGATCATCTCTACCCCCCATTGGGGTATAGGAATAGCTGTCAGCACTCAACCGTATGGTGCTAAAGCTGTTAGCTGCTGATGAGGAGAAGACTACCCAACTACATTAGCTTGTGGAGCTAAACGCTACCCAAGCACAACAGATCTCACAGCAAGCTGAGCATATTGCCCAACTCCAGGAGCAAAACATCCACTTATCAAAGTGGATAGAGGAGTTGGAGGCATCAACAAGACCATCATGCTCAAGCTCAAAGGATCAAGGATGAGCCACTCAAGATAAGAGGAGATGATGTTGATGATGATGAGATGATGATGATGATGATGATGATGATGGTCAAGATGATGAAAGTGATGATGATGAGGCCAGTGAAGGAAAAGACAGGGAAGGGAAGAACAGTGATGATGATGAAGAAGGAGATGTAGCTGCATCTACATCAGCTCAAGGTCAAGAGAGACGTACAAAGAGAAATCAAGACCAAGGAGCCTCATCTTCTGCCCCTCCTACCGACGCACCAGCTATTCAGGGGAAAAGTAATGTTTAGATATTTATGTACTGGAAACCATTGTAATTGAATTTTGGATTAATGTTATGTAATTAATGTCTATGTATATATTTGATGTTTACTTCTTTGATTATTTACTGATGTATGATATGTTTATATGTTTAAATCAAGCAGATCACACATCTCAGCAAGATGAGTTTGACATACAGATCAAGTCTCAACTCACAATGATACTTGATCTGCAAGGGATAGTCAGAAGGTCTATGAGTTACACTCCTGAAGAAGGAGAGATAATCCACAACCTTACTAATAAGCAACTTGCTAAGATGTTTAGATTGAATCCCGGCGAGATTGTGAAGGATGCTCCTACAATGGACATAGACAGTGACGATGAGCTGAATGACATAGACGATATAGAGATTGAAGATGTCACCACCCAACATTATCCAGAGTACGCTGAAAAGGAGGGAAATGTAGTCCCCAGTTTGGGTGACTCCCTGGTTAGTGATACTTATGAAACTCTGGATAAAATGGAGCAAGAGTCAGAGAAGAAGGAAGACCAGGCCCAAGCCTCAAAAGCTGATGTCAATATAAGAAAGGCTGAATGGGCAGCGTGTTTTGCAGAAGTTAGAGTCTAGCGTAGTGCTCCAAAGTCAAATGTCTACACCAAACTCTATAAAGTGAAGAAGCATCACAAGGTGTCAGGGAAACTTAGAGTGTGGACCTATTTTGAAGATCTCAATGTTTATGCTGTTAAAAGAGAGAAGGGGATCGAGTACTTCAGATTCCCACACTATCTAAAGACTCTTCAGGTTTTAAGCTTAACTGGTTAGCAAAGTTGAAGTTGCTATATACTGGCCCTCGTAAGATGTCAGGCTGGTTTAAACATCTTTAAAGAGAGAGTACCACACCCGGTGGGTCAACTTCAAGCCTCAACAACCAACAAGGTATATCAGGAGATCTGAAGTTGATGCCATAACTGGGAAACCAAAAATAGTGCTGAAGTGGAGTCCTCCGCGCACGATGTCTAGAATCCCTCTAAGGGAAATGCCACAGGACTTCACTCCACACTTCAAGTGGTGGTACTACGATTGAGAACAGGCTAGGCGGTCATAGTGTTGAACAGAAATGGTTGTATGGAAACTATCAGGGTGTTTGACCCCATGTGGCTCACTAACTTGTCGGCTGATGATGTTTACAGCTTATACAAGTGGCCACTATTCTATAACTCGCAGGATATTGTACAAGCTCTCTAATTCTAGAATGTGATACGACTCTGCTTTGCTTTAGAAATACATGCAGGAGTCACAAGAGAGGAGAAGTACAAGAAGTATGCGGAGCTTATTAAAGATGTAAGACAGTAGATGAAACTAGTTCCAAGGGGGAGTTTTTAGATACATGTGTACCTAGTTTCTGAGCTTAATGTAAAATGTCTTTATTGTGTTACACATATATAATAGAATGGGTACTTAATGAAATACAATGTGTGGTTGTGCTTATAATGTTGAATATTTCATTGCTTGGAATGTAATAACGCTTATTGAACTAACTATATAGGCTTGTGGTTGTTTGAATAGATCTAAGTCAAATAATGAGTGTGAAACATATTCAAACTTAATCATATGAAGTTCTCATGTGAATGGCCCATGCTAAAGGACCATACGCATGAACAACTTCATGCTAATGACCAGTCGCACGACTGAACCAGGAGACTAGATCAGTCGCATGATTGTAACATGAGATTGACTCAGTCGCACGATTGAACACTCAGTCGTGCGAATGAATCAACCGCGTGATGGTTCAGTCGCCCGAATGAGAAACCCTAACCTATAAATACCACTTAAATCATGCAAACACACAACAATTCAAATACCTACATACAAAATTGTACCCTAGCCGTCTAGAGACATCTAATAACCTGTTCCAAGTTCATATATCACACTAGATCGATTACCAACTGTTCTTAATGTTTAGATTCAATCCACAATTGTTTCTACGTGCGTTCTCACTGATTGGATCGCCAATCAAATAGGATTCCGCACTATTTGATTCGGTATTGATGGAGTGCAGGTAGTATATATATTTTGATAAAGATTTTACACACATATTAAGTTTTAATTGGTTATTACTAATACTAATCCACACACACAAAAGGCAGTGTACCTGTCGTGTGGTAATATAGTGTTGGTAAGAACCGAGTATCAATCCGTGGACACACCTCGCCTACTCAACAAACTTGATGTTTGACTATCAAATTTGGTTTTTGTTAAAGAAATGATAATTGCATTGGAAAGATTTTTAGGATTTAAAAATAAACAACAAAAGAAAGTAAACTAAGATTTAAAGCGTTTGGATTTAAAACTAGGGAATAAAAGTTATGATCCTAATTAGATTCCACTTATTTAACCTGATGAATTGGTGGTGTGATTTAAAGATATGGATTAATGTAATTATGTTAATGTTTATAAAGATGAGCTGGAGTGATTTTTCGTCTATCCTGCTGTCGTAGTGACTTGATCCTGTTAGGCTGAGTTTTACTGCTCAGATCAAAGCCCTAGTAATGTAGGTAAATCTTTTGTGACCTATTTGACATGCGATTTCTAAAAACATAACTTAATGTTAAAAAGAGAGTTTAGCAGGTTCCTTCCTAACATACCATTAATTTTAGAAAACCATAACAATTACTGAAGTTTCCAAACTAATGAAAGGGAACCCGCAAATGATCAGAAAGTTAAAGTGATATGATTTCTAATAACCATCTCTATTTCATAAGCCATGGATTTATTATGAAGACCGGTTTCGCGAATGAAAGTTAATCAAATGGTTTTTAAACTTTGTATGACGATCACAATCACAAACCATAAATTTATAACTTCCCGTTCAAATGTAGATGCTACCCATCAATAGTTTTCCCAAGACCACCATAACATTAACATAATATTTATCACATCATTAGTTCATCATAAATTACATAAGTTTCATCCGATTAGGAGGATAAAAACAGTTTAGCTCATAATGAGCTTGAACATAACAACATATAACAAAGAAGATAGATATATAATCATTGGTGAACTGGAACAATCAAACCGATAATCCACAATCGATGGCGTTTAGACGATCCCGAGCTTCTTCCAAGTGTTGTATGCACCTCCCGAGCCTCCAAATGACCTTAAGACTTGATTCTCAAGAGAGTTCTGTAGAGTAACTCTCCCACCAAAGCTTTCCAAAAATGGTGAACTTAGGCTTCTATTTATAGGCTTTCTGGAGTGTTTAAGCATGGCCCTGTGCCTAAAAGGCACGGCCCTGTGCTAGTACAATGCTTACGAAAGTTGGTCGGCTCGTACATGCAGGTTGTGTCGGGCACGGCCCCGTGCTAAATGGGGCACGGCCCCGTGTTGGAGGTGGGGCACGGCCCTGTGCCTTATGGTGCACGGCCTCGTGTCTACTTTTAAGGGACAGTACTTTTATCCTTGTCAGATGTCCAAGTACGGGGGTGTGTTAATTTAGCTTGGGGGTGTGTTTCTGGCAAGGCATGGGGGCGTGCTTAATGGGGCACGGCCTCATGCTTGGATTCCAAAGCTCGGATCGCTTCAATTTCTTGTTAAATATGCTTCTTTTGTCCATCTTGCCCTTTTAGACACCTGAAAACACAATTTAAGACTTTTAAGTACATTTTCATCATTTTAAGGAAGATATAAGGAATAATTAATGCGCTTTTGATAGGATTTTTATGTATAATTTGGAGCACATCAAACATCCCCACACTTGAACTTTGCTTGTCCTCAAGCAAAAATCACTTAAAATGACAAATCCACTAAAAACCAAATAAAACAAATTATAAACATGTCTTTCGAGAAATACGCAAGTAAACATTATTTTCATCCAAATATAAATATTCTAAGCACATGTAAAATGATATCCTAGCAAGCAATAGGTTAGTAAAGATTATTATCATGCAAAAATCCACACTTCTCACAAGATGCACTCACACTCGGCTCAATATATGGAGTCATAATCAAGATTAAGTATGACTAATACACTCAATTGCCTAGTATGAATACGTGTGAAATCATATGCTTGTTAAGGGATCAAATCTCCACCTACTTAGATACTTACTTGCATAAATCATTAGGTCTTTGATGGATTGTAATTTGGCTCGGGCTCGGGTATGGAATATTTGGAAAAAGTGGCTAATTGCTAAAGACGACGATCTTGGCTTATTTTTCTAACATAAACTACAAGGAAAGCAATAAAGGTTCCCTATACAATACTTCAAGCTAGAAGGGATATGCTAGCTTGAGGACTCATTTATGGTTAGATTGTCAAGACCGTATTTTGCTTTCAAGAATCGTACTTCATCTTTTACCCGAAGATACACAAAACTTTCCTTTCTCAAGGATCGTTCGGCTTGAAGCCTAATAGCACCCAATCGGATTAGTTCTGTGTATTCGTATTGAGATTCAGTTTGATTCTTTTTGCATTTTCCATTATGAGACCAATTTCCACAATTCGGGCATCTTTCATATCTTTTTGCCCGTCTCTTTATAGCACTTTTTGAAATTCCACAAAATGGCGGAACTTGTTCCTTTTTTCGCCATTTCTTTCTTGCGTCGAACATGAGATTGAAAATTTGTTCGCGGATTTCCGAGGAAAGTCCCGGTATTGCGTGATGAAGGCAACAAAGCAAATTGAAATCAAAAGAATGCATTCCAGTTCTTTAAAGTCTGCCGGTAAAAGACCAATATTTTTTTTACAAGCCAAAAACGTGTCTTTAACAAAAACAAGTTTTGTTGAAGGCTTTTTGGTTAAGCGACATGGTGGCTCGGGAGATTGAAAGATAAAAACGTTTAAGCTTAACGGGGCTAACTAAAATCGATGTTCGGGTAAGGAAAGTTAAAGAGAATGGTTGGGGCTCGAATGGTTAAGGTCACCTAGTGCCTAACTCAAATTTATGCAACAAATACTAATTAAGGTCTTGAAATGCATACCCAAAGCAAGTTCTAATCACACGTATCATATGACACCCTTAATTAAATCCAGAATGAAAGTAGAATTGCAATTTGCAAAAGCTGTTTCATTATACATAATTTTACTATATTATTGCTTTTAAGGATATCACAAAAAACATTTTCAATTTTATTTGGACGTCATGAATTTATTTTTTTATTTCCCGAAAACGTATATTTATAATTTGGTTTATCAAAAATATATTAAATTTTTGGTTTCTTGTCACAAAAATTACTTGGTAAGTGATCTTTTCTTAAAAGTTTTAAATTTGGACCTTTTTAGCAAAGTCAAATGCATTACTCCCATCCCCACACTTAAAATTCACATTGTCCTCAATGTGATTAACATATTCAAGATCGAGAAGGGTAATGAAATAACTCCCATAAAATGATGAATTTTTCACTTGTGTTTGGTTGCCCTCGCGTTGTTAGAATCCTCGGTATCACCTAAAATGTCACCAATTTATTAAAAGTATTAAAATCCTAAACACATAAATAAACAAAACAACATAAATTAAAAGATAGATTGGCATGAAACAACTGTGTTGGGGCCTCGAAAATGATACGGTTTTCAAGGGCTTTGTGAGGGATATCCCCCCACTCATGGTACATTCGGTTCCTGATGTACGTGACATCGTTGCTGAGGTCATCGACTCGGGAATGCAGACTTTCGACTCGGTTGAAGGCTTGTTGGGCATATCAAAGATCGCCTTGCATGGTCGCTCGTTGTTTGTATTGACTCGTAAAGGTCTAACATGGTTGGGAATTCCCTTGTACGTGAACTTGAAGATCCAGCTCGGCTCCTTCCGACTGTATTGGCATGTCGAGATCCATAATTATCTCTTCGAGGTCCGCCGGATCCCAGATTTGCCCTTCTTATCCATGAATCTGGCTGCCCATTTGGTAGGCTTGTCACCATGTACATACTTGTGCAAATGCTCAAGTCTAACAATCCGGGATCACTCCTTCGTCCTCAGTGTTATAACCATAGCTCACATATAAGTTCAAAATCTAGCTTCCTCCAAACATGGGTGTTAGAGCACCTGCAATCGCATTCCTGGCAAATATTACAAACAAATACCCAATATTACATGGCAACTGATTAACCATACATTATGAAATGAACAAGTCCCTCAAGTTAACAACTCCCTCGCTTTAACCACGAGCTATTATGGAATGACTAAGTAACCGATGAATGTATCGTAGCAACGGGTCTCATATCTGACTGCTTTTTGTTTTGCTCGAGTTGAACCCTCTGGTTCCAATCTGCTCCCAAAATGCTTTTCTCATTGCACCACTTTCCGCGTCTTTACTTTCCTCATCTGGGAAGGTATGGTACTCCGGCATTCCAGATATTGCTTCCTCCTCCATTTCTTGTTCCGTGTAGATCCCGAGATAGACACCAAACAAGGCAATGGATGTTTTGTGTCAATGTCCAGCAAGTTTGAATGAAACTGCATTATTATCCCAAGGTCAGAGTCTTTCATGCTAAATTTGAAATATGCTAAAACTTCAAGAGTAAGTTCATAAAGGAAGGTCTATTTTGTGAGAATAAACGCTTCCACTGAACACGTAATAGTGTATTGTATCTTTCTAGCTGTCCGACTGCCGCTAGTGTTTCTTCATCTACTTGTAAGTGGGATCTTTCGACCCTTTGTAGCAGTCTTTGAAGTCTATCATGACACCATTTCTCGCGGCTCCCTTCAAAACATAAGTAGGGATGATTCATGATCCTGAAATTTTAAAAATAAGTTAATCTAGACAAGAAAATTTTCTTGAGTGGTTTCATGATGTTAGTGAAAATCATGTGTTTTTCAAGACATAACATCATAATGATTCAACTCATGTTCAAAAATAGTTAAAAATATATTATCCAATGAAAAAAATTGTTGAACATGGGGGTGGGTTAACATAATAAGGCGTGGAATCTTGACTCGAGCATGTGTGGTTGTGTTTGTAAATTGTTGATTAAGCATGGGTTTAACATTTTCTTGCTTTAAAAATCAAAGATAATACATTTAACATTTTAATCATTTGTAATAATTCAAGATACCCAAAAATAAATTTTATGTTTAATACACTTGGGAACGCTTGAACATGATAACAAATATTTCACCACGAATTATGAAGATAGTCTTGTTAACAATAAAAGAAAACAAACTAATTAACTGACTAAGCATACTAATAACTAACGAACACTAATTAACAACTAATTGCATACAAGAATAAACATGAATAAGTAGGTTGAAAGCATTCATCATTCCATAAAACGTTTAAGAACAAGTCTTTACACATAATTGCTAGGATTTGGTTGTTTAGAGACCTAATCACCTAACTACATGTAAATGAATTCATAATCAAAGGAATTAACATACTAACGTCTTGATCAAATACTCTTGAAAGAACTCTTGAAAAGATGAAAGAAAAATGGACAACAAGGTGAAAATGAAAGTGGACACGACTTTGCAGGCAATTGAGATCGGTATTTATCATGCAAAATTGAAGAGGAACAAGACAAAAGGCTGAAATATGTCAGCTTGTGTCATTTTTGTCAAACACGGGGGGCGTGCCTACTTAAGCACGGGGTGTGTTCATGTGTGTTGTTTGGTTTCAGTCTTTTGTTGTTCCGTTTTCAGTTTCGCACATTATGTAATTTTCCCGGTTAAGTTTTATCACTTCCAAATCATCAAAAAAATACGAAAAATAGTCCTAGAGTTAAATAACAAAAGCCACATTGAAAATACATTTCCTAGGGTCCTACGGTTACACGATACGTTAAAAGCCGAGAGTCTGAAACAGCAAAACGAGACTCTTTAACGCGCAACGGTGCACTTAGCACATCACAAAATGCTTCTAAAAGAAACCTCCACATATTTCGTGTGGAAGGTTCGGGATGGGATAGTGAGAAGTGCGGTTGCTCAATTCCGCAAGCTACCGGTTAATGGAAATGAGATCCTCGCTCATCTGTTGAACTTTTTGGATAAGTTCAGCTAAGCGTTGGAACTCCATGCATAGACGAAGATGGTTAAGCTATTATGGCTATTGTGAAGAATTGACGACTGAGAGTCGATGAACAGACAATAAGAAGGGTTCTTGAGTTGGGAGAAGTCGAAGCTGGTCATCCTGATGTGTTCGAAGATGAATACATAGAGAAAGTATTTCTTTTAATGGGATATGATGGTGATTTCGACAAAGGAGAAATCAAGAAAGGAAGACTTTGCAAGCCATACAGATTTCTTTCACACTCATCTTAAGTGCTGTCAAACAAGGCATGAAAATCTGGTCTGACAGATTCTCAAGGCACATTTCCTCTGGATTATTGGTGTTTTTGAGGGAAGAACCTACAATTATTCAAAGTACATCTTCAACTGCTTTAGTGATCACATCAAGTGCAGAAGGCTGATAAGATGTACATGTTTCCAAGGTTCCTGCAACTGATCATTAATGTTGATTTGCCTGGAAACTACGATGGATGGTGGTGTTTGTGTTCAAGCACACCTTGGCAGATCAGTACTGAACAAAATTTCGGGGAAATATGAAGGAGGTGATATGAACATGTTCGCACATGTGGTTGATGCTGCTGCAAATATCCCTCAAGAGCTTGTGTGGAAAGATGAACAAGAGAACTCCCTAACCAACTCTGTTCAAGACACTCACTCACCAAACAACAACAAACACCTCAACCACAATCTCCAGCCAGCCAAAATACAAAACCAATCTCTCCTATCCTCCATCCATCATCAAATCAACAACAAACACCTCAACCACAATCTCCAGCCAGCCAAAATATAGAACCAATCTCTCCCATCCAACCCCACTCACCATATAGTCTTTACACTGGGGAGACAGATTTAGTCTCACAAGAAAGTACATTTAAACTGTCATTATCCAAGACTGAATCCCCAGTACTCTCAAATGAAACTGAGCAAGTATCTCCAGTCACTGATCATCAACAACAACAACAATCACATCAAGAACCAAAAGTTCAAGCTATTGAAATCAGTTCAAGCTTAGCAGGTGAAGCCCAGAAAGAAGTAAAACATGATGAGATTGGTGCTCAACATCAAGAAGGAGAAGATGAAGCAAACCATGTGATGTAATAGCATACAATGAAGAGGATCTAAGTGATGTTGATATCCCTGTCAGCAAGAGTTATCTGGTTGCTGAGTACAACAAGCTGGTGCTGAAATCAAATAAAAGAAAACAAAGAATACAGGAGTTGAAGGGAGTGATCAGAGAAAAAGATGAAGATTTAATGAAACAAGAAGCTAGGATAAAAGATACAAGTCCAATGCCTCAAATATGTAGATGATGAATTCTTGAAGAGGGTTGGCTACAAAAGCATAACTACAACAGCAATCAAATGCATTGGAGGGACTCAATTCACATACCCTATAACTGAATGGGGTTATGTTGAGAAAACAAAGGAGTTGGTCCTGCTAAGAAATGCCGAAAACAAGAAAGCTGACCGGATCAGGATCTTTGATTCTGTGGAAATCAAATTACTTCATTCCAGCTACACCTCGTACCTTAATGACAAATTCTTTCCAAGTTGGCTGATGAAAAAGCACAAAATGATTTGTTCCTGCATGTCCATGTGATACAAGTAATTGACAAATTACATGCCAAATCCTACAAAAGAAGAAGATTCAATGTTGTACTGCTAAAGGGAACAACTTTTGATGAATTCACAAAACTCAAAATTTCTGAGCAAGATGAGCTAGAAGTGGTGAATAACAACAATGTGTTAGACACACTCACTACGAAGGAAGATGTTCTCGGAATAAGCTTTGAGACTCTGAAGAAGTTCAGCAAGATGAAGATCAACTACAAGTATGATGATCAGAAGACTGATGTGTCTTACTTTTACAACAAGATCATTGCCAGAGTCAAGGAGATTTCTATTTTGAAGGATTGATTACAAGGATCTAAGCCTAAGGGGGAGTATTGTTATATCTAGGACTTATAGGTCTAGATCAATTTGTATAGGCCTAGAACTTTAATCAATTCTTGTAATAAATATTTGTAATTGTCATTTATTATGCATGCATTAATTATATATATGCTAACCCATATATGTGTGCTATGGATAATTGCAGGTACAAACATTAGTCTTGGTCAAATTATGAAATTGACCAAGTGTAAGAAACATCTACGGATGAACATTTTGTTCTTCCGTAGATATGTTTCATACAAGTAACATTATATCCAAAGATCTTCTGTGGATGAACAACCAGAACTGAAGAACAAGTTTGCTTCGGAAGTACAAGTTTTCTACGGAAGAACAAGATTCCTACGGACGAACAAAACATATATAGAAGAGCAAGACTTCTACGGAAGAACAAACTCCTATGGAAGACACTATTCCTGCGGAGTTCAAACACTTGTATAATGCAAGTGTTACAAGTCAACTCGTCAACAAGGCAGCTATGCGAATCCCAAGAAATCTGATGATTCCTTAACTGACACAAATCAAATCCAAGAGATCCGGTGTTTCTATAACAGAAACATCATTGTCTATATATATGGATCCTAGGTTTCGATTCAACGCAGGTTGTTTTAGAGGATTGATTGATCGACAACAGCAATAACAATACAACAATCACTTCAAAGTATCTCAATCAAACCCTAGCAGCCATCACATCATAACATACTTTGATAGCATTCATTCATTATATTTGTAATCATTAACATGTTATAGTGAAATACATATAATCATTAATTGTGTTTTGTTATGTGTGTTCTTGAACATTTATTGATATTTAAAGCTATTTCAAACAACTAAACCAAATCAACGTTGTTTCCGCAAACGTTGACTTGCCAATCGACAGACATTGATAATTCCTGTTAGCGATCCTTGGATTCACAGGTTCCAAAAGAGGCGGAACAAGTTCAGAACTAGACGAGTCGGACATAAACTAACTTAAAGAAGCATAAACTAACTAAGGATTAAAATGAATCAGGCAAAAGTAACTAAACTAACTAGGGCAAAATACCTTAAAAAAATAAAAATGAAGTTTAAACAAAATTATTATCAAGTTATATACAAGATAGTCAAAAATTGTGTTTGTCTTTCAAACTGCCACGTGTCCCCGGCAACGGCGCCAAAAACTTGATGGAGTGTAGATAGTATATATATTTTGATAAATATTTTATGCACATATTAAGCTTTAATTGGTTATTACTAATACTAATCCACATACATAAAAGGCAGTGTACCTATCGTGTGGTAATATAGTGTTGGTAACAACCAAGTATCAATCCGTGGACACACCTAACCTACTCAACAAACTTGATGTTTGACTATCGGATTTGGTTTTTGTTAAAGAAAATGATAATTTCCATTGGAAAGATTTTTAGGATTTAAAAATAAATAATAATAGAAAGAAAGTAAACTAAGATTTGAAGCGTTTGGATTTAAACCAGGGAATTAAAGTTATCATCCTAATTAGATTCCACTTATGTAACCGTGATGAATTGGTGGTGTGAATTAAAGAAATGGATTAATGTAATTATGTTAATGTTTATAAAGATGAGCTGGCGTGATTTCTCGTGTATCCTACTATGGTAGTAACTTGATCCTGTTAGGCTGAGTTTTACTGTTCAGATCAAAGCCCTAGTAATGTAGGTAAATCTTGTGTGACCTATTTGACATGCAAATTCTGAAAACATAACTTAATGTTAAAAAGAGAGTTGATCAGGTTCCTTCCTAACATACCATTAATTTTAGAAAACCGTAACAATTACTGAAGTTTCCAAACTAATAAAAGGGAACCGGCAAATGATCAGAAAGTTAAAGTGATATGATTTCTAATAACCATTTCTAGTTCATTAGCCATGGATTTATTATGAAGACCGGTTTCACGAATGAAAGTTAATCATACGGTTTTTCAACTTTGTTTGACGATCACAATCACAAATCACAAATTTATAACTTCCCGTTCAAATGTAGATGCTACCCATCAATAGTTTTCCAAGACCACCATAACATTAACATAATATTCATTACACCATTAGTTCATCACAAAGTACGTAAGTTCATCCGATTAGGATGATAAAAAGAGTTTAGCTCATAATGAGCTTGAACATAACAACATATAACAAAGAAGATAGATATATAATCATTGGTGAAATGGAACAATCAAACCAATAATCCACAATGGATGGCATTTAGACGATCCCGAGCTTCTTCCTCCAAATGACCTTAAAGTCTTGATTCCCGAGAGAGTTCTGTAGAGAAACTCTCCCACCAAAGCTTGCCAAAAATGGTGAACTTTGGCTTCTATTTATAGGCTTTCTGGAGTGTTTAAGCACGGCTCCGTGCTAGTACAATGCTTACTAAAGTTGGTCGGCTCGTACATGCAGGTTGTGTCAGGCACGGCCCCGTGCTAAATGGGGCACGACCCCGTGTTAGAGGTGGGGCACGGCCCCGTGTCTACTTTTAGGGGACAGTACTTTTTTCCTTGTCAGATGTCCAAGCGCGGGGGTGTGTTAATATAGCACGGGGGTGTGTTTCTGGCAAGACATGGGGGCGTGCTTAATAAAGCACGGCCCCATGCTTGGACTCCAAAGCTCGGATCGCTTCAATTTCTTGTTAAATATACTTCTTTTATCCATCTTGCCCTTTTAAACACCTGAAACACAATTTAAGACTTTTAAGTACATTTTCATCATTTTAAGAAAAATATTTAGGAATAATTGATGTGTTTTTGATAGGATTTTTATGTATAATTTGGAGCACATCAGGTATACATGTATTTCGGTTAGTATTTCGTTCAATACACGATCCTAACATATATATATATATATAGCAGCTAAATTTATGACAGTCATTGCTTATCATTTTGAATGTGTCATAAAATTCTCACAGAGATGACACGCGCACGCTTGTCATCTTGTCATTTATTAATAACCTTCCTTGACATGCATTGCACGTCATCTATTGCTCATCATAAATGTGTGTCATCTTCCGCGAGTTATAAAAATGATGTGCAAATACATGTTATCTTTCATTTATGACTACCCATTCCTTGACATACATATGCGCATCATTTGACCCCAAACATGATGTGCATTGCACATCATATATTGCAGTCTTTCTAGTAGTAAAACACAGACCATTATATATCTATTTAATAATTAAAATAAAAAACATTATACAATATCAACCAAATATAAATAAATACTTAACATAATTATCTCAAACATAACTTTTAAAAGAATGAACACGAACGAACGTTAAGGAACACATAATCGAACATTCATGAACATAAATGAACAAATGCAACTTCTGTTCATATTTATTCGTTTAACTAAACAAACTAAATTTTAGTGTTTTTGTTCGTTCATTTACTAAACGAACGAACATAAACAGAATTCCTACCGAATGGTTCACGAAATGTTCGATGAACGTTCGATTCGTTTACAATATTAGTTGATTTTCATAAAAAAAACATAGTTTAGTCCCTGAGTTTACCAACTTTAAAATTTTATGTATAAAGCTTTAAGATCAAGTTTTAAAAATTGCTTTTACAACCCTTAAACTTTATAAAAACCTAGCATTAATTATTAATCAAGTTATTTATAAAATTTGTAAATTTTACAAATCTTGTCAAATAACTGTGATTTAATTGGTTATTTTACTAATTAAAACTCATAAATGAAAAATAAAACTTTATAACTTTATAAAAATTATTATATAAATTATAAAATTATTATAAATGGATCAAATGTTACATCATTAGTAAGTTGATTTATAGAAAAATGCCAAGCCGCTTGCTTATATTATCAAGCAATGCCAAGAAAACTAGTCTTTCAAATTTCTCATCATACGAATGCTAAGGATATATAGGATGATCTTAAAGCATGATGTATAGGTGAAGGTAGAGTTAAAGAAGCAACTTGAGGTGCCACGTGCTAGCACCACAATTATTCTAATCAAAATTTTCCCACCTCTTTTTCTTCTTAAATAATTACCTTAATTACTAATAATATTATTGAACATTCTTTTGCATTTAATAAACTAAAAAATAAATCTAATTATTAATGTTATTTCTAAATAAGCAATAGTTTATAAAATAATAAATTTTTCTAAAGCATAAAACTTTTTTAAAAATACAAAATATTTTAAAAATTGGTATTTTTATAATTTCAATTTTTTAAAAACAAGAATAATTAATTTGGTAGTTATAATAAGTAAATCTAAAAAAAATGATATTTTTATATGGTTTGGTTTACAACAAAATGTTTATTTTTAAAAAAAAATTAAAACAAAATTTTAAAAGATTGATATCACTATTTTATTAGTTATAGTTATTTCTCATATATAATTTCATTCATATCATATCTTAGCATATCATTTTAAAATTCATAAATTTTAATATATTAATATTTTATTTATTCAACCCGTGTAATACACGAGTTTACTAAATGATTTTTTTTAAAATAGGGTTTTTAGACTAGGTGTTAACAAGAGGGGTAAATCTTGTTGGCATTTGACCTAAAGGGTTCCCGCCCCTGGTAGGGGCGGGTTCTGCATGCATGTTCTTCTTTTGACTTCTTTTGTCCGGGTCCCAAGTGATGTGATGTTCTTTTGTCCGGGTCCAGGTTTATGTGATGTGACTGAGGCTTGAGAGACCATGCCCTTAGGAAGGGCGGGTTCTCCAAAAAGTTTGGACCATCTCATCTACTTACCACCTAAGATCTAAGGGTCAGGAAAAGGCAGAAGAACAGGCCCTTGGCAGGGGCGGCTTCTGGATTTTTGACGGGATTGAATTCTAACCTAACACCATTTATTCCTTTCACTAGCTTCCCCTATTTATTTGTGACATTTCTCACAATTTATTCATATCATTCTTAATCCATTTCTCATTATCTTTAAACCTAATTTTTCTATAACTTTATTATTCATTCCAAAAAACAAAATGAGCTGGAGAATTACACCAGGTCCACTAAATAACGATTTGTTATTTCTATTTAGTCAACATAGAGCTGATTATTATTTTCGAGATCCAGAAAGTGACAAAGAAATTTTACGTGGTAGACGAGGTGATAAAGCTTTTTGGGATTACATTGATGAAGTACCAATCCCTAATAATATTATGAGATATATTAGGTTGGCTGGTTTTGCGGATATGATCGAGTATGGTTATCGCAAACTTGATCGTGCTCTTATCTTAGCTTTGGTGGAGAGATGGAAGCCGGAGACACACACATTTCATTTACCGGTTAGAAAAACCACCATAACCCTTCAAGATGTACAAGTTTTATAGGGTTTGTCGGTTGAAGGTGATATTGTTTCTAGCACTGATTATGCTATAAGTGCATCTAAAATTATAATGAGGTTTGAGTATTTAACCAGTTGTACACTCGCTACAAGCGCTGTAAGTGGTTATAAGTTAAACCAAGGTTATTTTAAATGAAATAATAAAACCATTCCCTAATAATGCCACTAATTTCAATGCATGCAACGAGCTAGATTAATTGTATTTTTTATGATTGGTGCAACTTTATTTCCTGATAGTTCTAACAACTAGGTGCACTTAAATTATTTAAGTCATATTGAAAACTTAAATAACTATGGTAAATAACTGTGGTAAACTTAGCTGGGGAAGTGCAGTTTTAGCCTCTTTGTATAGACAGTTATGTAAGGAAACAAGTGTCACAAATCAAGAAGTTGATGGGCCTTTATTCTTGTTTCAATTACAAGCATGGGAAAGATTACCTTCTATGTGTCCCAAGAATATGAGATCTATTGATTTCATATTACCATATGGTGCATGGTATGTTGAAAAACTTATGTATTGACTAATTTATAGTAATCTTATATTTTTCTAGTTAACCGCGTATATGTGAAAACTTGATTACAGATGGAATGATGAAACTAGTTATGTAAACACCACTCCGCACTGTTTGAGTGTGTATCGATCTCAGTTGCATTAATTAAGCGAGGACACGACATTAATATTAATCTAATATTATTTTGTATATATTTACATTGTGAAAATATATTAATTCATATTTTTATATAAGTTTAATTGGAGACTTTATGATAATATTATCCACATTGGTCATTCATTGCACATAAAAAATTATAATTACATTTGCCTTATGAAAACATTGCAGCGGAAACATAAATAAATATAACTTTTCATATCATTACAAATGTTTTGCAAGTTAATACAAGCGTTAATTTCAGAACATCACTCTTCACATCACAATGCAAAAACATTAACAAAAGAATGCCATCCAAAAGAGCTGAGTAGCCGCCTCGTGCCATCCCCAGCAACGTTTACCCGCCAACTGAAAATGTATAAAAGTTAGTGTTGCTGAGTGAGTTCTAGTTTAAAATAAGACATACTTTACTTTCGTTTAAAACCGTTCTTTACTTTCTTTCAAAATCATACTATACTTTACATTCATTCGTGATCATACATCATACGTACATACAGATAATATCATCATTATCTTCTTTAATCTTTCATGCTTTACTTTTCCTTTCTGACAACCATAACCCTTCCCTTCTATTCATGGTATGGACCTAGGCCCATCATAGACCTTCTATAACAGTGCATCGCACCTCGTGGTCCTAGTACCTAGGGTAAGATTTAGGTTTACTATGCAATACCTTTCTATTCGTGGTTCTAGACCTAGGCCTCTCATAGACCTTCAATAACGGTGCATCGCATCTCGTGGTCACAGTACCTAAGGTATGAGTGTAGGTGTATCATTTCCATATGCAATACCTTTCTGTTCGTGTTTCTGGACCTAGGCCTATCATAGACCTTCTATAACGGTGCATCGCACCTCATGATCACAGTACCTAAGGTATGCAGCAATAGTTCTATGCAAATGGTCAATCACAAGGAAAGACCCCAATATACATGCCATGCTTACAAGACTACCTTTACTTTCATGACTCATAATGCATGCATTCTTACTTCATGTTCCTCCTTCCTTTATCTTTCACTTTACGTTACATAATACTTCATTTATTCATTAACATCACAAGTAAAGCCATAAGAAAGATAATCATACATCGTAATAAGGAACATAAACATATCATACAATCATACATCACATCATACATCACATAAATGACTTCAAAAAGTCAACTTACATAGCCCCCGGAATCTCCCAATCTTTAGGCGCATGGGCACTATGCAGGCGCATGGGGAACACTTAGGCGCATGGGCAACTTGGGTGCATGGGCACTATGCAGGTGCATGAGTGCTTTGGCGTATGGGGAATCTTGGACGTCTGGACACTTAGTCAATTCCAGCCCAACTCTAGGCGCATGAGTACTATTCAGGCGTATGAACACTTAGGCGCATGAGCCACTTGGGCGCATGGGCACTATTGGGGCGCATGGCCCTACACTTAGTCATCCGACTAATCTTTCTAGGTGCATGAACCACTGTTCAGGCGCATGGGCTGTACTTAAACATTTCTAAGGCAATCTTAGGCGCATGGGCTACTGTTTAGGCACATGAGTTACACTTAAATCCTTCTAAGGCATTTTCAGGCTCATGAGCCTTATCTAGGTGCATGGACCCTCTGTGTAACATATTTCTAGTATGTTTTCAAACCCAATGATCAAACCCATCTGTTCTAAGCTTAACATGGCTATTCTAAACATGAATAACCTAAAAGCATTCAAGAATTAACATCCAACATGCATAATACATACATGTAACATACATAACCTTGTAAAAATCATTTTAATACATTTTCAGCCCCAAAGATGTTTAAAACAAGTAGAAACCAGGGTCTAGAACTCACTTGGTGCAACTTGGGTGTTTCTTCCTTTCTAACCCGCTTGCAATGACTTCAAACACCTAAAAACAGCACCAAACACACACACCCGAGCACATACACAAACACATAAGCACATATGCATATAACCAGGATCAAACCCATCATAAACACTTAAAACCGCGAATTCTTACCTTGAATACATTCACTTCTTCTTCTTCTTCAAACCGAGAGTTTCTACTCTCCTCTTGTCTTTATCTCTCTAAAGTCCGAATGAGAGTGATGTGAAAAGAGGGTGGGAGGCCATGCCCACCTTTACACCAACTTTTCAAAGAGTTTTGTCCTTTTTACACGTTTAATCCCTCTACTTGGGTGTTATTGCTTTTTTTCTTTCTTTTATTCTTCATCTATTATTCTTTTCTTTCTTTTATTCTTCATCTATTATTCTTTCTTTTCATTTTTTAAGAAATAACCGGGTGTTACAAGTCCACACCCCTTATATAGGTTTCGTCCCCGAAACCTTCTATTCCTCAAACAGATGAGGGTAATGTTGTCTCATCTCCTCCTCCATCTCCCATGTAGATTCGGATCCCTTCCTGTGCTTCCACTATACATGCACAAGAGGAACCACTTTATTTCTCAGCCTTTTCTCTTTAAGATCGATGATTGCCACTAGTTGCTCCACATAATTGAGCCTTTCGTCTACCTCGATATCCTCCAGTGGAACAATCATGTCTTCATCAGCTAAGCATTTTCTCAGATGAGATACATGGAATGTCGGGTGGATTCCACTTAACTCATCTGGTAACTCCAATCTGTAGGCTACCTCTCCTACTCGAGCAATGATTCAGAAAGGGCCTATATACCTTGGGCTCAACTTGCCCCGCTTCCTGAATCGGATAATACCCTTCCAATGTGAGACCTTCAACATAACCCGGTCACCCACCTGGAACTCGATCGTTCTGCGTCGTCTATCGGCATACGACCTATGCCTATCTTTAGCTGCCTTCATGAAGGCTTTAATCTTTTCAAGTTTCTCAGTCGTAGCCTCGATTACCTCGATGCTCCCAATTCCTTTTGACCAATATCACCCCAACAAACGGGTGTTCTGCATCTCCTACCGTATAGCATCTCGTATGGTGGCATACCAATGCTAGCATGATAGCTATTGTTGTACGAGAATTCAGCTAACGGTAAGTGGTCATCCCAACTTCCCCCAAAATCAATCACACATGCCCGAAGCATGTCTTCCAATGTCTGAATGGTCCTTTCCAACTGACCATTAGTTTGGGGATGATAAGTTGTGCTAATATGTAACCTCACCCCCATAGCGTCGTGGAATTTCTTCCAATATTTAGATGTAAACCGGGTGTCACGATCAGACACAATGGACACCGGCACACCATGACGAGTTACAATCTCCTTGATGAATAGGTCAGCCAACCTCTCGGATGAATTTGTCTCACGGATCGGTAGGAAGTGAGCACTCTTCGTCAAACGGTCAACAATCACCCATATGGTGTCGTACCCCTTCGGAGTACGTGGTAGCTTTGTAATGAAATCCATGGTGATATGCTCCCACTTCCATTCTGGTATATCCAAAGGTTGGATCTTCCCATACGGCTTCTGATGTTCGGCCTTCACTTGCAAACAAGTAAGGCACTACTCACATACTCCACCACATCACACTTCATACCCGGCCACCAATAATCTTTCTTCATATCATGATACATCTTTGTGGCACCAGGATGAATGGAGTACCGAGTCTTGTGAGCTTCATCCAAAATCCTCACACGTAGATCCCCAAAACGAGGAATCCACACCCGTCGAAATCGAGTTTTTTACACCAAGTGTGTTTTCACCCAATTCCCTAACTAGACCTCTCATTCTTTCAGAGTTTAGATGATCTTCTTTTAATGCCTCATCTTGAAACTCCTTGACTTGCTTCATTACATCAGAGGTCATGATCAGTTGATATGCTTTCACCTGGATTGGCTCGGGCCTCTCCTTTCGGCTAAGAGCATCAGCCACCGCGTTGGCTTTGCCCGGATGATAATGGATCTCACAATCATAATCTTTTATGAGCTCCAACCATCTTCTCTGCCTCGTGTTCAGATCTTTTTGCTCGAAGAAGTACTTCAAGCTCTTGTGGTTAGTGAAAATGGTGCACTTCGTCCCGTACAGATAGTGTCTCCAAATCTTTAGTGCAAAGACCACGGCCGCTAGCTCCAAGTCATGAGTAGGGTAGTTGACCTCATGAACCTTTAATTGTCGGGATGCATAGGCTATAACCTTCCCTCTCTGCATTAATACACACCCCAACCCTGAGTAAGAAGCATCTGAATATACCACCAAATCCTCGCTTCCTTCGGGTAATGACAAGACAGGAGCTTGAGTCAACCTCACCTTTAACTCCTCGAATACTTGTTCTTGAGCTTGACCCCATATAAACTTCACATCCTTTTGGGTCAACTTGGTCAGTGGAGAAGCGATCTTGGAAAAGTCCTAAATGAACCTTCGATAATACCCCGCCAACCCCAAGAAACTACAAATCTCGGATCGCGTCTTTGGAGACTTCCATTGCATCACTGCCTCCACATTAGCCGGGTCCACCGTAATCCTGTCAGGATTCACCACATGACCCAAGAACTAAACTTCACGCAACCAAAATGCGCACTTGGAGAATTTTGCCTACAACTTCTCCCTTCTTAACGTCTCTAGAACCTCCCAAATGTGACCGGCATGCTCAATCTCACTCTTCAAATAAATCAGGATATCATCAATAAACACAATCACTGATTTATCAAACATAGGCCGACACACATGGTTGCGGTGTTGGCGCGTCCACGTCCTTTACGTAGGCCAAGTAGGCACTACATCCATTCCTCATGCACTTTCCCGCCACCGCCATCGAAATCACTTTCGGGATCATCGCGACTCGATCGCCATAAACCGTCACCTTATCCCCGTCAGTGCTGTCAATCGGATCATCTTCTTGCGACACACAATATTCGCTTCGTAGTCCGCCAACCAATCCATTCCTAGGAATACATCAAAACCGCCTAAGGTCATCACGAATGGTCTAACATGAAACTTATGATCGCCTAGTTCTATGTCACAACCTTCTATCACCTTAGAAATCCTTAAAGACTTACCTATGGCAGTTTCTACCTCGAAGGGCTCATCAATACATCTACTCTTACTGGGAAACTTAGCACAAAAGGCAACAGAAATGAAACTCCTACTAGCACCAGAATCAAACAACACAGATGCAAGAGTTTGGTTTACTAGAAACATACCTGACACCACGTCGGGGTCTGTCCTACCCTCCTCCTGAGTCATCGTGAAAGCTCAGGCGCTTGCCTTCTGTCCTTCTCCTCCAGCCTTCTTCACCCCTAAACTCTCAGCCTTGGGCTTCTTACAATCCTTGTTCATGTGGCCCTCCATGCCACAGTTAAAACATCGGACCGTACGACAGTCGTTGTCTATATGTCCTGGCTTCCCACATTTGAAGCATACATTCAACCCCAGCCTGCATTCCCCGCTATGTTCTCTCCCACACCTATCACACTTCCTTATACCCGCACCCGATGCAACCACACGGCGGTCGTCCACCTGTGCCTTCTTGTTACCCGTCGAAGCATTACCCCGACCAAACCTTTTCCCCTGCCAGTTTCGATCACCACCACACTTCTTTCCACCGTCATTTACTACCACCATCCTCTCATCATACAGTCTCCCTGCCAAATCCACTGCCGACCTAAACGTGCTCAGCCGGGTAGCGATCATGTGCCTGCGAATATCCGCTGGCAAACCCTGAATGTACCTCTTGATTTTTCGAGACAGAGGTGTCATTTGATCCGGCACCAGACGTGCCATCTCGTTGAATTTCGTGGTGTACTGCTGGTGCGTCATAGTTCCCGCCTCCAGTTGCAAGAAATCCCTTTCGACCTTGTCTATTTCCCGATGAGGACAAAACTCTTCAATCACCAACTTTTTCAGCACAGACCATCTCATCCTCCCGATGGCCCTGCTACCCTCGGCATGGACAATGTTGTCCTACTAGCACAAAGCCGAATCCACAAAAGAGTGGGTAGCTAACTTTACCTTTTGGTCTTCCCGGCACTCGCTGATATCGAGAACACCCTCCATTTCCCTCACCCACAGGTGAGCAGCTGTAGCAGTGCCATTTCAATCGAAAGTAGGGGGCTTGCATCTCATAAACGCCCCGTAGTTACAGCCTCGTGCCACCTCCGGCGCAGGCTCTTCTTCCTCCTCCTCATCATCAGAGAGAACCGTTTCCGGCTCTAGTTGCTCCCGTCCTCCCGAGGACCTGTTTCTCTCCTTTCCTTCCCCTTCTCTTACTGCCTTGATCACTTCGGTCACCACAGACGGTAGGATCGTCTGCATGACCTGATGAACTTCTTCCACCACAGCCTCCTTTACTGAGGCTCTCAGATTAGCGCTCTCGTCACCTCCCTCCAGATGAGGGGTCTCTGGTTCTTCATGAACCACTTCCTCAACTCTGGGTCTCCCTCTCTTGGGTCGCGGAGCAACACCGTGACCTCCACCATGAGAGGCGTTCGAAGATCTACCGCTAGCCATCTTCTAACACACTATAAGATTCAAACACTAACGCGGTCATTCAAGGTAATAGCTTAGTTTATGTCAAGTATAGTAAGTCCCTAATTATAGTGGCTGGTTGTGATTAGCCACTTACTTTACTCTTCATACCCTAAGCATCTCCTATCCTGACTTAATCAGTATCTAAATGTACATACAACACATAGCCACATACCATACGCACATAAACCGGTTAACATTACGAAAATACCTAATGGCACCCAACTACTCAGATTGGCATCCCATTCCCATTCCGTCCCATTCTCAGTTTAAGTTAAGGTTTATTTTTAAAATTTACCCATTTCACTTAACTTTGGCTCTGATACGAACTTGTAAGGTGCTGTTCCCGAAGACCTCACAGTTGGTCATTCATTGCACATAAAACATTATAATTATATTTGCCTTACGAAAACATTGCAGCAGAAACATAAATAAATATAACTTTTCATATCATTACAAATGTTTTAGCAAGTTAATACAAGCGTTCATTTCAAAACATCATTCGTTCGCATTACAATGCAAAAACATTAACAAAAGAATGCCATCCAAAAGAGCTAAGTAGTCACCTCGTTTCATCGCCAGCAATGTTTACCTGCCAACTGAAAATGTATAAAAGTCAGCGTTGCTGGGTGAGTTCTAGTTTTAAAATAAGACATACTTTACTTTCGTTTAAACCGTTCTTTACTTTCTTTCAAAATCATACTATACTTTACATTCATTCGTGATCATACATCATACGTACATACAGATAATATCATCATTATCTTCTTTAATCTTTCATGCTTTACTTTTCCTTTCTGACAACCATAAACCCTTCCCTTCTGTTCATGGTATTGGACCTAGGCCCATCATAGACCTTCTATAACGGTGCATCACACCTCGTGGTCCCAGTACCTAGGGTAAGATTTAGGTTTACTATGCAATACCTTTCTATCGTGGTTCTAGACCTAGGCCTCTCATAGACCTTCAATAACGGTGCATCGCATCTCGTGGTCACAGTACCTAAGGTATGAGTGTAGGTGTATCATTTCCATATGCAATACCTTTATGTTCGTGGTTCTGGACCTAGGCCTATCATAGACCTTCTATAACAGTGCATCGCACCTCTTAATCACAGTACCTAAGGTATGCAGCAATAGTTCTATGCAAATGGTCAATCACAAAGAAAGACCCCGATGTACATGCCATGCTTACAAGACTATCTTTACTTTCATTACTCATTAATGCATGCATTCTTACTTCATGTTGCTCTTTCCTTTATCTTTCACTTTACGTTACATAATACTTCATTTATTCATTAACATCACACGTAAAGCCACAAGAAAGATAATCATACATCATAATAAGGAACATAAACATATCATACAATCATACATCACATAAATGACTTCAAAAAGCCAACTTACATAGCCCTCGGGAATCTCCCAAGTCAAAGCCTACATTACATATTTTCCCCAAAAATCAGAAAAATATTCTAAGTCCTTAGTCGCATGGGCACTATGCAGGCGCATGGGCACTATGCAGGCGCATGGGCACTATGCAGGCGCATGGGGAACACTTAGGCGCATGGGCAACTTGGGCGCATGGGCACTATGCAGGTGCATGAGTGCTTAGGCGTATGGGGAATCCTGGACGTCTGGACACTTAGTCAATTTCAGCCCAACTCTAGGCGCATGAGTACTATTCAGGCGTATGAACACTTAGGCGCATGAGCCACTTGGGCACATGGGCACTATTGGGGCGCATGGCCCTACACTTAGTCATCCGACTAATCTTTCAAGGCGCATGGACCACTGTTCAGGCGCATGGGCTACTATTTAGGCGCATGAGTTACACTTAAATCCTTCTAAGGCATTCTCAGGCGCATGAGCCTTTTCTAGGCACATGGACCCTCTGTGTAATATATTTCTAGTATGTTTTCAAACCCAATCATCAAACCTCTGTTCTAAGCTTAACATGGCTATTCTAAACATGAATACCTAAAAGCATTCAAGAATTAACATCCAACATGCATAATACATATGGGTAAACATACATAGCCTTGTAAAAATCATTTTAATACATTTTCAGCCCAAAGATGTTTAAAACAAGTAGAAAACGGGGTCTAGAACTCACCTGGTGCAACTTGGGTATTTCTTCCTTTCTAACCCGCTTGCAATGAGTTCAAACACCTAAAAACAACACCAAACACACACACCCGAGCACATACACAAACAAATAACCATATGCATATAACCGGGATAAAACCCATCATAAACATTTAAAACCACGAATTCTTACCTTGAATTTGTTAGATCTTATATGCCCAAGACACATATAAGATTGATGTGGTTAGTACGTTATGATCCAAGTCGGGTCATACCTAATAACAAGCCAAACAAACCCAATAAATATTTGTTCGTTGATGAGATCAATCAAATAAATATTAACACCAATTTAGAAAAACGGTTTTCTAAAATATTGCTTTTGTAAATGAACAACATTATGAAGATGATTTGTTCACGAAATTCATTTGTTTCATTAAATTAAGTTAGTTAAACAATGAATAAATGAAAGTGTTCTAGTGTTATAAAATTAAAAAGGGTTTTAATTTTATAAAACAAAGGATTAAAGTGTAACTTTTTTATAAAGTTTTTGGGGGGAAACCCCTTTAGAAGGGGGATTCGCCCGCCCATAAAGGGCCATTAAGGCCTTCCCTTGGTCTTGGTAATTGCATGCCTTTTCTCCAAAATCACACTCCATCTTTGTAGAACACTACTCTCTCAAAAGAAATCATAAGGAACCTCAAAACCTCCAGCAACATTTCGGGTTTTTGAAGAGTTGAAACAACTTGGTGATTTCGTTATGAGGAACAAACAAGAAGCAATCCTTGGTGGAGCATCCTAACAAGCATGGTGTTAGAAAGGTTTATGGGTATCATCTCTTGAGGCTCCTACTTTGTAGTCTTGGCTTTCAATCATCATCATCATCATCATCATCTGCCCTTTCATCCACGATTCTAAAGGTAGCTTATGTGGTGTTTTTTGTTTTTTGATAGTATGTTCTTCCATATAAATAGATCCTTGTCTGGGTTTTGTTTTAACAAGTATATATTGTTACATATACTCACGGTTTTGACCTTATCTCCGCTGCGTTTTTCACATTAAAATGGTTAATATGACTTTGGTAATGTTCTACAAAACCCAACAATGGCATCAAGAGCCGGTTATATGGATACATGCTTCAAAAATTGAGATTTTCGGGTCCTTTTTTATAAAAAGTGGGCTGGAAATTTCTCTCATGGAAGTCCCCTTGTTTTTCAAGATATTACCTTTATATGCATGTAAGGAGCTTGAAAAATTAAAATCATAAGATGGTTTGTTTGTTGAACAAAACCCACTTGTTCTTGGTTTATGTTGGCCGAGATTTTGGGTTCAAAAGGGGCTGCCAATTTCGAATTTTATATACATATTTGGATGTGTTTTTAGTGCATAAAACCTACCCATGACCTTGTGTTTGATTGTTTGTGTTGTGATTTCATTTGGTTGTAATAAAGGCTATGTAATTTATTTGTTTCATTTGGTATGTAATAAGTAGATTAGTGTGCACTTTATTTTCCTAGAAAAATGTATTAGGATTTTTCCTATGTAACAAGCATTTTGGGCTGATTTGTAAGACAAAAGGTGCCTAAAGATGATGGTGGAATCACAACACAAAAGGTTGAAGCATTTGGATGCAAGTTCAAGTGGGAGTTCATCAACACAACAATGTGTCATGTTTTTACCCTAGAAATTACCTCTTGACACACTTGTTATGGCAAGCAAGTGTGGTCAAAATAGGTGGCTATGGTTATGCACTTATATTTTATGTTTGGTTGACTATTTGGTTGTTTGGATGAGTTTGATATTTTAATTGAAAATAGATAAACTAGTTAATCAACTAAATTAAAACAAGCATAAAATTGGTTCTATCATTAAAGAAATTAATAAAATGAGTTTATTAAGGGTTAATGATTTATAAATGAGTTTTGTTAAAAGGAATCATGAAAATATTTTTCATAAAATACCATGCATTTGAATGCATACAAATAGTATGGTATAAAAGGTTTTCTAAAAACTAGAATTTTAGAACCGCAAAACCCTTTTCTAAACAAGTATAACACCATCCTTTTAAACAACACTCAATTCACTTGCAACTTATTTATAGGATAAAGGTCACCTAACCATAAACGTAGAAACTTGTGAAGTTGAGGTGAAATTACCATATTTGTGGGATAAAGGTCACCTAACCACTTATATTGTAAAATCACAAGTGTGTCTAAGTAGGACGACTTGATTTGGAAATCATGCATTAGGATCACCGAAGCATGACGTACAAATGGTGTTGATGGGATAAAGGCCAAACAAAACATAAGATGTTTAAACTGATCCCAAAAACTAGAAATTGTAATAGGTTACAATTGTCAAACGTTGACTACCTTGTTAATTTAAATAAAGGGATAAAGGTCAGCTAACCGATATTTAATATAACGTTGGATTCTAGACTTTAATTATTAATTGTCTATGTGACATAAAAGGGTATTAATAATTAAAATACTTTGATATCAAAATACTAAATATTGAACTTTGTAATACTGTAGATGGCTAACAACAACAACTCAATCCCGACCGTCCATAACCTATCACTAAGGACTATCCTTGAAAAGGAACGTCTAAACCATGGGAACTTCATGTACTGGTATCGAAACTTGAGAATCGTTCTCAAACAAGAAAAAAGTCCTATGTGTTAGACGATCCCATTCCCGATCAACCCGATGAGAATAACGTAGAGGCCTTTGCCGAGTGGGTCAAATACACCGAGGACTTTGTGCAACTCTCATGTCTCATGCTAGCGAGTATGATTCCAGATTTGCAAAAGGACTTTGAGAACCACAATGCCTATGACATGATCACCCAGTTGATGGAAATGTTCCAACAACAATCAAGGGTGGAGCGCTTCGAAACAGTTCGAGCACTTCATGCATGTCGGATGGACGAGACCCAATCGGTATCATCTTACATTCTCAAGATGAAGAGCCATTGATCGCCTTGAAAGGCTTAACTATCGTGTGTCCAACGAGTGGCAATGGATTTGATCCTCAACTCCTATCCAAGAAGTTTGATAGCTTTGTTATGAACTATAACATGAATGGTATGGGACAAGAGCATTGGTGAGCTTCTTTCAATGCTCAAAACGGCCGAGGCAGGCATGGGTAGAAAGGTTCTACCGGTCCTTACGATCAATGAAGGAGGTAGTAAGAAAAGGATCCTCCCCACCCTAGGCAAGTGTTGCCAAAAGGAAGGGCACATCAAGGAAATGGTAAGTCTAAGGCTAAAGTGGAACCAACCAAACCGAAAGAAAAGAAGCAAAAGGTTGCTCATGAAGACCCATGTTTTGAGTGTGGTGAGGTAGGCCATTGGAAACGCAATTGTCCGTCCATCTAAAGAATTGAGATCGAAGAGGGATGCGGGGCAAACCTTAGGTACAATCTTTATGATACATGTTGAGCTAAATGTTATTTCTTCCAACACATGGGTATTAGATACCGGATGTGGAACTCATATTTGCAATTTGTTGCAGGGGTTCAAAAGAAGTGAGCATTATTCAAAAGGGGAAATTAGTCTCTTTATGGGCAATGGTGCAAAGGTTTATGTAGAAGCTCAAGGAGACTATATTTTGAAATTTCCAAGTGGTTTGGAAGTTATTTTAAAGAATGTTTTGTATGCTCCTAGCTTGACTAGGAACATTATTTCCGTTTCCCGTTTAAGACAATGTGATTATGATTTCAAGTTTGTTGACAATGATATTCATGTTTCTTTAAATCATGTGTTTTATTTTAAGGCTATACCTTGTAATGGTATTTAGGAATTGGTTCATAATAATACAACATATGATAGCTCAATGTACCAAGCAACCACCAAAAGGCTCAAATTAGATTTGAGTGATTCCTATCTTTGGCATTGTTGCCTTGGTCACATAAACAAGAATCGTATGCAAAAACTTCAAAAGAATGGTCTTTAAAAACTAAAGAGATTGATTCATTTGATGTATGCGAGTCTTGTTTACAAGGTAAAATGACAAAGGCCCCTTTTAGTGGGACTAATGAAAGGGCAAATGATTTATTAGGGATCATACATTCGGATATATGTGGACCTTTTAAACCAATAACTAGGAATGGTGAAAGATACTTCATTACCTTTATCGATGACTATAGTCGTTATGGGTATGTGTACTTGTTAAGACACAAACATGAATCTTTTGAAATGTTCAAAATATTCAAGAATGAAGTTGAAAATCAACTCAACAAAACGGTCAAGATCTTCGTACAGATAGAGGAGGTGAATACCTAAGTAGTCAAATTCAAGAGTATCTTAGAAGTTGTGGGATGTCTCACAACTTACTCCACCTGGAACACCACAACATAATGGTGTATCTGAGAGGATCTATTGGATATGGTTCAATCTATGATGGCTAGAAGTACACTACCTCTATCATTTTGGGGTTTCGCATTGCTCTCCGCGGCCCGTATTTTAAATATGGCCCCAACCAAGAAAGTGGAAAGGAGACCTTTTGAAGTATGGCATGGAAGGGTTCTATCATTATCATATTAAAAGTTTGGGGGTTGAGGCTTATCCTAAGCAATACACTCAAAACAAACTGGAAGCCTGATCCATAAAGTGTATCTTTATTGGATATCCTAGAGATTGTATTGGATATTATTTCTATGATCCAACAGAACAGAAAGTGTTTATTGCTCGAAAGTCAGAGTTCTTGGAAACTAAGTTCCTTTCAGAAGAAACTAGTAGAAGAACAATGGAACTTGAAGAGGTTCAAGATTCACAAGACGATACACATTTGGTCGATACTAGCAATCAACATGAGGATGTTGAGAATGATCATATGGATGATCAAGATACACAAAACGTTCGCAGATCTAGTAGAACTAGTGTTCCTCCTGAGAGATATGGATTTTTCATGGATGGATGCTATGTGGTAGATTCGGATGAACCAACCACATACCATGATGCAATGTCAAAACCTGATTTTGACAAATGGCAAGAAGCCATGAACGTTGAGATGCAATCCATGTATGATAACCAAGTTTGGGAATTGGTTACACCACCTCTTAAGTCCAAGGTAGTTTGAAGTAAGTGGGTTTTCAAGAAGAAAACCGATATGCATGGAAACTTGGATACCTATAAAGCTAGACTTGTAGCAAAAGGTTTCACTCAAACTCAAGAGGTTGATTATGATGAAACTTTTTCACCTGTAGCCATGCTAAAGTCTATCCGGATAATGTTTGCCATAGCAGTATTATGACTATGAGATTTGGCAAATGGATGTCAAAACCGCTTTCCTTAATGGATATCTTGAGGAAGATGTCCATATGGAACAACCTGAAGGTTTTGTCGATCCAATACATCCCAACAAGGTATGCAGTTAAAGAAGTCAATCTACAGATTGAAACAAGCATCAAGAAGTTGGAATCACCGTTTTGATGATGAAGTAAAGAAATTTGGCTTCAACAAAAACGTTGATAAAGCTTGTGTGTATAAGAAAGCTAGTGGGAGCATTATTACTTTCCTTGTATTATATGTCGATGACATTCTACTATTTGGAAATGACATTCCAACCTTCGAAGGTGTAAAAACCTAGCTTGGAAACCGTTTTTCCATTAAGGATCTTGGTGAAGCCACCTATATTTTGGGAATAAAGATCTATAGGATAGATCAAGGTGGTTGATAGGTTTAACCAAAGTGCATACATTGAAAAGATCTTGAAAAGGTTCAAGATGGAGAATTCTAAGAAAGGTATGGTACCTATTCAAAAGGGACTATATTGAACTCATCTCAATGCCCTAGTTCAAAGGTTGAACAGGAAAGAATGAATGGAGTCCCATATGCATCTGCTATTGGATCCATCATGTATGCAATGATATGTACTAGGCCAGACGTGTCATGTGCTCTAAGCATGATAAGTAGATATCAACAGAATCCTGGTAATAGTCATTGGATGGCTGTTAAAGTATTTTGAAATACCTTAGAAACACTAAGGATATGTTCTTAATATATGGATCTAGTGAGGAGGAGCTCGTTATAAAGGGTTACACGGATGCGAGTTTCCAAACTGATTGAGATGACTCTCGATCACAGTCGGGATATGTCTTCATTATAAATGGAGTGGTCTCTTGGAAGAGCTCAAAGCAAGATGTAGTGGCACTATCTACAACAGAATCAGAATACATCGCCACTCATTGGCAACTCAAGAAGCTGCATGGCTCAGGAAGTTCATTGCTGATCTAGGGGTCGTTGCTACCATTCAAGACCCCCTAGAGATCTTTTGCGACAACGAGGGTGCGATTGCTCAAATCAAGGAACCTCGTGCTCATCAAAAGACTTGGCACATTGAATGGAGATTCAACTACATAAGGGATGAATTTGAAAAGGGAAAGATATGTATTCGCAAAGTACACACCGATCAAAACATTGCGGATCCTTTCACGAAGCTCCTAGACAGGTCAAAGCATGAAAGTCATACTTGTGCCCTAGGACTTCGATATTCTAGTGATTGGACTTGATCAAAATTTTGTATTTGGATATTGGAACTTATGTTATTTGACTTAATTGTATGATTATATTTTTCATTTGTTCTTCTAGTTTAGCATGTTTAAATCCGTGAATAAGCAAGTTATTATAAACGTCGTAGTCGATCATACTTATGGGAACAACTATGAATGTAAGACTATAATGAACTTGGATTGGTTGATATTCATAAAGTATGAATATAGAGCAAAAGGTTTCTACCAAGGTTCATTGATATCTATGGGATATAGATATAGGACTGACCCGCTCTCTTTAATTTCCGCATAGAATCTTTATGATTAGTCATAAGAAATATTAAGTAAAGGCGAATATCACTGTATCCTCAGACGTGAGATACATATTGAGTCTTGATATTCACCAAGTATCATATTTTGACTTAGTGCTTTGCTGTTCTGAAACACTAACAGTACGTAAGGCTAGGTTTAGGTATGACATAAGGTAATTGTGAGAGACGTATGTAGTCAAGATGGAATTTGTTCCTCTTATTCGTTGAGAGTTAGATGTCTAAGGCCTGTTAAAGCTAAATCATAGGAGAATGACAATTCTGTGTCTCTGGGATTTAAGATGACATCTGTAACAAAAGGATGGATGATTAATTCACCTAAAACATTTCAAGTATGGTACTTGAAGGAGATGATGTTATTGAATGGCCTCTAGTCATACGTATTAAGGGTAGTAAACCGTTGTTAGGCGGTATTTACTACTTACATAAATTTTCTATGAATCTTGTGCAAATGGGAGAATGTTGGATCTTATATGCCTAAGACACATATAAGATTGATGTGGTTAGTACGTTATGATCCAAGTCGGGTCATACCCAATAACAAGCCAAACAAACCCAATAAATATTTGTTCGTTGATGAGATCAATCAAATAAATATTAACACCAATTTAGAAAAAACGGGTTTTCTAAAATATTGCTTTTGTAAATGAACAAAATTATGAAGATGATTTGTTCATGAGAATTCATTTGTTTCATTAAATCAAGTTAGTTAAACAATGAATAAATGAAAGTGTTCTAGTGTTATAAAATTAAAAAGGGTTTTAATTTTATAAAACAAAGGATTAAAGTGTAACTTTTTTATAAACGTTTTTGGGGGGAAACCCCTTTAGAAGGGGGATTCGGCCGCCCATAAAGAGACCATTAAGGCCTTCCCTTGGTCTTGGTAATTGCATGCCTTTTCTCCAAAATCACACTCCATCTTTGTAGAACACTACTCTCTCAAAAGAAATCATAAGGAACCTCAAAACCTCCTGCAACATTTTGGGTTTTTGAAGAGCTGAAAACAGCTTGGTGATTTCGTTTTGAGGAACAAACAAGAAGCAATCCTTGGTGGAGCATCCTAACAAGCAAGGTGTTAGAAAGGTTTGTGGGTATCATCTCTTGAGGGCTCCTACTTTGTAGTCTTGGCTTTCAATCATCATCATCATCATCATCATCATCATCTTGCCCTTTCATCCACGATTCTAAAGGTAGCTTATGTGGTTGTTTTGTTTTTTGATAGTATGTTCTTCCATATAAATAGATCGTTGTCTTGGGTTTTGTTTTAACAAGTATATATATGTTACATATACTCATGGTTTTGACCTTATATCCACTGCGTTTTTCACATTAAAATGGTTAATATGACTTGGGTAATGTTCTACAAAACCCAACAGAATTCGTTCACTTCTTCTTCTTCTTCTTCAAACCGAGAGTTTCTCCTCTCTTCTTGTCTTTCTCTCTCTAAAGTCTGAATGAGAGTGATGTGAAAAGAGGGTGCGCGGCCATACCCACCTTTACACCAACGTTTCAAAGATTTTTGTCTTTTTTACACTTTTAATCCCTCTACTTGGGTGTTATTGCTTTTTTTCTTTCTTTTATTCTTCATCTATTATTCTTTCTTTTATTTTTTTTAAGAAATACCGGGTGTTACAAATTGGAGGCCTTATGATAATATTATCCACATTCTACCTGAATCTGCATAAGTGGATATCAAAGCTGGAAAAGTGACACATACCTTATATGTTGGAAAGTTATTGAGCCTCACATTCCAAGTAGAGTTTTAAGATAGTTTGAAATGTTTCAACCAATCCCTACAAGTGTGTGACATCCGTCACCTTAAGGTCCGTCGAACGACATAATTAACCATAGAATTATTTTAGTTATTCCTCCTCTTCTTCATGAACTCCTGCTTTATTACCCTTGTGCTTGTACTTCCTCCGTGAACTTGTGCTAAGCATAAACCTTTAATAAATTTCATCACCATTATCACCAAATATATCATTTTTAATTATAACCATTGTCATTAATAAAACCATTTTAAGCTATCAATTACCATAAAACACGCTTTTAACTTTAATATAACGAACATTTTAAAGTCGTTTTCAACCGAAGCAAACTTTGGAAACTCGAGGGCTAAGTGCAGGGACTAAAATTGACATTTTGCAAACTTGGGATGGGTATAAAAACCCCATTCCCAGCCATTTCTTCATCCTCTCCATTTCTTCTTCATCATCTTCTTCTCCACTTCACATCTTCATCTTAGCACCAAAAACGCCCCGTTTCGTCTTGTTTTCTTCGTCTAGGCTTCGTCTACAACTTAGTCTACTCCATCCTTGCAAGTAGACGACCTTGTTGTCCATTTCTTGCTCGTTTTACTGCTGTCCATTTCTAGGGTTTCGGGTGTTTGGGTCAACTCGAACACAAGAGGTCGTGTGGGTGCGTGTGATGACTTTCTGCGTGTGATGACTTTCTGCGTGTGATGACTTTCTGCGTGTGCTTCTTGTTCGTGTGTGTTTTTTGTGTGATTCTGGAAGTCCTTGTTGTGTAAAACCCGTGCTTGGGGCAGCCGAAGGCTGCTCTGCACTTCAGCAGTCGCGAACCTGCAATTCAGGCGACTGGGTCTGTCATGCGACTGAGCTGTGCGACTGGGTGAGTCATGCGACTGAGTCATACGACTGTGTCTTTCGGGCGACTGAATCGTGCGACTAGGGAAGTCATGCGATTGAGTCAATGCGGATGAGTGTGTGTGCGATGGAGTCAATGCAGATGAGTGTGTGTGCGATTGAGTCAATGCGGATGAATGAATGCATGCGACTGTGCGTGTATCACACGACTGAAGGCCAATCGTACGAACAAAGGTTCAGTCGTACGAATGAAGCTAATTCGTACGAATGAAGGTTGATTCGCGCGTATGGAGGTTAAGTCGTGTGATTAGGTGTTCTGTGGTACGACTGAATGCCAGTCGTACGAATGAAGGTTCAATCTTGCCAATGAAGCTAATTTGTACGATTGAAGGTTGATTCGTATGAATGGAGTGTTGAGTCGAGCATCTGGTGTTGTTGTGTGACTGATGATGTTGGGTGTGAATTTCCTCTTGAACGTCTGATGATGATAAGGTAACATCAGTAAAAGTGTCATTGCTTGACCACAAAGATTAAAGTCAACGCTATCAACATGCACATATTATTTCAATTGAAATCAACCTAACATTTTACAATTATCGACAACCCATTTGGAACTACAAATACTTAACAAGTGCTATCTTTCATAACAATGAGATCTTTACACGGATGTCATAAGCAATGACGACTACTCTTAGTACTTGGATCTACATAAGATCTGATACTTGTGTCCGCTTGTGTGTGTGCTACCCACGACCAAACCGATACAACCCGAACCGACCAAACATTACTATACGCTTTATACACGTCATTAATGCTTAACAATAACTGTCATTAGGTGTTTGACTATTCATTGCATACAACTGTTGGGAATCTTGATCATTCATACTTACCACTTAACATGTGAGTCTCGTGACCCCTTTTATGCTTATACTACTTTACAAACATTTACAACCATGGGGGAAAAGTATGCTCGCCCGTTTTCTATGATGTACAACATATATACAATTTACATACTTGGAATCAACATGCTACTGTTTTGTGGGTACTTATCTGATACATGCTTGAGTCTGCTTTGTGGTTCTTTCTTACAACCATTAAATTCCGGTGTGGGAACCGACGGATAGGTATTGGTAGTACTACTGGGTTGACACCCCCACCCTGGTGTTGGTATACTAGTTAGTACCAACAAAAGCCAGGAACGGGCCTTGGGTGAATATATTCCGACAAGATTCTTTGTGTACATCGTTAGGCTTGGTTGTAAAGCTCTTTTCATGTGATTTTGCTTACTTATAACTGTATGCACGGTATTCTGCAACAACTTTATACAGCATCATTACTTATTTACTTTTAAACCTGCGAGCTCAGCAACAATTTTGTTGACCATTTTAAGCATATCTTTTCAGGTGATCATGCTAGCTGAGGTTCTAGGTGTGTTGCCTTAGTGGAGACCCTAGGATGCATTTTCGGGCTAAACTTGTCATTTTGAAAACAATTGTTGTATCTGTTTCAAACAACATTACACTTTGTAACTTGTTCCCGGGTTGTGGGAGTTGCATACAATTTTATTATCTATGTTTATCTTATATCATATTTATGCTTATGGCTATGTTGTCGTGAATACTGACTAAACACGACACAAGTCCCCTTGTTGTCGAGTGTTGTCATAACACGCTTGTCATCATTATTATTATTATTGCATCTCTATCGCTTACCATGCGCTATGACGATTCTCGTCTCGTTACATCCCCGTGTTTCCGCTCTTAGCGGGGGTGTGACAAAGTGTGTTACTAACCTGGGAGCAACACACAAATCTACATTTGACTGCTCGTAAAGGTGGTAGAATTAAAAACTGGTTACAACATCATAATATCTTTGTTTAAGTATGGGCATCTCGGCTTAATTTAGTTGCTAGATTCGCCAATTGCTTCTGAAGCATACATGAGGTGGTATTTAGATCGTACTGTTGTGTATTCAACAAACCCGCTCATCAAGACACGAATCCTCATGGCTTCCAAAATGATGGACAAAGATTGAAATTGATGGTATTATATTAATAATTTAATTATTATTATTTTTTATTATTATGATTATTATTGTTATTATTATTATTTTAAAATTAATCTTTCATAATATTATATATAAATGGATAATATGAGTCAGTTTTATCAAAAACCAGGGGATGAAATGGGGAGGAATATGGTGAGTCGTTATATGGAATTGCACATGTAAACCATATAAGTTATCTACCAACGCATATGACACAAATATTGATGATACTCAACTTCCTCCTTTCACACAATATTTACCCAGAAAGGGTAGAGGATGAGGACAAGTTCATAGACAAGTTGTTGATCATAATGTTGAGCAACAGAATATGACAGTAGAAAGGGATTTCACAAAACAACAGTTCGACTCCCTCTTTTTAAGCCAAATGGGCAACCAAGATTTTTTTTACGATGGTACCTCAAGTACTCAATTTCCACATTTTAGTCAAATGGGGACCCAAAATTTCAAAGAAGGGGCCCCGTCAAATCCTTATCAAAGCTCTAATACTAGTTATCAACAATCATTTCACCATTCTTTCTCGTTACCTTATTAACCTCAATTTCAAGAGATGGCTCAATCGGCTGATCGGTTTTTTAATCCATCTCTTTGCCCCTTCGACTTAAATGATGAAGCAACAAACAATAATGATGACATTTGTTAAATGTTATTTCTTTTATATTTTTTGTGATGTATTTTATCTTTTTAATTATGTACTTTTTTAAACTTTTATATATTAACTATATAATGCAATTTGATAATAAAATACAAACATAAAATACAATATTATTCGAATAAGCATACATCATCTAACAACTAGTATAATAAAAGTAACAACTAAAGCGGTAATACAACAAGAAATGTCACTTGTGGGTCTTGCGTTGACTATCTTTTCTGTGAACCATTCATGGTCACTATATGTATAACGACACTGATAAAACTCTTTTTCCATATAGCGTCGAAATCTTGCACACATGTCTTTAAGATCTCCCTCCATAGTTAAGGTTTTTCATTGAACTAGCTTTTGCATTAACATACAAACAAAAACCCCTGAATTACCACCAAGGTCACTCCCACCCTTAGGCAAGTACTCCTCAGTAGTTGTGAAAGACATATGATTCCTTTTATGAAGATGGATAAACGATCTAGTATAATTTTTTTTCTAGTAACCAATCTATTCCATCAGACAATAAATATTACATGGAATAAAATCTAAAATAGGGAGAACTAACTCATGATATATTTCACGGTATAAGTTGTTCGCTACCCCGGGAGGATGCACATCGGGGTCTTTCTTTGTGATTGACCATTTGTATAGCCCCATTGTTGCATACCCTAGGTACTGCGACCAAGGTGCGATGCACCGTTATAACTGGTCTATGATAGGCCTAGGTCCAATACCTAGAATAGCTGGGTATTGCATATAGTAGTGGTACACTTAAACTCTACCCTAGGTATTGTGACCGAGGTGCGACGCACCATTATAGCTGGTCTATGATAGACCTTGGTCCGGTACCAGGAATAGCATGGTAAAGTTTATGGTTGAAGGGAAGAAAAGATGTAATGTTGAAAGAATGCGAAAGTTAACGAACGTACAAAAGAAAGAATGAAAGTATGAATGAATGAATGAATGAATGAATGAATGAAGATAATAATGATATTATCTATGTGTACGTATGATGTATGATCGCATGAATGTAAAGAACGGTTTTAATGAAAGAAAAGTATGTTTTATTATAAAACTAGAACTCACTCAGCAACGCTAACTTTGATGTGTTTCCAGTTGGCAGGTAATGGTTGCTGAGGATGGCATGAGGTGGCTACTCAGTTCTTTTGGGATGGCATCCATTTATTTAATGCTTTTGTGATGTAATGCAACAATGCATTTTGTAATTGATTAATGATGTATTATTTTGAAAAAGTTTTTATGATGAAATGAGATGTCATTTTTGAATGTTTCCGCTGCAATATTTATGTAAAAGAAATGAAAATGTATGTTTTATGTGCAATGATGTACCAGCCGTAAGCGTCCCGGGAACGGGGCCTTACAAGTTGGTATCAGAGCCAAAGTGTAAGTGAAATGGGTAAATTTTCAAAATAAACATAAACTTAAACTTAAAATGGGACGAAAAGGGAAGGGATGCCAATCTGAGTAGCCGCGTGCGATCAGGTATTTTCGTAAAGTTAATCGGTATTATGTGCGCATGTGATGTGTTATGTGTTGTTTGTAGATTTAAATACTGATGTAGTCAGGATAGGTAATGCTCGGGGTGTGAAGAGTAAAGTAAGTGGCTAATCATAACTGGCCACTGTAATTAGGGACTTACTATAGTTGACATAAACTGAGTTGTTCCCTTGAATGACTGTATTGGTGTTTGAATCTTTCAGTGTGCATGTGAATGGCTGGTGGTAGATCTTCGAAAGCCTCTCGTGGTGGTGGTCGTGATAGGCTTGGTGCTGAGCCATGACCCAAGAGGGAAGACCCAGAATAGAAAAGGTGGTTCATGAAGAACCAGAGACCCTCATCTGGAGGGTGGCGACGAGAGCGCCAATTTGAGAGCCTGAGTAAAGGAGGCTCTTGTTGAAGAAGTCCATCAGGTCATGCAGGCAATCTTACCTTCTGTGGTGACCATAGTTATCAAGGATATACGGGAAGGGGAAAGACAAGAGAAATAGGTCCTCGAGAGGATGGGAGCAACGTGAGCCTGAAACGGTTCTCTCGAATGATGAAGAAGAGGAGGAGGAAGAAGAGCCCGTGTAGGAGGTGACACGAGGCTGTAATTATGTGGCGTTTCAACGATGCAAGCCCCCTACTTTTGATGGAAATGGCACTGCAGCTGTTGCTCACCGGTGGGTGAGAGAAATAGAAGTCGTCTTAAATATCAGCGAATGTTGGGAGGACCAAAAAGTAAAGTTTGCTGCCCATTGTTTTATGGACTCGGCTCTGTGCTGGTGGGACAATATAGCCCAAGCCGAGGGTAGTCGGGCAATCGGGAGGATGAGATGGTCTGAACTGTAGAAGCTGGTGATTGAGGAGTGTTGGACCAAAAGAACCAATGAGCCGGATCAGAAAAACCTTAAGTCCCATAGAGGTCACAACAACTGCTGAAGTCCACAACAGCTGAAGACAAGTGCTGAAGACAAAGTCTGAAGACAAGTGCTGAAGACAAAGTCTGAACACAAGTGCTGAAGACAAAGTCCGAAGACAAGTGCTGAAGACAAAGTCTGAAGACAAGTGCTGAAGACAAAGTCTGGAGACACAAGTGCTGAAGACAAAGTCTGAAGACACAAGTGCTAAAGACAAAGTCTGAAGACACAAGTGCTGAAGACAAAGTCTGAAGACACAAGTGCTGAAGACAAAGTCTGAAGACACAAGTGTTGAAGACAAAGTCTGAAGACACAAGTGCTGAAGACAAAGTCTGAAGACACAAGTGCTGAAGACAAAGTCTGAAGACACAAGTGCTAAAGACCAAGTATCAGATGTTGTCACAACAGCTGAAGAGGTCTTCTTCAGTAGTTGTGACGGTTTTCTTTTCAGTAGTTTTATGTTTTTCTTTTCAGTAGTTTTGTAAAACGACTGAAGAGCTTGTTCTTCAGTCGTTGTAGTTTTAGTAGTTTCGTATCAATAGTTTTATGTTTTATACTTAGCACTCTGATATGTTCTCAGTAGTTGTGAACATTTCAGTAGTTTGTTAAGTTTTAGTTATTTTTGTACTAAATCTGCCAGATGTCACTATCCCATGATATCAGCAGTGATTGCACTCTATATAAGGAGTGTCAACCTAATTGTAATCAGTGAATGATTGAGCAGAAACATTTGATATTATTGAAACTTTCCTTTTCACAGAAATATATTCTCTCATTACAACCGTATTTGTTCTTAATGCATACGAATATCAAATTCTTGCTATAATTTGTCTAATTCTTGTTCTTATTCCGCTGCGTTACACTCTAATCCATCAAACTTGAGATCACTCAAATCTGTTGATAAAGTCAGTCCCGAAACCAAAAAGGTTTGGGTCTCCAAAGCTAACTAGTTTCTTATGATTGTGCAGGGTTCTTCAACATGCCAAGAAGCATCTGGTATGTGGACAGTGGAGGATCCATGCACATGACTGGGAGCAGCTCTCTTCTTCATGATTACTCTCAGGGAAAGAAGGGATTTGTCTCATTTGGAAATGATGCTAAAGGTTACATCATTGGAAGGGATTTGTGTCTAATGGAGATATTAGATTTGATGATGTCAACCATGTGGAGAATCTCAAATACAATCTGTTGAGTGTCAGTCAGATGTGTGACAAAGGACATGTTGCTCTTTTCACAAGCCAGAACTGTAGGATTCTGTCTTCCAAGGTTCTGAGCTTGATTGACAAAGTACTGGATGATAATACTCTCCTGAAGCCAACAGGATAGGAAGAGTATATGCCTTGGATCTGTCAAAGAAAATTGAGTTAAGAGGCCATCCATGCTTGTTCTCCAAGGCCTCTCTCCAAGAATCTAAACTATGGCATAGAAGGCTGATGTTAATCTCAAAACATGAATCAGCTGATCCACAAGAGTTTAGTAAGAGGTCTTCCAATAAAGGAGTTCAATTGTGATGAAATCTGCACTGCATGCTTAAAAGGGAACAACATAAAGTTTCATTCCCAACCATAGAAGAATCCAAGTCTAATGCCTGCTTACAACTACTGCACATGGATCTTTTTGGTCCTGTGAAGGTAATGAGTATGGAAAAGAAGAAATACTGTCTAGTAATTGTGGATGATTACTCTAGATATGTATGGACCTTCTTCTTGCATTCAAAGGATGAGGCTGCTCAGTCCATTATGAACTTTGTGTTACACGTTGAGAAGCAGTATTCCCTACCAGTTAAGTGTGTGAGGAGTGAGAATGGTACTGAATTCAGAAACCACACTCTTGATGAGTTTTACTTGTCAAAGGGAATCAAGAGGCAATATAGCATCCCAAGGACTCCAGAGCAAAATGGAGTAGTGGAGAGAAAGAACAGGACCCTCATTAAAGCTGCAAGGTCCATGTTGGTTGATTCTGGTCTGCCACTGACCTTTTGGGCTGAAGCTGTCAATACAGCCTGCTATGTACAGAATAGAGCCTTAGTAAATCAGAGGTTGATGAAAACTCCTTATGAAGTTTTACATCATTTAGCCCCTTTGATTTCTTTCTTTAGAGCATTTGGTGTCCCTGTTACATTCTCAACACAAAGGATCAACTCCAAAAGTTTGATTCTAAGGTGGATGCAGGGTATTTTGTTGGGTATTCATCCACTTGCAAGGCTTATAGAGTATTCAACTGTCGGACAAAGATAGTTGAAGAAACCTTGCATGTGAAGTTCAATGAATCCCCTAAGGATACAATTCCACAAAACCCTGTGGAGTTGTTTGATCTGGACATTCTGCAATATGTTCCTTATCAACCACCTGCTGTTGCAGATCATATGAATTCATCATCTTCTGTAGCTAGTCATCCATCTGGTGTTACTGATGATGATGATGATATCAGTAATCACCTTTTCAAGTTTAGTGATCAACTGCCTGATTCAGCTAGACCTGATGTTCCTGTAGCTTCAGTAGCACAATCCACAATAAATGTTGATGAGATTTCTACAACTTCAACTTCCTTTGAATTACCATCTACTGATTGGTTTAAAGGAAATGCTTCACCATCACCATTTGTTGCTGCTGAGCCTGCTACAAACACTTGCACAGATCTTATTGTGTACCAAGATCTGAAGAATCACCCTATGTCTCAAATCATTGGTGATATCAATGCTGGCGTTTCAACAAGAAGTCAATTGTCAAATTTCTGCTTCTATGCTCTCTTCATTAGTCAGCAAGAGCCAAAGAACTATCACATTGCTTTAAGGGACAATGGATGGGTTGAAGCCATGCAGCTTGAGCTTCTTCAGTTCAAGAAACAGCAAGTGTGGGAACTGGTTCCTCTACCTCCAGGTAAGTGTGCAATAGGCACTAAATGGGTGTTTAGGAACAAAACTGATGAAAATGGGCTTATTATTAAGAACAAAGCCAGACTGGTTGTACAGGGGTTTTCACAAGAGGAAGGTATTGATTATAATGAAACCTTTGCCCCTGTAGCCAGACTGGAAGCAATTCGATTGTTTTTAGCTTATGCTGCTTATCACAACCTTAAAGTTTTTCAAATGGATGTCAAAAGTGCATTTTTGTATGGGAAAATTAAAGAAGAGGTTTATGTATGTCAACCACCAGGTTTTGAGAACAATAAACATCCTAATTGGGTGTATAAGCTTGATAAGGCTCTCTATGGGTTGAAACAAGCTCCTAGAGCCTGGTATGAGACATTATCAAACTTTCTTTTGGAAAATAATTTCACTAGAGGCTCCATAGATAAGACTTTATTCATTAAGAAAGTTGGGCAGCATAATCTACTTGTTCAAATTTATGTAGATGATATTATTTTTGCTTCCTCTGATCCACAGTTGTGTGATGCCTTTACAAAGTTGATGCAACAAAAGTTTGAAATGAGTGCCATGGGAGAATTACAGTTCTTTCTGGGTTTGCAAATCAAACAAAAGGCTGATGGAATTTTCATTCATCAGTCCAAATACACAAAAGATCTTTTGGAACAGTTTGATTTACAAAAGTGTAAGCTCTGTTCTACTCCCATGTGCAACACCACACAACTGGATACAGATCAGAAAGGTAAAGTGGTTGATGAAACACTTTACAGATGTATGATTGGGTCCTTGATGTACTTAACAGCCTCTAGACCAGATATTATGTTTGCTACATGTGTTTGTGCTAGATTTCAGGCTGCACCTAAGGAGTCTCATTTGATTGCAGTCAAGAGGATCTTTAGATATCTGCAAGGCACTCCATCTCTAGGTTTATGGTATTCTACTAGACATTCTGGTAAATTAGTTGCTTTTTCTGACAGTGACTATGCAGGGTGTAAGTTGACAAGAAAGTCCACTTCTGGAGGATGCCAATTCTTAGGCAACTGCTTGATTTCTTGGCAGAGTAAGAAGCAGACCTCAGTTGCTACATCAACTGCTGAAGCAGAGTACATTGATGCTGCAAGCTGTACATCTCAGGTACTCTGGCTTCAAAACCAATTATTGGATTATGGCATAACAGAGACTAAGACCCCATTGTTAATGGACAGCTCTTCAGCTCTTTGTATTGTCAAGAATCCTATCCAGCACTCTAGGACTAAACATATTGAAATCAGACACCATTTTATTAGAGATTGTTTTGAAAAAGGTCTGATTGATCCAAAATTTGTTCCTAGTGCTGATGAGCTTGCAGACATTTTCACTAAGCCCTTGGATAGCACAACTTTCCAAAACCTAGTGTTAAGGCTTGGTATGCTGCAGCTAGAATAAGTGACAACTCCTGATCATCTCAGCTCACAAGTACTGATGATCATTAGTTTATTATTGTCGTATATATAAGTACTGAAGTTATTTTCCCTCCAAAAGTTTTCTTTAAACTACTAGAGCTTAACTTCTCAGTACTCAAGTACTTTATTTGTTAAAACAATTGATGTAGTTACAACAGCTGATGTAGCTACAACTACTGTTGTCAGAAATACAAATACGTACTGATGTCCTATGAAACATCTGAAAACAGATGAAAACGTCTGATGAGTACGTGTTAAGGACAGTATGAAACAGCTGAAAAGCAATGAATTAACGACAACTACTGATGAGCCTTTTTGTCTTCAGTAGTTTCCCAACTGCTGTTTCTTTCTAAACAACTGAAGCAAAACCATGTCTTCAGTAGTTTCACAACTACTGATGACTAACACCAAGTCTTCAGTTGTTTACAACAACTGATGGTAAGACCAAAGTCTTTAGTAGTTTCCCAACTACTGATGACTAATACCAAGTCCTCAGTTGTTTCATCACCTGAAGTCAAAACTCTCTTCAATAGTTTTATAACTACTGATGACTAAATCTGAGACTTCAGCTGTTTCAACATCTGATGGTTAAAACCAAGTCTTCAGTTGTTTTATAAAAACTGCTGATCACACCAATACGGTCAGTCATTCCAAACCTCTGAAAGTTAATACCACATCATCAGTAGTTTCAACAACTGATGACTACCACCAAAACCTTCAGTCGTTTTCTAACCCTACGCTTTAAATACCTTATCCCACCTTTAGAGTTTTTACTTTCTTCTCTTCTCAAACCTAACGTTCAAAAACTCTGTAACCTCTCTTCATCAATGGCGACCATGCAACTAAAACCTCGACACAACTGTGTCGCACATCTCACAAAATCGCCATACTGGACCAAGTTTCACAACGCCATTGATTTAATGGTTCAGTCACCTTACGAAACGGCTTTTCTGTTAAATCCCACCATATATGCCGAATCTCTTAACCAATTCTGGACAAACTTCACTCTTTTCTCTGAGGAGAATGACACAGAGTCTCTTCAATCGTTTGTCCATCGTCAAAAAATGGTCATTACTCCAGACATTCTTCGCCAAACCCTCAATCTGGATGATGCCACTTTCCCAACTGGTTATCCAAAGGGCACAATAGATCAATCATTTGCTCACCATGGATACCAGGGTAACCTGAGTGCATCTACCATATTGAAGAAACATTTCCAGGATGCTGAACGTCTCATCTTTCACATGGTAAATGTCTGCTTTGCCCCCAAGACTTCATCATGGGATCAAATGTCCACAAGGTGGCAACAGGTAATGTACTCCATCCTTGAGCAACAACCTTTAATTTTTCTGAAATACTATTTTTAGAGCTCAAGGATATGGCCCAAAAACAACTTGCTAACCGTTGGATATTATATCCTCGGTTCATAATGGCCATAATTGAAAACCAGCTTCAAGCTGAGGGACTTGTTGGCCTGGGAGTCCCTGCTACGGCTGTATTGCCTGAAGTATACTCCCGGCACAACTCTGACCAATCACTAAAAATGGCTGCCAAGCTGCGTAAACCCAAGCAGCTGGAACCCACAGCCACCACCTCCAAATCCAAAGTCCCCACCAACCCACTAAAAAGAAGTCAAAAAAGGCTACTCAGGGAAATGAGTCCCCTGAGGATGCCCCTGCAACACAAACGCAGGCTATATCCACTGGTTATAATCCCCTAGTGGATACAAGGACTTCACCAGCCACAGCCGCTCAGGATTCCTCTCAAAAGGAGCCTGCAGCAACCAAAGAAGGGGTACCCACTAATCTGGGATCTTCCTCATTTGAGGAGATTGCCATTGAAGAGAACCATTCTCCCCAGGTGCATACTGCTTTTACCCCATCTCCCACTGCAACCTCCCCACAAAGTCCTACTCTCATTATTGCAAACGTGCTGACTCAGCTGCATGGCTCTCCTCCTCCCCAACAAACACCAACAAAGGGGAAAACCACAACAATTGAGGAAGAGGATCAACATGCTTCTGACAGCCCACAACACAAGGTTTAACTGTTCTATCTCCTGGTGTGATATGGAGACCAGAACATCTGGTGAGGCTGCCACCTCTTCTGATTCAGCACATGATCAGACTGAGGCTGGTAACATAGCTAAGACCTCACCAGAGGCAACAGCTGATGAAGGACATCGTCCTGAGGCTGGAAGTCCCCAGTTCCAAGAAAAAGGGGCACATGCTAAAACTGGTCTACACCCAGTGCATGCACATCCTGCTACAAGCAGGAGGTCAGGTGATTCAACATCTGCTGATGATGACCTGGGCTTCTTTTATGATGTTCTGGCCCAGAACACAATTCTTGAGGAAGAAGTCAGTAGACTACAAAGACTACTTGACCAATTCTCTCAAAAAGCAAGTCCATCTGCCACCAACATCAACCCACATATGGCACCTTCACCTGAAGGTCTCCCACACACTCAGCCACTCAAAACTTCCGAGCCACCAGCTTCTATTTCTGGCACTGCTTCTCAGAGACAGAACCCCTCTGAGCAAACAGCTGCTATCTTTCAGCAATCCCTACCTCTCATCACCCCAATGATCACAGACATTGTGATCAAAACCATGGATGAGAGGCTTCCCTCAATCATACAACCCCTGGTGGAGGAGATTGTGAGCATAAGGCTTTCTGCTACTCAAACCCTTGCAACCAATGCAACCAAAAAGGGGGAGAGTCAGTTAGTGAAAGCAAAGAGGAAGAGCATAGAGGGGAAGAAAGAAAAGGAGACTGAGAAGGAAGAGGAGTTTGTGAAGGGAGCTGACATTGATCAAGTGGGTGAAAGTCACAAAGACTTTCATGTCACATATAAGAAGAGGAAGGTTGAAGGAAAAGAAAAAGAACTCGAACTCGATGAGATGATCAAAATGGCGGATGCTACACACAGTAAATCAATGAACTCCATTATTGATCAACTATATAGACAAGGGTTCGATACTGCACAGCTTGACTCAGAGATTAGGAGACTTGAAGTTGAAGAAATTAACTCAAGATGGGCAAGTTATGATGCATTAGAAAGAGAAAGACTAGAGATCATGATCAGATTCATTGCAAAGTACCTTGGGAGATCAATGATCGAGATTAAGTCATGGACCAGGGACAGTATCTTGGCAATAACCACCAAGATCTGTTCGTCTGAAGCATACACTAAGGGATTGGTGATTGAAGCACTAAATGAGGCAGGTGCTGGGAACAGAAAGGAACTAGCAAAACACTCAAAAGCCTCACTCACTACAAGAATGCTAGAAAAACCTGCAAAACCTCCCACTTCAAAATCACCACTACCACAACCCACTAAACCAATCCTTTACCCTCAAAACCAACAGCCAATGATGCACCTAAGAAGAAGAAGAGAAGGGTGTTGAGGCTAGAAGAAGAAGAAGAAGAGGATGATGAGGAAGAAGACAGGCTGCCTCTTTCCGCAGTCCTAACTTTGCCTAAAGCCAAACCTATGCCCATCACTCCCACCTCATAGATGGAAGCTATGAGAGTAAAGATAGAAGAAGAACAGCAGCAAAAGCTTCATGATGATGAGATGCTGAAAAGCATAGACAAAACTTATGCTGCTTCTTCATCAATAATCAGTATGAAGAAAGAAGCTCTGAGATTGTACACCCTTGCTAACACATTTCAATATCAAAAGGAAAAGGTGAGAATATGGCTTGATCCTAGGGTGGCTCACAGAGACATTCCTTCGAGATACAAGGCCAAGTAAAAAGGATCATAGATGAAGAGATCACAGTGGTCCTTGTAGTATCACCCTGGAAATTGTAGAAGATTTCAAAAAGGCCTATGAAACTAAACAGCCACCCCAAAAGATGTTAGAGAATAGAGTAATTAAAAAGGGGTTAGTCTACAAGAGGTTTGAGAACTTCAAACAAAATGAGCTCAGTCTGTTACTTGAAGGTACTCACCCAGATGAGTTTGCATACAGACAGATTACAACAATTGAGCTCAAAAATGGCAAACAGGCTAAGTACATTTCAGAGCTGTATGGGCGTGAAGGACTGTTTGATGGTGGAGCTGAAAATCTTACCATGGAAGAACAAATTATGTTTCTCAGAGCATACACCAGAGAATCCTACAGGCTTATACATGGGAAGTAGATTTCATGGATAGGACCACAGCCCTATGTCCAGTTCCCCAAAGTCAGGGCTTTATCCATACTATGCCAACCAAATTTCAGAAATCTATTCCCAGGCCAGTGCTTAATGGGTCATCTTCTTAGCTGATCAAGAAGGAAAAAGACCAATCTTATCACCAACAATAAGTGGGACCTCAATAAATTTAAGGTTTTGGCTGCATTGGTTCAGGGGGAGTTTGTTGGACCAAAAGAACCAATGAGTCGGATCAGAAAAACCTTAAGTCCCACAGACGTCACAACAACTGCTGAAGTCCACAACAAGTGAAGACAGTGCTGAAGACAAAGTCTAAAGACAAGTGCTGAAGACAAAGTCTGAACACAGGTGCTGAAGACAAAGTCTGAAGACACAAGTGCTGAAGACAAAGTCTGAAGACACAAGTGCTGAAGACAAAGTCTGAAGACACAAGTGCTGAAGACAAAGTCTGAAGACACAAGTGCTGAAGACAAAGTCTGAAGACACAAGTGCTGAAGACAAAGTCTGAAGACAAAAGTGCTGAAGACAAAGTCTGAAGACACAAGTGCTAAAGACCAAGTATCAGACGTTGTCACAACAGCTGAAGAGGTCTTCTTCAGTAGTTGTGACGGTTTTCTTTTCAGTAGTTTTATGTTTTTTCTTTTCAGTAGTTTTGTAAAACGACTGAAGAGCTTGTTCTTCAGTCGTTGTAGTTTCAGTAGTTTCGTATTAGTAGTTTTATGTTTTATACTTAGCACTATGATATGTTCTCAGTAGTTGTGAACATTTCAGTAGTTTGTTAAGTTTTAGTTATTTTTGTACTAAATCTGCCAGATGTCACTATCCGTGATATCAGCAGTGATTGCACTCTATATAAGGAGTGTCAACCTAATTGTAATCAGTGAATGATTGAGCAGAAACATTTGATATTATTGAAACATTCCTTTTCACATAAATATATTCTCTCGTTACAACCGTATTTGTTCCTAATGCATACGAATATCAAATTCTTGCTATAATTTGTCTAATTCTTGTTCTTATTCCGCTGCGTTACACTCTAATCCATCAAACTTGAGATCACTGATCCTGTCAAGGAGTTCTGTCCTTATAGAGAAATGGATAAAGTTGAGAGCGAATTCCTGCAACTGGAGGCGGGAACGATGACGCACCAACAGTACACCATCAAATTCAACGAGATGGCATGTCTAGTGTCGGATGAGGTGACGCCCCTGTCATGGAAGATTAAAGGCTACATCTAGGTTTGCCAGCGGATATTCGCAGGCACATGATCGCTGCCCGACCGAGCACGTTTAGGTCGGCGGTGGATTTGGCAGGGAGGTTATATGATGAGAGGGTTGTAGTGGTGGTGGCTGAAGGTAGCAAGAAGGGTGGAGGTGATCAAAACTGGCAGGGGAAGAGGTTTGGTCGGGGTGATGCCTCGACGGGTAACAAGAAGGCACGGGTGGATGACCATCGTGTGGCCACATCGAGTGCAGGGTCAAAAAGGTGTGGCAAGTGTGGAAGCGAGCATGCGGGAGAATGTGAGGGGCCAAGGGCGAGCACTAGGGCATTCACTATGACACGGGAGGAAGCTAGGACGGACCCTGATGTCGTGTCCGGTATGTTTATGGTGAACCAAACTTTAGCTTCTATGTTAATTGATTTGAGTGCCAGTAAAAGTTTTTATTTCTGCTGCTTTTTATGCTCAGCTGCCTTTTAGTAGTAGACGTGTTGATGCACCCTTTGATGTAGAAACTGCCATAGGTAAGTCTACCCAAATTACTAAGATGATAGAGGGTTGTGATGTGGAACTTGAGGGTCATAAGTTTCCTATTAGACCGTTCGTGATGACCCTAGGTGGTTTCAATTTGGTTCTTGGGATGGATTGGTTAGCGGACTTCGAGGTGAACATTGTGTGTCGCAAGAAGATGATTCGTTTGACAGCACCTGACGGGATTTTGGTAACTGTTTATGGAGATCGGGTCACGACGATCCCGAAAGTAATCTCAATGGCGGTGGCGGGAAAGTGCATGAGGCGTGGATGTAGCGCCTATTTGGCGTATGTAAAGGATGTGGATACGCCAACACCACAACTGTCTGATGTAACAGTTGTGTGTGACTTTCCAGATGTGTTCCTAGAAGACCTACCAGGAGTGCCACCTGACAGAGAGATTGAGTTCCAGAGTGATCTGATACCGGGTGCCCAACCTGTTGCCAAGGCACCGTATCGGTTGGCTCCGACGGAGATGAAAGAGTTGATGGAGCAGTTGCAAGAGATGCTTGATAAGGGGTTCATTCGACCAAGTGTCTCTCCTTGGGGTGCTCTGGTCTTATTCGTAAAGAAGAAAGATGGTAGTATGAGGATATGTATTGACTACCGTGAGTTAAACAAGCTGACGATGAAGAACCGGTACCCCTTACCAAGAATCGATGATTTGTTCGATCAACTTCAAGGTGCCAGTTGGTTCTCACGAATAGATCTTTGATCGGGTTACCATCAGCTGAAGGTGAAGGAGCAGGATATCCCTAAAATAGCTTTCCGCACGCGTTATGGTCACTACGAGTTTCTTGTCATGTCTTTTGGTTTGACCAATACGCCAGCTGCTTTTATGGACCTGATGAACCGAGTGTGCCGGCCGATGTTGGATAAATCAATGATTGTGTTTATTGATGATATCCTGATTTAAAAAGAATGAGAAGGAGCATGCCGGTCACATTCAGGAGGTTTTGGAGACGTTGAGAAAGGAGAAGTTGTACGCCAAGTTCTCCAAGGGTGCATTTTGGTTGCGCGAAGTTCAGTTCTTGGGTCATGTGGTGAATCCTGATGGGATTATGGTGGACCCGGCAAAGGTGGAGGCAGTGATGCAATGGAAGTCTCCAAAGACGCCATCCGAGATTCTTAGATTCTTGGGTTTGGCGGGCTACTACAGAATATTTATTCAAGACTTTTCTAAGATCGTTTCTCCACAAACTAAGTTGACCCGGAAGGATGTGAAGTTTGTATGGGGTCAAGCTCAAGAGAAGGTGTTCGAAGAATTAAAGGCGAGGTTGACTCAAGCTCCTGTTCTGTCACTACCCGATGGAAGCGAAGATCTGGTGGTTTATTCTAATGCTTCCTACTCGGGGTTAGGGTGTGTGCTAATTCAAAGAGGGAAGGTTTAGCTTATGCATCTCGACAGTTGAAGGTTCATGAGGTCAACTATCCTACTCATGACTTGGAGCTAGCAGCCGTGGTCTTTGCACTAAAGATTTGGAGGCACTATCTATACGGGACGAAGTGCACCATTTACACTGACCATAAGAGCTTGAAGTACTTCTTTGAGCAGAAAGATCTAAACATGAGGCAGAGACGATGGTTGGAGCTTATAAAGGACTATGATTGCGAGATACATTACCATCCGGGCAAAGCCAACGTGGTGGCTGATGCCCTTAGTCGAAAGGAGATGCCCGAGCCGATTTGGGTGAAGGCATATCAGCTAATTATGACCTTTGGCGTGATGAAGCAAGTTAAAGAGTTTCAAGATGAGGCATTGAAGGAAGATCATCTTAACTCGGAAAGAATGAGAGGTCTGGTTGGAGAATTAGGTGAAAACACACTTGGTGTTAAAACCCAATTTGAATGGGTGTGGACTCCTCGTTTTGGGGATCTACGGGTGAAGATCATGGATGAAGCTCACACGACTCAATACTCCATTCATCCAGGTGCCAGAAAGATGTATCAAGACATGAAGAAGGATTATTGGTGGTGATAGGATCAAATGAATCAATCTGTGATAATTTGTGAACACAATTCAATGAAATTCACACAAAGTAATCAAATCAAAACAAGATATCAACTAAATTCAAGTTTTCATTAATATCAAGCTAAGACAATTACAAGTATAAAAGCAGGTTCGAATCTCTCCTCTATCTACCTGCAAGTCTAAGCTATTTATACTGAAAACAAAAGTAAATGAACTAACTAATTACACAAATAGTCCCTATACTATTACAAAATATTAAAAGAAAACATGTTAATCTTTCTTAGAGCACTTAACAATACTCCCCCTAAGATTGGCATGGTCTTCTGTCTTCAAAATTTTCGGCCTTTGTCATCATCATTCAAAGAAATCTTCTGGTTCTTCTTTGACTTTAAACATCAGATTCTGTTTCAACATCTCTAAATCTTTCAAAGCTTTTGAAATTCAGACTTGAATTTACTTGCAAGAATGCCTTGTTCGGGTTTAGCTTCATTCGTTTTAATTTCCATCTTGTCCATTCTCTCCAACGTGTCTTTTGAAAGACATGAAATATCAATGTTAGCATATAACTCAATAGGTTTGTTACCTTTGAGTATACTTCTATTACTCCTTTCCTTGATATTCTTATGAATTAAATATCTTTAATATCTTTTTTGACAATGTTGGCATAAGCAAGAGCCTTTCTCAGAGATATTCTTTCCATGGTAGCATTCATCACATTAATAATGGAAATGAAATATTTCTTATCTTGCTCTGCTATTTCAGAGAGGTACTTTCTCAAATTTTTGTACAGACAAAAATGAGATATAGCTCAAATGTAAGAGTTTTAGCTCAAAAACTCCAAATAAAGTAATCATGTCCTCATCCCATCTTTCAAGATTTCGGACCAACTTCAGCTCAAATGTCTCAGTGTTATAAAACCATCTGAGGATTGGCTTTGAGTTTTGATTACCATCTATCACTTTCAGACCAGGAGTTGTAACTTTCTCAATATATTTGTCACAAAATTCTATCATACAATGTTCCTCCTCTGAATGTAATCCCTTAGCTTTTTATTTTTCTTCAAAGTAGCAAAGTACTCTTTATCTTCTTGATCACATCTCGTGTTAAGAAAATTACTTGATCTATCTAATCCTCTTCTTAACAATTCTACAAACATCTTGCCATGTTTTGAATCAGAAGGATTGATCAGAGGTAATCTATTCAGCTCTTTTAAATCTTGCACTGGAAGTTTTATGATACTAGAGTAAAAGTGATATACATCACACACAGCGTTTACTTCTTTATCAAAAATGCATCGAATACTTCATCATACTTCCATGCAATAATCTTTACTTGGTTGGTAAAATCTGGAGCAATCATAGCATTCAACAGTTCTGCAACTGATTGTCCTTTTTGCAATACGTTTCTTACCAAGTCTCCAGTTGTTCTTGAATTATCAAGAATATGCTTTTTTTCAGTAGATGCTTTGTAAGTTTGTCTTTCTGGATCAGCAAACATTTCTATCAACTCTTTCCTGTGAACATAAGCATCATCAAATCTTGACATTTGTTTGATCTCCTGTGGCTTTAACATTCTTGTTCTCTTTGTTATTTCAAGATACTGAGGATTATCTGTATCAAGTACTATCATTTCTTCATTTGTTTCTCAGTCTCTTGAAAACTTCTGACAAGTTCCTCAGAGATACAGATTGTAATCTCTTTAGCTTCCTCCAATGGTGGTTTCTAGATTGCAACCATGATCTTAGAGCTGGAATACTCATATCATCTGGATCAGGATGGTGCAACTCAGAACTAGATAGTTCTTCTACATTTATCACTTCTTTTTCTCTTGTCCATTCACCATGCTCAACAAAAATCTCATTTGGATCTACTAATGCAACTGACTCTGCATAAACATTTCTCATATTCATCGTTAATCTGAGAAACAGTCAATCCGTCCAAATATACTCGATTGTATTTCATATTCACAAGATAATTGTATCTTTCTTCAAAGTCTTGTGGAACTTCATCTTGTTCTTGAGTATGTTCTTGTGAAGAGGTGTGATACAAATGAGCTTCATCAATATCTTCATTATCAAGAACTTCATCATACCAATCATCATTGTATATTTCCTCAATATCTTCTAAAGCCTCAATCTGTTTTGAACATTTTGTTCTTCAACAGATTCTTCAGTTCTTTGAAGCTTAGAAGAGGATTCAGTTTGAATTGTATCTTCTAATTCATTCACTTTTCTTTTGACTTTTATCTGCTCAAGATTTTCATCAACATGTATCTCAGTACTTATCACATGTACTGGTGAGATAGGCTTCTGAGCTTCTTTTTCTTTTAGCAAATCATCTTTGAGTTTTTCATTTTCTTCAGTTAATTTCTTGAACTTCTCCTCAGAATATCATAATCTTTGATCATAACTTCAAAGTTCTTGATTACATCTTCTTTATCTTTAGCAAATCATACAATCTTTTCATCGTTTAAGGAATTTCTTCAGACAACTTTAAATTTTCATCCTTAGCTTTTGAATTTCTTTTTCAAGAGATATGTTTATCTCTTTCATTCTTTCATTCTCCAATTTTACTCTTCAATCTCTTTTCTTTTACTCAAATTTTCTTCTTTCAATCTGTCAATCTCATCAATGTCCACTATCTCCTCTGTTTGTATAGACACATTGTGTGACATACTAACAGAATTTCTTCTACTCTTTCATTGCATCAAATTCAAATACTGGATTGTATAATATATCATTATAAATCAGAATCAAAGGTTTGATTTTGTGAATCCATTTCTTGTACAACTTCCTCATGAATAACATCAACATTTCCTTCATTCATAGTTTATGGTTCATCTCCAGTATCTTCTTCATTTCTTTCCTCAGATTCTTCTTGATGTGCTTCAGTGGCACCATCATTTACATCATCATCATCATTGTCATCACTTTCTTCACTTGATGAGCTTTAGAAACATCATCCTCACTTTCTTCATCAACTTCTACATCCTCAATTAGATCATTTGGATCTATTGGTTCTTCTTCAGTTAGATGAAAGTGTGGCTGATTAATATCTACTTCATCCATTGATACATTCCTGATATACTCAAATACTGGAATGTTTTGAGCACCAGTGATCATTGCCAGTCTTTTGTAAACAACCTCTGACATGTGCTCTAACTGTAACTTTCCACTGTTAACATCTTCAGCATACAAATTTGGATTTGCTTCATTAATGAGAATTTGGATGAATCTTGGGTACATCAAGTATTTATGCCTCACTCCTCTTTCAAGATTGAAAATAAAACCATTCATTATCCACTTAGACATATTGAATCTTCTATTTGTAGCTAAGGCTATAATGGGAGATGCAATGTCTACAGGAATGAATCCCAACCAGCACTTCATTTAGACATGCAATGTTGAAAAATATAGCATAAAAGCTTCCAATGCTTAAACACTCTAGCTCTGAAAAATTGCTTTTTGGGAAAATGATCTGGATGACCCATTTGTAGAAAAACCTCTCTACATTCATTGAAAGAATATTCTGATAAGTCTTCAGGATCATTGTCACCAAGTCTTAGAGCTATTCTGATTGCTTCTTTAGATACTTCAAGCATTCTTTCCGTTGTAATAAAAGCTCTTAGAACTTTGTTTCCTTCATCATCTCGTTCAATCTGAGCAGTTCTCCAGAATCTCTTAATCATTCTTCCATTGATCATTGGTCTTGCACACATAGCATATACATACTTTGTTCTGAGCAGAAATCTGATAATTTCTTCATATCCAATTGCTTCTCTGTTTTCATCATTTAGAAAGCAACCACATTATGCTTTAGCTCAAATTTTAATTCTGCCATCTGCAAAACACAACAAAAGTATTATGAAAACATTGAATATTAATTAATGAAATTTATTTCTACATATGACTTTTGAATTTGAACTTTTTATTTTTACTTTTGAATTGAGATTTCAAGTTGTAAAACATTAGTCTTTATTCATTTTGAGTTCATTATCTAACATTTCAATTTTGATTTACTTCTTTTTAAAAAAATCAACTTTTTATTTTTTTATTTTTTATTTATTTTATTTTTATTAAAATATGACTGTCTGTTCATCTTCTTCTTCTTCGACTATGAAAAACCGACTGAGTTAATCATCATCAAATCTTTTTCACTTTTAGATTAAAATAGCATCAACAAACTCGCAAACATGTTTTTATCAATAATCCAGTGTCAATTTAGATATGATTCACATTGATTATTAAATTTGAATTATATAGGGTTCGAACGCCCAAATAGCATTCAACGCCTATATCAATGCACTGATTTAACCGCAAAATTGAGATTTGAATCACAAACTTACGTTTATATATCCAAATACTATCTATAATCAACAGGATTTGATATGATTTCTAATGAAATGAGGATATGATAATCGACAGTCGCAAGTTCAGGGGTTTTTGTCTGAGAATTTTGAGTGTGAATGAGAAATACGCATAAGTGTTCAATTTATATAAGTGAAAATTTAGGCGTTTGAGCCCTGTTTGGGCGTATGATCCCTGTTTAGGCGTATGAAACCCTAAAATTCACTTATTTTGTTAGACGCATGAGCACTGTTGTGCGTTTTAACTCAGCATGGGACTGTCAGACGCATGAGCACTGTTTGTGCATTTTAACTCAGACGCATGGGAACTGTTCAGATGCATCAGCACTGTTTAGGCGCTTTTGCACTGTTCAGTCGCATGGACTTTGTGAAACGTCTAACACTTGAAATTTTGAAACTATGTAGACGCATGAGACATGTCAAATGTCTAACACTTAGACAATCAAACTCATTCACTATTTAGACGCATGGGATTATCAGAAACGCCCAACACTTGTAATTTTCATAGATGTATTACAACTGTTTAGACGCATGAGAATGAATCAAACGTCCAAACACTTGAATAATTCCTGAAAATTTCATCATGCTCCTATTGAGGCGCATGAGCACTATTTAGGTGCATGAGTTGACTTTCATGATTTAAACACTTGTGATTTCAATTTCTTCACTTGCACCTTTTACTATTTAATTCCCCAATTTTGAACTTTTTGAATTTGTACTTTCAATTCAAAAATTTTATTTTCTATTTATTTTTAAATTTCTTTTGTCCCTTCATTTTAGTCTCAACATAAAATCAAATATCATCTGATTTTCAACTTATGAAGCATTTTTATTTGCAAAAATTATGTAGGTTCATATTATATTTTTCAAACAATTACATTTTCAATGTACACAAATACTTTGAACATATAGCATCATCCTTTCAAGTCAACATTTTAAATTTTGATTTTGATTATGATATTTTATGAGAACAACTCTTTCATTTATTACTCCCCCTAAACTTTAAGTTTGAAAAACTTATAAGTTTCTTAGGAAAGAGAATAAGATCACACAACACATTGTGACATTGCCTTCACACACAAAAACATGCATAAAAGAAAAATGAAAATAGAATCAAAATCTAATATAAGCACAGAATTAATGTCTGCAGAGAGATCATATTAATGAGATCAGCACATTAAAATAAAATAAATGTGGATAATCATAGACAATGAATAAATCCTGATCAAGTGTGTTCCAGGTCAGTGATATCACAGCAAAGGAGACACAAGATCTAAGGACAGACATGAGTGTTTTTGACAAATTTATCAACTCACTTACTTTTTCAATTCTTGGATTGATTAGGGTAGATTTAGGTATGACATGATGTAAAACATACAGAAACTAAGAGAGCTCAACCATCATCATGATATGCAAGAAAGAACACATACTCAACTTATACCTGAAACATGTATATCACCACAGTTCATGTTACTTAAAATAATAGAGGATGATCATGGATAACCAGTTGATCAGCTTTAACTATTCATTTGAATAGTTTGTGCACATTGGCATCTTTTTCATCAAACAGAGAATCCATGTCTGTAATCACTTACAACAGAGGATATCTCAGCACTTCAGGTCTATGATCACTCATAACAGAGAAATAAAATGATGCTTGTAATAGATCTCATGATTTCACATAGTATCAACAGGTGTGAGAGGTGTAACTTAACAACATTCAATCTGATAAGCTAAAACAACTCAAAAGTACTCAGATGAATACACACAAGCATGTATGTTTAGTTTGATCACAAGAATTTACTTTTTCAGCATAATAGTCATATATTGTCTACATAGCATATCTGATCATGTTTAGACTTTATTAATGAGTGAAGTATGCAACTGATCTCACTAATGTACTATCATTTCTCACATGTTGCAAAACATACTCCTTTCTAAAAGACTCTATTTTGTATTTTGAAATATTTTTTGTATTTGATTTTTCTATGAAAACAGGAATCACACACACACACAAAATATAACAGGAAATTAACAATGAGAGTATCACTTATTATGATCTTTTGATTTAGGGAGATCACATATGATTTATAAGACCAATTGATTCTACTAAATACTCAAACCGTCCTGGTAGGAAAGCTTTAGTAAATAGATCTGCCAACTGTTTTTTCTGTTGCAATTTGAATCAAAATGATTAATCCCTTTTCAGAGTTATCTCTGAGAAAATGATATCGAATTTCGATATGTTTTGTTTTTGAGTGTTGAACAGGATTAGCTGTTATGAACATAGCAGCTATGTTATCAATGTAAATTGGTGTTTTAAGAAAATTGAACCCATAGTCCAGTAATTGATTTTGCAACCAATGGATTTGAGAACATCCTGCTGATGCAGCAATGTACTCAGCTTCTGCAGTTGAAACAAAGACATTTGTTTGTTTCTTACATTGCCATGAGACTAATCTGGGATCGAGAAATTGACATCCACCCGAAGTAGATTTTCTATCTTAAACAACCACCATAATCACTATCTGTATATCCATGTAATTCAAAGTTACCCTCGTAAGGATACCAAAGCCCTAAGGCTGGTTTACCTTTGAGATACCTGAATATTCTTTTGACAGCAATTAAGTGAGATTCTTTCAGGTCTGATTGATACCTGGCACATACACAAACAGCATACATAATGTTTGGTCTAGATGCAGTAAGATACATCAAAGAACCAATCATTGATCTGTATAACGTTTGGTCAATAGATTTTCCTTTTGTATCAGGTTCAATCTTGGTGTTAACATCTGCTGGAGTTCGTATGGACTGATAGTCTTGCAACTTAAATTTCTTCAAGAGTTTGTCAACAAACTTCTCTTGATTGATGAAAATTCCATCGTCAGTTTGCTTGACTTAAGTCCAGAAAGAAATTAATCTCTCCCATAGAACTCATTTGAAATCGAGATTTCATGATTTCTTCAAATTCATTGCATAACTTTGAACTTGTAGAACCAAATATGATATCATCAACATACACTTGTACACATAAGAGATCATCATTATCCTTCTTTATGAATAAAGTTGGATCAATTTTCCCTCTTGTGTATCCATGTTGGATTAAGTGTTGTGATAATGTCTCATACCAAATTCTAGGGGCTTGATGAAGTCCATACAAAGCTTTACTCAGCTTATACACTCGATGTGGAAATTCTGCATCCTCAAAGCCCGGAGGTTGCTTCACAAACACATCGTCAGTGATAGGACCATATAAAAATGCACCCTTTACATCCATTTGATACACCTTAAATTTCATGAATGAAGCATAAGCCAGGAAAACTCGAATGGATTCAAGTCTTGCAATGGTGCAAACACCTCATCATAATCTATCCCTTCTTCCTGTGTGTATCCTTGTGCAACAAGTCTTGCTTTGTTCCTTATTACTATACCACGATCATCAGTCTTATTTCTAAACAACCATTTCGTGCCTATAGCATTTTCTCCTTCAGGTAAATCCACTAAATTCCACACTTCTTGTTTGCGAATTGAAGTAATTCTTCTTGCATAGCTTCTATCCAACCATTGTCCTTTAATGCTTCGGTAACATTTTTAGGAACATTTGAGAAAGAAACAAGAGTATAAGCACATTGCTTTGTTTGATTTACTCCTTGTTGTTCTCTCATTCAATGGACCAATAATCTAGAAATTAGATGATTCTTGTGAATACGAGATGTAGGAATCTCATCACATTGAATATTAACATCCAGATTTGTTTGGTTTAAGTTGGAGAGCTGATGTAACAAGTTAGAAGAATGTGGATTAAGTTTGGAACTTGAGTTGGTGAGTTAATAAAGTAATCAAAGTTACCAATATCAACTACATCACCAGAGATGGATGATGTTCCAGACTCAGGTTGCACGAAATTATTACCATCATTAGAAAAGGTGTGATCCTTCCTGATCAATTGAGACTGAATGATTGAAGTTGAATTGGCATTCATTGTCATTTAATCGTATTGTTGAATCCTTGACAAATGATAAAAATGGGTAGTCTGAGCTTGAATCATCTGGGTCATCAGAATCTGAATCCTCACTGAAAGATCCAAGATCTCCTCTTGAGTTCTTCTTACCTATAGAATCAAGACAATTTGGTTGATCAAACATTAGATTGAAAAGAGTTTGATAATGAATCTAAGTCAAATAACCATGCAGGACCATTTGAAACTGATGGAATTTTCCAGAAATTTAACGTTGAATGTTTCAAGGATTACATTTTTCCTAGAGTTGTAAACTCGATAGGCTTTTGAAACAGATGAATATCCAATGAAAAATCCATTATCAGATTTCGCTTCAAATTTTCCTAATTGATCACTTGAATTAAGAATCATACAGGACAACCAAAGATTTTAGAAAATTATGTTTGGTTTCCTGCCAAACATTAACTCATAAGAAGTTTTCAATTTATCTTTCACGATTAAGATTCAATTCTGAACGAAACACGCAGTTGATATTGCTTCATCCCAAAAGTTATAGGAATTTTTGCATCAGCTAACATAGAACGAGCAGCTTCAATCAGTGTTCTATTTTTTCTTTCACAACTCCATTTTGTTGAGGAGTTCTAGGAGCACTGAAATGATGAGCTATCCCTTTCTGAGCACAAACATTTCAATGTTAGCATTTTTGAATTCCGTTCCATTATCACTTCTTATTATTTTCACTTTATTGTCTAATTGATTTTCAACTTTAATGATAAATTCTTTTAGTAAATCAGTTGTTTCAGATTTGGCATAAAGAAAGAAAACCCATGAAAATCTTGTGTAGTCATCAAGGATAACTAACAATATGATTTTCGTCCAATACTCTTGACGTTTTTGGTCCAAAAAGGTCCATATGTAACATCTGAAGAGGTTTGGATGTTGAGTTTATAGGCTTGGACTTATAAGACGCTCTGTGTTGCTTTCCCTTCAAACATGCTGAGTAGTGATCATTTGTTGCAGACTTCTTAGATGGAAGTCCAATGACATGATTCCCTGCTACAAGCTTGTTCATATTCTTGAAATTTGAATGACCGAGACGTCTATGCCAAAGCTGGCTTTCATCATTTGATGCCTTAGCAATTAGGCATGTTGTTTCAGTTGAAGGATCAACTTGAGACATGTCCAATTTGTATACATATTTGTCCCTCTCAGCTGTAACAATCACTCAATCTTTGCTTATTTTGAAACCTGGCTTCAAAACATAAGAGAATGAATCATCAAATAGAACAGAATATGATTTGTCACATATTGAGATACACTTAAAAGATTAAAGTTCAACTATGAACAGAAGTTGACTTTATCAAAGCTTATTATCCCATTTGATACTGTTCCTTCTTCGGTTACTTTCCTCCAACATCACCGCCAAAGGCGACGTGAGTTCCATCTTTTGACTTAAAGTCGTGTAACAAGGCAGTATTGCTTGTCATGTGCCGACTACACCCACTATCCACATACCATGTATTGATTGGTCTTTTTGGGCGTACCTGCACTACAAGAAAGTTAAGTTGATATATCTACCCAAGCCGAGATGGTCTTGGGCTTTCCAAATTTATCAACAATTGTAAATTGTTTATAATGAAGATTATTCAAATCAGGTTTATTTTTGATGAATTTACCAATTTTATTTTGAAAATTGTTTGATTTATTTTTGAAAGAACGTTCATATCATTAGTTGATCATCTTTTGAAATGTATTGATGACTAACATTTTTATTAGTCATCCTTACAGATCGTGGTATGAAATGTTCTTGCATGTTATGTTTTGATCTCACATAATTGTTCTTTGGAAAAGATCTCAAACCTATAGTAGATTGATTGATGACTTTTTGAAATCCATTATTTTGATTTCTCAAATATTGTGGATTAACAAATCCTTTGCTCATGTTTAATTTTGCAAAGTTTCTAGTAAGAGATCTATTTCTAAAGTAACAATTTGTAGTATTGTGAGTCTTTTCATCACAATAAGTACAATATTTGTTAAAATAACAATCTGCTATCAAATGATTTCTCATGTCACATATGTGACAAGTACTTGTTGAAGTAGCACTCAGCAGCATTGTGATTTTTCATATCACAAATTTCACAGTACTTTTGTGGAGTTAAAAAGCTTTTTGTTCATTTTTGACATTAACACAATGTTTGATTTTGGTGTCAAATAGTTAAATTGTTATCTTCCATTTTTCACAGTTTGATTTTGTGTCAGATTATTATGCATTTGTTTAACATGAACTTCCTTCTTGAATGTATTAGGAACAAATCTTTTAGCTACAATGGAAGTCTTTGAATCTGAACTAGATTTTAGATCAGAGTGTGATTTGTTCATAATATTTGTTTTATTATTTGGAAGAGAATTCATATTTAACATACCTGCTGACACAAATTTTATCGGTTTAAGTTTTGATGTTTGATTTGTTGCTTTAATCAAATTTTCTGAACTTTTGTTTTGTTCAGATGTTGCTTTTGCTGATTTCTTTCTTCTTCTTTGATTCTTTGATTTAGAAGAACTTGGTTTATTTTCAGATTAAACATCATCAGAAGAAGATTCCTTTTCTGATTGACTTTGTTTCAGATTGATGGTGTTTGAATCTTCTGATGTTCCTATCTGTTGTTTATCCTTGTTTTGAACTTTCACTTCTTCTATTACATTATGAATTTGATTAGAAATAATTTGTTTTGGTTGTTTTGGTTCATATGATTTTATCTTGATTGGATGACCATTTTTGATTTTTTTCTTGATCTTTTTCCACAAACACTTGAACATTTTCTTTTTCTTCTTCTGCATTCTTGTTTTTGATCTGGAAGGCTTTAAGTTTAGCTTTATTTTCAGGAGAATGATCATGAGTATTGAGGTTCTCTGGTAGTGTGTCTGTAATAGATTCAGGCATAGGTTCATGAGTGAAACCTAACCCTGTTTTTTGTTTATCTTTCCTTTCACTGATCAGTTTTTCTACTATCATTTTTGAACTTTTTACTTTTTCCAGATCCATTTGAGTAGCAGCATGTGCTATTTTCTCCTGTTCAAGATTCTTGGTCATCTCTTCTAATTGTTTAGAAACAATTTCTAAATCTTTTATTGTTTTGTTCCATGAAGTTTGGAGAGAGATAATCTTTTGATCTGTAGTTTTATGATCAGATTTAAGTTGGTTATGCATAGATTTTTCTTGTTTTATCTTTTCACAGATTTTGAATGAATAGTTTCTGTAGTGTTCAACATGTTCATAATATGATTTGGTGCAAAGTTTTTCTCTCACTTCTAATGGGATTTCAGGAAATTTTGGAACTGTGGTTTCAGTTTTTGAAGTTGAAGAGTCAACCTTTGGTTGATCAGACTATGCCATTAGAGCTACTTCCTCTGTATCCTCCTTAGGATCAGACTTGTCGCTCCAATCATAGTCATCTTCTTCTTCATCACTTTCCACTTTTGGGTCATAGTTTTCTGACCAGTCTTCTCCCTGAATTTCTGCAATAAGAGATAAACTTGATGTTAATTCATTTGTAAACTGATCTGCATATGCACTCTAATCATAGCCATCTTTTATGCTGACTACTAGACTTTCTTTGTTTCATCAGATGATTTGGTTTCATCTTTAAGCTCTGGCATAGGAAGACTTTGATAAGGCTTTTGAAAAGTCTTCTGAGCTTGTTGAAACCTTTGATTGCTTGAGCTTGATTGAGGACTCCCTCCATTATTCCTTGGAGCTTTGCATTCTCTTGAGAAGTGTCCATAACTGTTGCAGTTAAAACATCTAGCTTTTGACTTATCAAATCCAATAGTCTTGTTTGCACTTGGCTTGTATTTCTTGTTGACATAAGAATGTTTTTGAGTCCTATAGGCAATCATCACCATCTGCCAGTTTAGGTCCATCTCTTCAACATCTTCAAGATCCATCTCAAATAAATCCTGCAAAACAAAATCTAGTTGAGTTAAATGGCTACCTTGATATGCTTGAAAACTAGCCATAAATGCAGTGAATGCAGTTTTGGACTCTTCATCCTCTAATAGGATATTAATCACATCTTTAACTTTGCTAGATTTAGCAGAGTTAGATGATGAAGAAGTCTCTATTTGAATATTTGATGATTGTGACTGTGGTTTAGGAGGAGATTGAGAATGAGACTGAGTTGTATAAGCAGGTGCACTGGTAAATGATGAGTCAGTGAAAAATCCTGCTCCAACAAACAGATCTCCCTCTTCTTCAGAACTTTTCTCACTCTTTGCCATGAATGCATTCTCTATAGTGGTTGCAGGAGAAGCAACAAACTGATATTGAGACATTGATGCTGCTAATCATTGTTCCTTGAGCTTTCATCAATCTCCACTGATTCTATTTTTGCAATAAGAAGATCTAGATCCATTGGAAACTTCTCAGTATGCTTTAGTAGGGTTACAGTTTGTTTTCATGATGATGGTAAAGCATTAAGTAGTCTGAGATTTAAATCTTCAAGATCAGGTTTGATACCAGCTGTTGACATCTCAGTTATAAGTTAAACAAATCTGTTCATCATCTGATTTATTATCTCTCCAGACAAATGTTGAAACAATTCTAATTGTCTTTTCAGCTTTTGTTTCTTTAGATTTTGAATCTCCTTACCTCCTTCACAAATGATCTTCAATGCTTATATAGTGTATATCCAGTTTGATATGCATCAAGCCTTGTAAGAACTTCTAAAGGTAGTCCTTTACACATCAATGAATAGGCTTTAATATCATTTTTAACTCTTTTCAGATCATCTCCTTGAAGATCATCTTCTGGATAAGGTTCTGGAGAATCTTTAGTGTACATAAACCCTCTGTCAGTCCCATCAGTTATTATAGGAATATATGGTCATTTTTTTATAGATTTCCAAAGATCAGTATCAATGGAATTAAAATGTTGTTTTAGCCTAAGAGACCAATTTTTGAAATCAGCTCTATTTTTAAGTTTTGGAACTCTGTTTTCAGAATCTTTTGATTTCACCATTTTTTATATTTTTGTTGTTTTAGATTTTGAATTTAAGAAAATAAATGCAAAAGTTTTTGATTAATTTCGAAGTATCAAGATGATACGTCTAAACAGTGGTTATACTCCCAAACAGTTGATGCACCTGAGTTGAGAAACGTCTAAGGGAATGCCTTAAATTTTCCAAAAACAGCCCAAGGTTAATGCGTCTGAAAAGCTTTCAAGCGCCTAAACAGTTGTCAAACGCCTGAATAGTTAAAAATTTTAGTCAAGGAAGTCTAGGACACGAACAAGTTAAAATTAGAAGACTTGTAAAAACAAGATAGTAAAAGACACCAACAAAACAAGAGACACATAAGAGCTTCAATTGTAATGAATTGACACCTCAAACATGAATGTCCAAAATTAGCTTATCTAATTCAATATGAAGACATTAGAACTACATTGTCATAAACAAGACTAAGTGAAGATCAAGAGTATGAACGGATAAATCAAGAATTATGGGGGTGAATTTTAGCCTAGTTCATTGATTATTATATGTTAAATTATTAATTATTGTATATTTGTCACTAACATAAGTATGGTAGTAATTGGTAGTTAAACCGAATTCTGAACCCCTAAGCAAACACACAAGTTTCAAGGGTATAAATGCCAATTTAATTCACACTTTTGTTTGTGATGCAAAATCTAAAAATTCTCTCAAATCACTCTCAAATTCAATCTTGTAACATCCCTATGATTATTATCTCCAACTCTCTAACTGGTATATCAAAGCTCATAAATATAGATGATTATAATAATACAATTAGTACATGGTAGATAGTACACTGATGGTTGAGAAAACAACTAGCCACCGGTTACATAGTTGTTGTACCTTATTAGTAGTTTGCTAATCAGTAGTTCGCAAGTTGTTGTCTTAAGTCTTAAGTTTTTTTATCAGTGTTCTTTTATCAATTCTTCATTTTTAGTACTTGTTCATATCTTTTGATCTTCATAAGCACTTGTGATCATTAGTACTTCTGGTAGTTGCTTAGGACCATCAGTACATTGTATATCTTTTTCAGTTCCAGAAGTTGTGCTTCAATAATTGGTATTAGTGGGAGCTCTTCAATTGGTCCAGGTACTAATTATAGAAGTAGTGGCAATACTTGTGATTGAAACAATCTCCCCCTTAAGTTTGCGACTAGTTTTGTTTTGGTCGCTTAGCCTGCGACTGATTTAGTTTCGGTCACTAAGCTTGCAACCTTGGATGACCTTTTTTTGCTCTATAAGCTTCTTTTTTTCCACTTAATAATAACAGAGTTAAAGAGACGTAAAGCTTATAAAATTCATTATAATATGTAGAGATCTTATAATTTTCAAGTAAAATCATCCTATTATTCATAATAATGCAATCAAATTGAACATCATAAAAGATATTAGTCTTTTAACAGATTTACATAGTAACTTAAACTAAAAATGCAATCACAAACACTGTTGGACTTGTAGATGCTACATCATGGCATATGCAGCAATAAATCCATCTTAATTGTTGGAGACAAAAGATCACTGAAACAGAAAGTGTACCAATATATAATTACATATCTAGAAATAAAAATGATTAAAGTTCGTCAACTAACCACTTTTTTGAAGTTTTACCATCTCAATAGAAGCCAGGGTCCTCTCCTTGATAGCTAGCTGGTTCCTTTACAAGAAGCATGATGTACATGGCCTAAGTTGAAGGTAGTTCATTTGCTGCATCTACTTTGATGAACCTTCTTTTTGACTGTCACCAATCAACAAGTATAATTTGTAGATATTTTATGAATTTGTAGGATTTTTGTTTGACTTATTTTTGTATATATTTATGTTTTTTTGGATGCATTTGCAAATAAAAGAACAACAATTTTATGTTAACTTATGTTGTACTTTTCTCTTCTTAAATTTGTTTCAAATCATATAAACTCGCGTCTTGTTCTAGTTCATGACACCTTTTTTTCTATGTTTGGCAAGAGAAGCCCTCATAGACTAATCAAGAAAAGAATCATAGGAGCAATTCATATATCTCGAACAAATTTACCCCTCTATCATATTTGATTGGGAACCCTCTACCAAAAAAAAGGTAGAGTTTCTTTGTTGTACTTTGCTCACCATCTATCTCAACCTCATGATCCTCCTATAAAACATTGACATATACAACACATCATATATTCGAAGAAGTTGATGTAAATGAATGAATAGGTTAAGCTTACTTTCTCCAGGGTCGAAACTCGATGCCTTCTACTACCAACACCAAAGAATCATATTGCGTTAAGCTCTCAAATACTATTTCAAGATCAGCATTTCTACTTTCGCTAGTAAACTTATACAATTTAGCCATCAACCATCCATCTTCGCGCTCATCTGCAATGTACAAAACCGAAGGATTTGCACCTAGTGTAATGTATGTAGGAGCTCTATATGACCATTTGCTTAAAGGGTGGTTCTTTTTGATGATTTTAAAGATTAGGTTCACTGTGCATACTGTTTTTGGTGTCAAGAATTGTGTTTGGACATGTGTTTTAAACTTCCAATTAAATGAGAGATAACTGCCCATCGAAAATCTGCAACAACAAGTTGAAATGAATGATACAGACTCCAAATGTAGAATCAAAAGCTTCAAAGACGAAGAATCACCTTGAGTTATATTCTTGAGAATATTGATCGTTGTTACGTGTATTTGATAGAGGAATCAGACATTCAGTTGCAGATATCATTTCACAAATGTTCTCCATTTTTATTCAGTGAAAACCACTGTAAATCAGACTAAATTACCATTCATGATATAACATGAAATTTTATCGTCGTTATTGATATAGTTGTTTTTACCGTTTTTCCCATGTTAAGGAGGACCCCTTTCGAGATAAGCGCATGCAACTCCTCTTGAGATTCGTAGGTCAGCGGAGACACTGCAGTCTTAATCATTTCTTCATAATCCATTGGGATATTATAACTGTCTTGAATTTGAAGTGCCATCATTTCTTCATATTTTCTCACATCGTACTTCTCTTGAATTTCGAGTGCAACCTCAAGTTCATGGACCACACGCGTCATAGTTGGTCGTTGCTTATTAGTTCTTTGCAAGCACTGATATGCAATGTTTAATAATGTTTCCAAAGAGCTTCCATCCATTTGGTGCTTCAAATCTTGAAATATATTACAGTCTAGCTTCTTCTGTTCATAACTATGTTTCCACATTGGCACTAAACTACAAAATGACCGTCTTTATATTCATAACATAATTTCCCACATAAAACTTCAAATAAAACCACACCAAAAGAGTAAACGTCTGATTCTTTTGTTAGGAAGTACTTCTCTAAGTAGTGTGGATCTAGGTAACCAGGGGTACCTACAACATTGGAGAAAAGAAATGAGTACCGTTGGTTTGCAGGACCTATTTTCAACAAACCAAAGTTAGAAACTTTAGCATTCCGACTCTCATCTAATAAGATATTAGAGCTTTTAATAGAACTCTTTGCTGTGTCCCACTAGGATCATGAAGATAGTTTATTCCCCTTGCGGCACCAAGGCATATCTTTAAGCGTTGGCTCCATGTGAGAGAAGTGGCACCTAGATGGCGATCAAGACTTCCATGCAACGCATGCTCATACACAAGGATCTTCTCACCATCCTCGTTGCAAAATCCAAGAAGAGTAATAAGATGTTCATGCTTGTAACAGGAAAGCATCATAATCTCTTTGAAGAACTCAGGGTCTCCTTGCCCGTATCTACGATCCAGACGTTTGACAGCAACTTTGAGTTGCCCCTTAGAGTTGGACATTGATCCTTTGTAAACCTTCTCAAATCCACCGATCCCGATAACATTTTCGTCACCAAAGTTGTTGGTGCCCAATTTTATATCTTCTAGTTGGATTTCAAGATGATGGAATTCCTCCATGAAGGCCATTATTTGTTGATCAAATATAATAATTTAAAAAACTAATTGAAATCAAGTGTTAATTTCAGATAAACCCTGAAAGGATTAAACTTTATTATCTGATAGACGATGTTAATAAGCAAAGTCAAGTTTTTATACATTACGTGTTGAATATTCAACGTACATATAAGTCTTTATTTAATAGTGCACGTTATGTGTTGAAAGTTATTTATAGAAAAAGACAAGGAATAATTTGGTAATTGTGTGAGAAAAGTGGATGAAGACCATTAGTCTAAACCACCAAACAATTTCCTTTGATGTTTCAAAGTTATAATTAGCAAACACATTGAATTTTGTTTTTTTATAGAAGGGTCAAAAAAACTTATTTAGAACGGTTATGATTAAGCCTTTTAATCTGATCTAATTATGTGAATTTGTTGGTTGGGCATTTTCCCTTTCCGGTATATTTTTTTATCAAAAAGGATAAAAAGTATAAAAGGTGTTGAAACTATTATTTTTAGATTTATAGTTATTTTAACTTATTTGATATTGAGGATAGCTATAAAAGAACACATTAAAATCTTATAGATATGATTTTATAAATGTTAGTACTCTCCGGATTATGTCTTCAGTAATTATATTTTTTGTAGAGATAAGTGTTTACATTGAAGTCAATTAAATCCGCGACTATGAAGTCGTCAAATATATGGGTGAATCGGTTTACTAGTGTAAGGGTCCGTCAGAGAGGAAGATATGGACACGACAACATAAGTAAATGGAGTTTTAGATAGAATTTATAAACTGAAGTTCAATTATTGAAGGTTGACATGAGTTCCGATTTTGACTCATTAGTCATTTTCCAGCTTTAATCATTTTTCAAGCTAAAGCTAGGTTGAAATTGGGTAGTTTATTAAGTAAATTACACGGATGGTCCGAGTGATTTGGTTAAAATTTTGGATTTGGTCCTTAAACTTTTAAAATTACGAATATAGTACCTAATGTTATACTTATCTTTTATCAATGGTCCCTAGTATGTTAGTTCAGTTAATAATATTAAATTGTTTAAAATAACTATTTTACTTGTAAAGATTATCAATGTAATTTTATTTTATTATAATCTTTTTATTATAAATATGTTTATTATATAATACAAAAATAAAAAAAATATTTTAATAAGCATCTTCTTTAAATGTAGTTTATAATTTTTATAAACCAACATGTGGGTTTTTTAGACCTTTATAAAAGTGTCTTTTTTAAAAAAACGTTTAAAACTGAATTATTTTTTTAAATATTGAAAAAACTAAGAATTTGTTTAAAAAAGATGTTTTAAAAAATGAATGGTTAAAAAAAACTTTAGAAAACCAACCAGTTTAAAAAATCAAAAAAAAATTGAATGACGTATAAAAAATGACTAGTTAAAAAATCAAACATTTTAAAAAACATTTTTTAATAAGTTTTATTATTTTTGTATTTAAAACGTATTTTATTATTAGATAATAATCTTATTAATAATGAAATTATAAAATAATATAAAATAAAACAATTTTGAAAAATATAAATATAAATTTTCTTAAATAAAAAATAATACAATAGTTTGAAAGATAAATTAAATAGATAGTTGGTACGAGTAAAATACTACTTTTTATAATATTTAACATCACTGACGGTTAACTAATAGATCTAGGGACCACATGAAACGAAATAAATGTTAGGAGTTGTATTTAAAGATTTTAAACTTTAATGACCAAATCCAAAACTTTAATGTTCTATTGTTTATTAATATTTAATTAATTATTTATCTATATCCATATATGATTATTTATGTATTTTTAGACTATCTACAACGCAACGCATTTAGCCCCGTCCTTAGCTCATTTCCTGCCGCCCTTCGGAAAGGCTGCGTTGTGCATGCCCATCCGTCCTTTACCTGCCTTTTGTCAAGGGCGCTCCATGGATGCATTTTGTGGGACCCACACACAAAAATGTATGTTGCTTTGTTTTCATAATGATTGTTTGTGGAAAGGATGGTGTTGGAGGTAATAGTTGATTGTAGGAAGGATAAATGAAAATTAATGGAAAACTGATGTGGCATACTGGCTGAAACTATTTGTGGAAAGGGCGGCTTTTGGCGTTGGAAACAGTAGTTATAACTTTAACCACATATAACATATATATTATTACACGTATGGTCATGTAAAATCTTATTGTGATTTTGGTCACTTCTTTTGATAAATCTTGATGCAATTTTGGTCACTTCTTTTGACAAATCACTTCAACAATATTGTGTGCTGATTTGTAATATGTTTCCTCCATGGAGTAGCTGGCCCTTTCTTTTGGGTAGTACCTGTTGCTCATCTCTGGTAGTGATCTATTCTCAGTTTCTCACCCAACTTGTGAGCCACCCAAGTGCCAACAACATGAAATTTGAAACAGCATAAGACAAATTCATTTACTTGAGGTATTTAAGGGATCTCAATCCATTTTCCTGTATTATACAACCAAACATGTCATCACTTTGAATTTCATATTCCAATTCTAACAAATATTACAAACTAAACACGTAAAGAATAGAATTCAAATTCCAACGAACATGACGTTAAGAACATAAAATGTGAAACAGAATAAAGTTGTATATGCAAAGTGTTTGATGCTATGTATAGATAAAAAACGAGTTAGAGGCACATTGCACAAAATATAAATGCATATTAGACATGGTAGGTAAAAAAGAAGCCGATGCTATTGCAGTAATAAGAGCAAATAGATATGATACGAATCAAGCTCCTTCGTCTCCTACTAAAGTTTGCTTTGATTCATCTGCATTATAATTCCAAAGCTCTTTCAACTCGTGTCTCACAACGCCTAATACGATACAAGTCCCTGCAATAAGTCAAACAACACAAAGAAAGGAAATGTAAGGAATGTACAAACTAGACATTTTTAAGACGCTACTGTCCAAGTAAATGAAATACCTAGGGTACAAGGAACCAGATAGAGCAGAGCAGGTTGACCATGCCCGTTCATCAAGTACAATGCCAAGTATGTAAGCAAGAGGCCTGCAGAAACAAGAGGGTAGGTGTCCCATTCTAATTAGTCCTATGCAGTTTTAATAATACACACATAACAGATACATATGGGTGTGTGGAAGTTTATCAAACTGTAATAATGCCCACCGCATGCGTAGCCAATTGCCAACCATACGAAATATCCATCTCCCCATGTCCTCTTTTTTGCTTTGTCATACCTAAAATATATATAAATAGGTAATGTGTTATATAAGCTACATTGTTAAGGTAATAATCTTATTATTAATTTGATAGAGCGATGTAGATTGTTTTAAGCCTTTGACAACACTCTGGGAAACTTTCTACGCATTTGACTTGTTCCTTTTGATTGAGTTTTAAACTTTTATCCGTTGAAAATAAGCTACTATTCATATCGATCCACTTATAAATAATCGGGTTTAACTTGCCTGCCAATAGTAGAATACATACCTAACAGTAAATGAAAGAAGCAGGCCCGGAAAAAGAATATCACCAAAGCCCAACACACTATATCCACCCCAGGATCAAATAGTCGTGGAAACCTAAGAACCATAGGAATTGATTCTCCACTGCTGCTATCACCTTGAGCAACCTGCATAAATTCAAAAAGAAATTAATCATTATAAGTTTATAACAATATAACAGGCATAGATAAATATAATATTAATAACATGTGCAACGATATAACAAACACCTATTTAGTTAGTTCTGATTTAAATTAGGAAATAAAAAGAAAAATATTAGCACTTACTGAAATCATAACACTATCATGGAAGAATAGAGGGGATATGAAAACCCAGAAGACGTCATACATAAATGCACAACAAAGAAGCACAGTAGCCACCTGGAATAGCAACACCATTAGTAAAACATTAATACAAGCATTAACATTTTTCCTATAATTGTAACAATAATAATATGTACCTTAATATTGGGTAGTTGAGCTAACTGTAACACTGATATTATCAAACAGATTCCCTATTGAAAAAAAAATAATATTTTCAAGAGCCATAGAAAGTATATTAAAAGGAGAAAAAAATAGTAAAATGTTTGGAAGTAGCTTACTAGAATGTCTTGACCGACCCAAGCATATGATTCCTTCCGAGTCCATACCCAGAATATTGTAAATGCCATACAAAACAGAAGCACCAATAGGGACATGACAGTCGTCGTCCCAAAAAGTGGCACATTGACTGTCTTTTGACCGCACCCTCTACATTTGCTGTGCAGCAAAAAAAATAACAACGCATAGAAAGAAATAATTGAGAAACAAGCTGACCATCATGGACTATTAAGCAACCACAACAAAACTCAGTTCCAGTTTACCTTTTTGCCAGTGCCACTATACAAGAATGCATCCCCTGACGATGAACAAAATATAATATAAGTATGTGTGTTTGTTGAATTTTCATTAACATGAGTAAAATTAAAAAAAACAAACTAGATACCTCAACTGCACCAAGGGAGAAAAATACAATCAACACCCAGATAAACCAAGATGACATGAACAGATAGAGCAGGACCAAAAAGGTTGATGCTGAAATGACAAATATCACAGCACTCATTGTACTCATCTCAATAATTTCATTCTCTTCATCATCGTTATGATTGGACTGCCCAATTACAGTAACTTCAAGTCAGGCATGGTTGTATATGTAATTAGGCATGTGTGTATGTATGTATGCATCTATGTTTGTATGCATGTATGCATGTATGCATGTGTGTGTGTGTGTTCAGAGAGTGCTGCATTTAGAACCTTTGGTGAAAGTTCATCATAGTTTCCATTGGTCGCCCCACTTTTGGTGATCTCAGACCAAAGTGAAGCACAGACTACAGTTGCAACTGCCATCAACCATAAAAAGGCCGCTCCAGGGTCAATGATTGGGCTTTCTGGCGCATAAACCAGAAGTTCCACTATATTTACAAATAATAATAATTAATTCCAACAATAAAGGATAAAAAAAATAAATAAACAACTGAGAGACTAATGACATACCACAATGTACAAATTTATCGATAAAAGTATGTTTACTAAATGGTTACCTTTGTCTCCTGCTGATATAGATTTATTCAAAGCATCTCCACTAAGCTTTGAGATCATTACAACAGGAATACTTATGTCCAAGGCAGTTTTCTCAGAGCAACTCATCTCTACAATATCTGCAAGAAAAACACACAGACAATATTTAAGAGTTAAGGAAGAAGTTAGATCATTTACATAAAAATATGGCAGTTCACATTAATGCGGCACCTTCACTATCATTTATGACCATAAGGCCTGCAGCCCCTGCTGCTTGTGCCACTTTTGCTTTGATTAGGTAATCACAATCACCACGACGGGCCAAGACAGTAAGGCCAGATAACTGCTAAACAGTTTGAAAATCCATAATTGGTACAAAATTTATTTTGAAGTATAAAAACTTAAAGTATCTTCAATACCTCTGAGGATAAATTGGAACAGCAATTTAAGGGATTTGCTAATACAGCAGACTGCTTAGCAAGTTCATTAGCTGTGTTTGGAATTTTTACACTAAAAGTTGCACTTTGACCCTCTAATGTTTGGCCTTCAACACCGTTGACCCAAATTTTGATCTTTACCTGATACATGAAAAGTATATCAGTATCTTCAAAGTGCACGTAATTTATATAAAAATGCAAATATGGATACTCACTGCAAAAGTACAAAGTATAATCAAATTTGCATTAGGCTTCAACCGCCCAAGATAACAGAATCATGCACACACTTTTGCTTGTGTGCACTTTCATTCTAAAGTAAGCATCAAATGGATCGATGTAACAGTAGGGATCTGTGCAGGGCCCAAAACTGGACTCGTTCTTATGAGATATAGTTTTCTTTTCTCAGATTCAAGTTGTCAGCACAATATTCGTTACAATTGGTAAAGATAACATGTTACATTGTAAAACAAAAACCAATAATCAACTTCAGTTTTTCCCAACGGTCTATTGTAGCCTCAGTAGACATCAATCTTACTATAACGGATTACCATATTGACAACAAAAGATGAATCAATCATACATGGCAAAAGTAAAATCAGAACTGAAATCAATCTCATAAACCCCTCTTAATTACCCCATTAAATCTTCGCAATTCGCATTAATTAATACAGTAACAACCATACACCGATCATAATCCCAGACGAATTTTAGCTAGTGATGAATGCATCAAAAAAACCACAATCTGACCTAAATTTCAAAAGGAAATCTTACTGATACAGATGCGTTATCGCAGAAGGTGAGAGATCCATCGGCACTTGCTGTTGGAGACAGTATGAAGAAGAGAATGCCACAGATTACTGTTAATGGCGGAAACTTAGATGATGGATTACAACTACGATTACCCCTCTTCATATCCTTCGTTTGGCTGCGTGTTCTCCGTTGTTAAGGATGTTTGAATTGAAATTGAAGATGAAATTGATGGTTAATTGATTGATTTGGGGTGTTATAGAGTGATAATAGAGAGAGAGAGAGAGAGAGAAGAGAAGTTATATGTTCTTCCCTCTTTTTCCCTTGCAGGAGGAGTTCCACTCCGATTCAGTTTGGAGATTCACACGCACCCGTTGACGTCCGTTACTTATGTTTTCTCTCAACGGTGGTTGTCGGTCCGAATCTCAATTGACACAATAATTTGGGTCGAGTCTGAAGTTTTTCTAGTGTTAAGTTTCACCCTGAGAAGGGTTATATTTCAAACAGAAAACATATAGATAAACCGATTAAAATAACAGTATTTTTTATAATAAGTTCATATAATTGTCATGCAAAAAAATATTATTACTTTTATAATAATAGTTTTAAACCCACAAACACAATGTGAGGCATGTCGTTAACAACCATCGTCATACCTTGCTCCCATCCAGAAAATCAAATACTTAATACATTCTCAATTCCCACAACCACTATCTTTTCACTTCGTCGTCACCACCACCGGCGACCACATCATCATAAACAACCATAACCACTTTATTGCTCTCACCATCAATTAGCGTCTTAAAGCATTCACAGTAGTTTCTTTATTTTTATCCATATAATTACACTAAAAATCATTACATTTTCTCTCTTATTTTTAATTAAATAATATTTTTATACTCTTATCATTACTTTTTTTTCTCTTCTTCACTCACAACCACTTTAAAAACTATTAAAAAAATTATAAGGATTGAACAGTGAATCTTCAAATATACCAATACATAATAATATTTTCTCTCTTCTTCACTCACAACCACTCAAAACCATTCCATATAATATACCAAACACACCCATATATTTTTAAAGACTTCACTATAAGTGCTCTTAATGCAACCATCATCACTGTAGAAAGGCATTTACTCAAAACATAAAATAACATATATGTAACAACTCACATCTAAAATCAAAATCTATAATAGGATTTATTTGAATATCATAAAGCTAAGGTAGATCACCAAATGTGTTTTTTTCACCAATCCTACGATGTTCATGTAGTTGTTAAAAAGAGGCTATGAAGGCACTGTAATATTATAACATGAGGCATGTTTTGGTCTTAGTATATTTGTTTCCTATTTGTTATAAATGGTTTGCACGGTAAAAACTTTTAGATCAGGGACTAACAAGACTTTTTTAGTGGTCGGCAGATGACAAATACAAAATCTAAGTCAATTGTCTTATTAACAAATACAGATACTATAATACCCCAAACTGTTAGGGATAGTGTGCTGGACGATGTACTAACTGATTAACGTGTACACCGAACCAAATAGTGCGGAATCCTATTTGATTGGCGATCTAATCAGTGAGAACGCACGTAGAAACAATTATGTGACTGAATCCAACGTTAAGAATCGATTAGCAATCGATCTAATACGATCTATGAACTTGGAGTATCATCTTAGAGGTCTCTGGACAGCTAGGGCACGTCCGGAGTCGAAGTGTGTATGATGCATACATTTTACCACGAATTAGGTGGTATTTATGTCACACCCCCGCTAAGAGCGGAAACACAAGAATGTAACGAGACGGGAATCGTCATAAGACATGGTAAGCGATAGAGATGCAATATAATAAATGATAACAAGCGTGTCATGACGACACCTGACAACAAGGGGACTTGTGTCGTGTATAGTCAATGTTCACGGCAACATAGTCATAAGCATACACAACCAAATGATCACACAAATACGGATATCCACATTGTAATGTATTTTTCTCACAACCTGGGAACAAGTAACAAAAGAGTAATTGTTGATTTAAAACAAACTACATCAAGAGTTTTCAAAATGACAAGTTTAGCCCGAAAATGCATCCTAGGGTCTCCACTAAGGCAGCACACTCTTCAGCTAGCATGATCACCTGAAAAAATATGCTCAAAATAGTCAACAAATTGTTGATGAGCTCGCAGGTTTAAAAGTAAATAAGTAATGATGTTGTATAAAGTTGTTGCAGAATACCGTGCATACAGTTATAAGTAAGCAAAATCACATGAAAAGAGCTTTACAACCAAACCTAACGACGTACACAAATAATCTTGTCAGAATATATTCACCCAAGGCCCGTTCCTGGCATCTGTTGATACTAACTCGTATACCAACACGAGGGTGGGGGTGTCAACCCAAGTAGTACTACCAATACCTATCCGTCGGTTCCCACACTGGAATTAAATGGTTGTAAGAGAGAACCACAAAGCAGACTCAAGCATGTATCAGATAAGTACTCACAAAACAGCAGCACGTTGATTCCAAGTATGTAAATTGTATGTATGTTGTACAACATGAAAAGTGGGTGAGCATACTTTTCCCCAAGTTGGTAAATGATTGAAAAGTTGTATAAACATAAAAAGGGGCCATGAAACTCACATGTTAAGTGGTAAGTATGAAGGTTCAAGTTCCTAACGGTTGAATGCAATGAACAGTCAAACACTTATTGACAGTTATTGTTTAGCATAAATGATATGTATAAAGCAAGTAGTAATGTTTGGTCGGTTCGGGTTGTATCGGTTCGGTCGTGGGTAACACACACTCAAGTGGACACACGTATCAGACCTTATGTAGATCCAAGTATTAAGAGTAGTCGTCATTTCTAATGACATCCGTATGAAGATCCCATTGTTATAAAAGATAGTACTTGTTAAATATTTGTAGTCCCAAATGGGTTGTCGATAATTGCAAGAGGTTAGGTTGGTTTAAATTGAAATAGTATGTGCATGTTGATAGCGTTGACTTTAATCTTTGTGGTCAAGCAATGACACTTTTACTGATGTTACCTCATCATCACACGACATTCAGGAAGGGAATTCACACATACACGCATCATCAGTCACACAACAGGACCAGACGCTCGACTCAACACTCCATTCGTACGAATCAACCTTCAATCATACAAATCAGCTTCATTGGCACGATTGAACCTTTATTCGTACGACTGTCATTCAGTTGTACCACATAACACCCAATCGCACGACTTAACCTCCATACGCACGAATCAACCTTCATTCGTACGAATTAGCTTCATTCGTACGACTGAACCTTCATTCGTACGATTGGCCTTCAGTCGTGCGATACACGCACAGTCGCATGCATTCATTCTGTCGTAGGACTCAATCGCACACCACATTCATCCGCATTGACTCGATCGCACACAACATTCGATCGCACGACTCAGTCGCATGACATTCCCAGTCGCACGACTCAGTCGCCCGAATGACACGGTCGCATGACTCAGTCGCACGACTTACCCAGTCGCACGGCTCAGTCGCATGACAGACCCAATTGCCTGAACTGCAGGTTCACGACTGCTGAAGTGCAGAGTAGCCTTCGGTGGCCCTGAGCACGGGATTTACACCACAAGAACTTCCAGAATCATACAACAAACACACACGAACAAGAAGCACACGCAGAAAGTCATCACACACACCCACACGACCTCTTGTGTTCGGGTTGACCCGAACACCCGAAACCCTAGAAATGGGCAGCAATAAAACGAGCAATAAATGGACAACCAAGGTCGTCTACCTGCAAGGATGGAGTAGACTAGGTTGTAGATGACGTCTAGAAGACGAAAACGAGACCAAATGGAGCGTTTTTGGTGCAAAAGTGAAGAAGATAGGTGGTGAAGAAGAAAATGGAGAAGTGAAGAAGATGAAGAAAATGGCTAGGAATGGGGTTTTACCCATCCCAAGTTTGCAAAATGTCAATTTTAGTCCCTGCACTTAGCCCCCGAGTTTCCAAAGTTTGTTTCGGTTGAAAACGACTTTAAGCGTGCTCGTTATTTTAATGTTAAAAGTGTGTTAATGGTAATTGATGACTTAAAATTGTTTTATTAATAACAATGCTTAAAATTAAAAATGATATATTTGGTGATAATGGTGATGAAATTTATAAAAGGTTTAGGTTTAGCACACGTTCACGAAGGAAGTATAGGCACAAGGGTAATAAAGCAAACATGATTTCTATAACAGGAGTTCATGAAGAAGAGGAAGAAAAATAAGAATAATTCGATGGTTAATTATGTTGTTTGACGGACCTTAAGGTGACGGATGTCACAGTATCCCCCAGTTGAGAGAATTTCGTCCCGAAATTCAGCTGGAGTTAGGTCCAAGAGTGTCATCCACGAATAGGTGTGGATATTTAAGTTTCATCTGATCTTCCCGTTCCCATATAAACTCTGGCCCTCGCTTTGAATTCCACCTCACACGAACAATTGGTATTCTACTGCGCTTCAACTGTTTGACCTCTCGATCCATGATCTCCATGGGTTCCTCAATAAAATGAAGCTTTTCGTCGGTGTTGATATCCACAATTGGTACGTGAAGTGATTCGTCAGCCAAACATTTCTTAAGGTTCGACACATGGAAAGTATCATGCACACCGTTGAGTTCTTGTGGTAACCTTAATCGGTACGCCACTGGACCAATCCTTTTCGTAATTTCGAATGGTCCAACGTATCTTGGGGCTAACTTCCCTTTCTTTCCAAACTGAACTATTCATTTCCAAGGAGAGACTTTGAGTAACACTTGATCCCCAACGTTGAATTCTAGAGGCTTCCGATGGTTGTCGGCATAGCTCTTTTGGCGGTCTCTAGCGGCTTTCAGTCTATCTTTGATTTGGAAGATCTTGTTGGTTGACGAAGCACACCCAATGCTGCTATGGTAGCTGTTATTGTAAGAGAACTCAATCAACGGTAGATGAGTGTTCCAACTACCACCAAAGTCAATTACACACGCTCTCAGCATGTCTTCTAGCATTTTTATAATTCGTTCACTTTGGCCATCTGTCTGAGGGTGATAGGCGGTACTCATGTCTAATCGAGTGCCCATCGCTTTCTGTAGTGTTTGCCAAAATCGTGAAGTGAATCGGCCGTCACGGTCGGATATGATTGACACCGGCACTCCGTGTCTTGTCACGACCTCTTTTATGTACAATCTCGCAAACTTGTCCATTTTGTAGTCTTCTCGGATTGGCAAGAAATATGCTGATTTCGTCATTCGATCCACTATGATCCATATCGAGTCATGCTCGTTGCTCGCTCGAGGGAGTTTGGTAATGAAATCCATAGCTATGTTCTCCCATTTTCACTCGGGAATCTCAGGCTGCTGTAACAGTCCCGATGGTTTCTAGTGTTCAGCTTTAACTTTTTAGCATGTCAAGCATCTGCTGACGTACGTGGCAATGTCTTTCTTCATGCCTGGCCACCAGTACAGATCCTTGAGATCGTGGTACATCTTGTCTGCACCAGGATGAATAGAATATCTAGTCTTGTGTGCTTCATCCATGACCAAGGTACGTACACCTCCCCATTTGGGTACCCATATACGGTCCATGAAGTACTATACACCATCGTCCTTGCACATCAGTTGTTTATTCAACCCTCAGAATTCTTCTCCTGCAAGGTTTTCTTCTTTCAACGCCTCACTTTGTGCAATTTGGATTTGAGCTTTCAAATTCGTTTGAATGGTCAATCCCAAAGCTCGAGCACGTAGTGGTTTCACGCGTTCTTTGCGGCTTAGAGCATCAGCCACCACGTTAGCTTTCCCCGGATGATACTGGATTTCACATTCGTAGTCACTAAGAAGCTCTACCCAGCGTCGCTGTCGCATATTGAGTTCCTTCTGATCCAGGATATGTTGAAGGCTTTTATGATCTGTGTAGATGATGCATTTGGTTCCATACATGTAATGCCTCCATATTTTGAGTGCGAATACTACAGCGCCCAACTCAAGATCATGAGTTGTGTAGTTCTTCTCGTGCACCTTAAGTTGTCGCGAAGCGTAGGCAATCACCTTATCTTTCTACATTAGTACACATCCCAACCCTTGATGCGAAGCATCACAGTATACCACAAAATCATCAGTTCTGTCTGGGAGGGACAATATCGGTGCATTACACAGTTTATCTTTCAGCGTTTGGAACGCTTGTTCTTGCGCATGTCCCCAATCAAACTTCTTGTCTTTCTGTGTCAGCAGTGTTAACGACTGGGCGATCTTTAAAAAGTTCGTGATGAAACGACGATAGTATCCGGCCAATCCTAAAAATTGACGTATCTCTGAAGGCGTCTGAGGTGTATCCCATTTCTTTACAGCTTCGATTTTGCCGCGATATACATGAATCCCGTCCTTGTTAACCACATGACCCAAAAACTTCACTTCTCGCAGCCAAAATTCACACTTCGAGAACTTGGCGAAAAGTTTCTCTTCCCTTAACAGTTCCAGTATTGCCCGAAGGTGTTCTTCATGATCCTCTTTCAATCGGGAGTAGATAAGTATATAGTCTATGAATATGATCACAAACTTATCCAAGTAAGGTTTACACACCCGATTCATCAGGTCCATAAACACAGCTGGTGCGTTAGTAAATCCGAATGGCATGACCAAGAACTCATAGTGCCCATAAGGAGTTCTAAATGCTGTCTTCGGTATGTCCTCCTCGAAAACCCTTAGTTGATGATATCCAGAACGAAGGTCGATCTTCGAGAAATACGAAGCTCCCTGTAACTGATCAAATAGGTCGTCGATCCTGGGGAGAGGATACCGATTCTTCACAGTCAACTTGTTCAACTCACGGTAGTCGATGCACATATGGAAAGACCCATCCTTCTTTTTGACAAATAACATCGGTGCTCCCCAAGGCAAGTGACTCGGCCGAATAAAATCCTTCTCCAGTAGCTCCTGTAACTGGCTAGATAACTCTTGCATTTCAGATGGTGCTAACTGATACGGTGTCTTTGCTACGGGTGTAGCTCCAGGAACCAACTCAATACGAAATTCCACCTGCCGTGGAGGAAGCAAACCAGACAAGTTATCAGGAAATACATCTGGGTAATCCCGCGCAACAGGGATATCTACCAATTTTTGTTCCTCTTCTTTCTTTTCCACCACATGAGCCAGAAAAGCGTAGCATCGTTTTCGTAAACTCCAACGTGCTTTCATGCAGGAAATGGGCTTTAAGTTTCTTCCGGTCGTTCTCCTTGAATTCTGAGTACTTCTCCGTCTGACATAGGGATTCGTACTACCTTGTCCCGACAGACAATCTCAGCTTCGTGTTTCGACAACCAATCCATTCCCACAATCATGTCGAAACTTCCTAACTCAAAGGGTATCAGGCCTATATCGAAGGCGTGGTTCTCTAATATTATCGAGCACTTTCTAATAATCTCGTCGGCCTGAACAACCCTACCATTGGCCATTTCTACGGAGTAGCTAGTTTCTAGCCTACTAGGACTCAAATCAAGTAATTGCACAAACTCAGAATATATAAAGCTATTATCTGCTCCAGTGTCAAATAGTACAGATGCAAAGTGGTTATTGAGTAAGTGCATACCCGTGACAACATTCGGGTCCTAACGGGCATCGTTGGCTCCAATGAAAAAAGCGCGTCTCCGAGCCGTATTCCCTTGGTTTGCATGGCCTTGATTTCTAGCTATAGCCATCACCTGTTACTGGTTGTTCCTTTGTTGACCCAGTGCCCGATTCAGTTTGGGGCACATGTTTTTGTAGTGATCAGGGCTTCCACACTCATAACAACCCCTGGCATTCCCGGCGGGGTTAACCGCGTTGACTGGTGCAACCATATTCGGTGTTGTTCTCCAGTCTCTTGCTAAATGCCCCGGGCGTTTATAGTTCGCGCACACCTGGCACGACATAGCTGGAGGATGATGAAAGTTGCACCTATCACATTTGGGGTGCGGGCCCATATACTCTCGCCTGCCCTGGGTCACGGCAACAAAATTTCTAGTTGTCTTGGCCCTTTTCTCGAATTTCCGGCACTCGACCAGCTCGTTTCCCCAGCATCTTTCATTTTATCTGCTCCCCTGCCCAATACCCCTGTTTTCACCATCTCATTAGTTAGAGCGCCAGCCTTCAGAATTGCGCTTTGGATAGTAGGAGGAGCAGCTGCGGTTACCATTGCCCGGATTTGAGGCGCAAGTCCCCAAATATACCTCTCTATCCTTTTTGATTCCGGGGTGACCAGATGCGGAACCAACCTTGCTAGCTCATGAAAACGATCGGTGTAAGCCGCGTGCCCAGCCCCCACCATAGCATGATTCCAGAATTCATGCTCCAGTTTCTGCATCTTATGAGAGGGCAGTACTCCTCGGTGATTAGGGCTTTGTACTCATCCCATGACATTTTCATTGCCGATTCCCTTCCTCTAGCCTGAATCTGGGTGTTCCACCAAGTTAGAGCCTTGCCCTGTAGTGAGCACGTGGCATACTTGATCCTTTGGCTGTCGAGGCATTCGCTGATGTCAATCACCGCCTCCATCTTTTCAAGCCATCTAGTCAGGGCTATGGCTCCACCTTTGCCATCAAAATCTCTCGGTTTACAAGCCACAAATTCCTTGTATGAACATCCTTGTCTAACATTCACAACCCCGGTCTCATTAACAATCCCAGTTTCATTACGGCTGTACCACCATTCCCGGTCTCCTGGTTGCTTTCATTCCCAGTCGGGTTGCCATTATCCTCGTTATCATTGCCACCATCCCTGTGGGGGTGGTGATTCTGAAGAGCATCGCTCACTTGGGCCACGATAGTCAGAATCAGTGCGACCAGCTGTTGAGCAATTAAGGCTGCCATATCAGAGTTTCTTGTACCCTGATAATCATTGGTAGGACCATCGCTTGTCCTTGGTGCTCTACCTCTGCCCCTACCTCTGCCCCTCGGGGCTTCACTTCCGCCACTGTTGCTGCGGGTAACTCTTCGAAGCGGCATGTTCTAATCATAAGAATAGTAAACGCATAAGTTTTAACCATTGCAAGGCACATTATCCATGTCACATTAAGGTCTAACATTCCGGGTTAATACCATACTTATGGTTGTCACACATCGCATACAAATCGTTTAATTCTCACACCATGTATAGGTAATGTCCAAACAGTAGTCCATCATAATAATGGCATATCCATGCATGAAATCAAGTTTAGTCTAGCGGAGGTTGCCTATTTCCTCCTCTCTGGAGGTCTCAGACATAACCTCCTCGGGGTAAATCCCAATGTCTAAGGTCAAGCGCAATAGCATGATCTATGAAGATCTCTTCGGGTTCAATACCCGGATTGATAAAATAACTCGGGGCGTAGAGGGAAACAGAAGATCCGATAGGAGCATCTGATAAAAAGTGAGCGCAAGGGCTCCCTCACAGGGTGAAAAGATCACGAAACAGATAGATAAACGAACAAGTAATGAGGAACACGTATGAGATATAAAATGCACACAACCCTGGCATGCAAATCTACATGAAGGTTCCTAGGTTATAGTCTAGGTCAAGTGTATTGCCAAATTCTCTATAACCAATGGCTCTAATACCAATCTGTCACACCCCCACTAAGAGCGGAAACACAAGGATGTAACAAGACGAGAATCGTCATAACACATGGTAAGCGATAGAGATGCAATATAATAAATGATAACAAGCGTGTCATGACGACACCCAACAACAAGGGGACTTGTGTCGTGTATAGTCAATGTTCACGACAACATAGCCATAAGCATACACAACCAAATGATCACACAAATACGGATATCCACATTGTAATGTATTTTTCCCACAACTCGGGAACAAGTAACAAAAGAGTAATTGTTGATTTAAAACAGACTACATCAAGGGTTTTCAAAATGACAAGTTTAGCCCGAAAATGCATCCTAGGGTCTCCACTAAGGCAGCACGCCTAGATCTTCAGCTAGCATGATCACCAGAAAAGATATGCTCAAAATGGTCAACAAAATTGTTGGTGAGCTCGCAGGTTTAAAAGTAAATAAGTAATGATGTTGTATAAAGTTGTTGCAGAATACCATGCATACAGTTATAAGTAAGCAAAATCACATGACAAGAGCTTTACAACCAAACCTAACGACGTACACAAAGAATCTTGTCGGAATATATTCACCCAAGGCCCGTTCCTGGCATCTGTTGGTACTAACTAGTATACCAACATGAGGGTGGGGGTGTCAACCCAAGTAGTACTACCAATACCTATCCGCCGGTTCCCACACTAGAATTAAATGGTTGTAAGAGAGAACCACAAAGCAGACTCAAGCATGTATCAGATAAGTACTCACAAAATAGTAGCACGTTGATTCCAAGTATGTAAATTTTATGTATGTTGTACAGCATGAAAAGTGGGTGAGCATACTTTTCCCCCAAGTTTGTAAATGATTGAAAATTTGTATAAACAAAAAAAGGGCCACGAAACTCACATGTTAAGTGGTAAGTATGAAGGGTCAAGTTCCCAACGGTTGAATGCAATGAACAGTCAAACACCTATTGACAGTTATTGTTTAGCATAAATGATATGTATAAAGCAAGTAGTAATGTTTGGTCGGTTCGGGTTGTATCGGTTCGGTCGTGGTAACACACACTCAAGCGGACACACGTATCAGACCTTATGTAGATCCAAGTATTAAGAGTAGTCGTCATTATTAATGACATCCGTATGAAGATCCCATTGTTATAAAAGATAGTAGTTGTTAAATATTTGTAGTCCCAAATGGGTTGTCGATAATTGCAAGAGGTTAGGTTGGTTTAAATTGAAATAGTATGTGCATGTTGATAGCCTTGACTTTAATCTTTGTGGTCAAGCAATGACACTTTTACTGATGTTACCTCATCATCACACGACATCCAGGAAGGGAATTCACACATACACGCATCATCAGTCACCCAACAGGAGTAGACGCTCGACTCAACACTCCATTCATACGAATCAACCTTCAATCGTACAAATCAGCTTCATTGGCATGATTGAACCTTCATTCGTACGACTGTCATTCAGTCGTACCACACAACACCCAATCACATGACTTAACCTCCATACGCATGAATCAACCTTCATTCGTACGAATCGGCTTCATTCGTACGACTGAACCTTCATTCGTACGATTGGCCTTCAGTCGTGCGATACACGCACATTCGCATGCATTCATCTGTCGTAGGACTCAATCACACACCACATTAATCCGCATTGACTCGATCGCATGCAACATTCGATCGCACGACTCAGTCGTATGACATCCCAGTTGCACGACTCAGTCGCCCGAATGACACAGTCGCATGTCTTAGTCGCACGACTCACCCAGTCGCACGGCTCAGTCGCATGACAGACCCAGTCGCCTGAACTGCAGGTTCACGATTGCTGAAGTGCAAAGCAGCCTTCAGCGCCCCGAGCACGGGTTTTACAGCACAAGGACTTCCAGAATCATACAACAAACACACACGAACAAGAAGCACACGCAGAAAGTCATCACACACACCCACACAACCTCTTGTGTTCGGGTTGACCCAAACACCCAAAACCCTAGAAATGGGTAGCAGTAAGACGAGCAAGAAATGGACAACCAAGGTCGTCTACCTACAAGGATGGAGTAGACTAGGTTGTAGATGACGTCTAGACAACGAAAACGAGACCAAATGGAGCGTTTTTGGTGCAAAAGTGAAGAAGATAGGTGGTGAAGAAGAAAATGGAGAATTGAAGAAGATGAAGAAAATGGCTGGTAATGGGGTTTTTATATCCTTCCCAAGTTTGCAAAAGGTCAGTTTTAGTCCCTGCACTTAGCCCCCGAGTTTCCAAAGTTTGTTTCGGTTGAAAACGACTTTAGCGTGTTTGTTATTTTAATGTTAAAAGTGTGTTTAATGGTAATTGATAACTGAAAATGGTTTTATTAATGACAATGGTTATAATTAAAAATGATATATTTGGTGATAATGGTGATGAAATTTATAAAAGGTTTAGGTTTAGCAACATTCACGAAGGAAGTACAAGCACAAGGGTAATAAAGCAAACATGATTTCTATAACAGGAGTTCATGAAGAAGAGGAAGAAAAATTAAGAATAATTCGATGGTTAATTATGTTGTTTGACGGACCTTAAGGTGACGGATGTCACAGTATCCCCCAGTTGAGAGAATTTCGTCCCGAAATTCAGCTGGAGTTAGGTCCAAGAGTGTCATCCACGAATAGGTGTGGATATTTAAGTTTCATCTGATCTTCCCGTTCCCATATAAACTCTGGCCCTCGCTTTGAATTCCACCTCACACGAACAATTGGTATTCTACTGCGCTTCAACTGTTTGACCTCTCGATCCATGATCTCCATGGGTTCCTCAATAAAATGAAGCTTTTCGTCGGTGTTGATATCCACAATTGGTACGTGAAGTGATTCGTCAGCCAAACATTTCTTAAGGTTCGACACATGGAAAGTATCATGCACACCGTTGAGTTCTTGTGGTAACCTTAATCGGTACGCCACTGGACCAATCCTTTTCGTAATTTCGAATGGTCCAACGTATCTTGGGGCTAACTTCCCTTTCTTTCCAAACTGAACTATTCATTCCAAGGAGAGACTTTGAGTAACACTTGATCCCCAACGTTGAATTCTAGAGGCTTCCGATGGTTGTCGGCATAGCTCTTTTGGCGGTCTCTAGCGGCTTTCAGTCTATCTTTGATTGGAAGATCTTGTTGGTTGACGAAGCACACCCAATGCTGCTATGGTAGCTGTTATTGTAAGAGAACTCAATCAACGGTAGATGAGTGTTCCAACTACCACCAAAGTCAATTACACACGCTCTCAGCATGTCTTCTAGCATTTTTATAATTCGTTCACTTTGGCCATCTGTCTGAGGGTGATAGGCGGTACTCATGTCTAATCGAGTGCCCATCGCTTTCTGTAGTGTTTGCCAAAATCGTGAAGTGAATCGGCCGTCACGGTCGGATATGATTGACACCGGCACTCCGTGTCTTGTCACGACCTCTTTTATGTACAATCTCGCAAACTTGTCCATTTTGTAGTCTTCTCGGATTGGCAAGAAATATGCTGATTTCGTCATTCGATCCACTATGATCCATATCGAGTCATGCTCGTTGCTCGCTCGAGGGAGTTTGGTAATGAAATCCATAGCTATGTTCTCCCATTTTCACTCGGGAATCTCAGGCTGCTGTAACAGTCCCGATGGTTTCTAGTGTTCAGCTTTAACTTTTTAGCATGTCAAGCATCTGCTGACGTACGTGGCAATGTCTTTCTTCATGCCTGGCCACCAGTACAGATCCTTGAGATCGTGGTACATCTTGTCTGCACCAGGATGAATAGAATATCTAGTCTTGTGTGCTTCATCCATGACCAAGGTACGTACACCTCCCCATTTGGGTACCCATATACGGTCCATGAAGTACTATACACCATCGTCCTTGCACATCAGTTGTTTATTCAACCCTCAGAATTCTTCTCCTGCAAGGTTTTCTTCTTTCAACGCCTCACTTTGTGCAATTTGGATTTGAGCTTTCAAATTCGTTTGAATGGTCAATCCCAAAGCTCGAGCACGTAGTGGTTTCACGCGTTCTTTGCGGCTTAGAGCATCAGCCACCACGTTAGCTTTCCCCGGATGATACTGGATTTCACATTCGTAGTCACTAAGAAGCTCTACCCAGCGTCGCTGTCGCATATTGAGTTCCTTCTGATCCAGGATATGTTGAAGGCTTTTATGATCTGTGTAGATGATGCATTTGGTTCCATACATGTAATGCCTCCATATTTTGAGTGCGAATACTACAGCGCCCACTCAAGATCATGAGTTGTGTAGTTCTTCTCGTGCACCTTAAGTTGTCGCGAAGCGTAGGCAATCACCTTATCTTTCTACATTAGTACACATCCCAACCCTTGATGCGAAGCATCACAGTATACCACAAAATCATCAGTTCTGTCTGGGAGGGACAATATCGGTGCATTACACAGTTTATCTTTCAGCGTTTGGAACGCTTGTTCTTGCGCATGTCCCCAATCAAACTTCTTGTCTTTCTGTGTCAGCAGTGTTAACGACTGGGCGATCTTTAAAAAGTTCGTGATGAAACGACGATAGTATCCGGCCAATCCTAAAAATTGACGTATCTCTGAAGGCGTCTGAGGTGTATCCCATTTCTTTACAGCTTCGATTTTGCCGCGATATACATGAATCCCGTCCTTGTTAACCACATGACCCAAAAACTTCACTTCTCGCAGCCAAAATTCACACTTCGAGAACTTGGCGAAAAGTTTCTCTTCCCTTAACAGTTCCAGTATTGCCCGAAGGTGTTCTTCATGATCCTCTTTCAATCGGGAGTAGATAAGTATATAGTCTATGAATATGATCACAACTTATCCAAGTAAGGTTTACACACCCGATTCATCAGGTCCATAAACACAGCTGGTGCGTTAGTAAATCCGAATGGCATGACCAAGAACTCATAGTGCCCATAAGGAGTTCTAAATGCTGTCTTCGGTATGTCCTCCTCGAAAACCCTTAGTTGATGATATCCAGAACGAAGGTCGATCTTCGAGAAATACGAAGCTCCCTGTAACTGATCAAATAGGTCGTCGATCCTGGGGAGAGGATACCGATTCTTCACAGTCACTTGTTCAACTCACGGTAGTCGATGCACATATGGAAAGACCCATCCTTCTTTTTGACAAATAACATCGGTGCTCCCCAGGCAAGTGACTCGGCCGAATAAAATCCTTCTCCAGTAGCTCCTGTAACTGGCTAGATAACTCTTGCATTTCAGATGGTGCTAACTGATACGGTGTCTTTGCTACCGGGTGTAGCTCCAGGAACCAACTCAATACGAAATTCCACCTGCCGTGGAGGAAGCAAACCAGACAAGTTATCAGGAAATACATCTGGGTAATCCCGCGCAACAGGGATATCTACCAATTTTTGTTCCTCTTCTTTCTTTTCCACCACATGAGCCAGAAAAGCGTAGCATCGTTTTCGTAAACTCCAACGTGCTTTCATGCAGGAAATGGGCTTTAAGTTTCTTCCCGGTCGTTCTCCTTGAATTCTGAGTACTTCTCCGTCTGACATAGGGATTCGTACTACCTTGTCCCGACAGACAATCTCAGCTTCGTGTTTCGACAACCAATCCATTCCCACAATCATGTCGAAACTTCCTAACTCAAAGGGTATCAGGCCTATATCGAAGGCGTGGTTCTCTAATATTATCGAGCACTTTCTAATAATCTCGTCGGCCTGAACAACCCTACCATTGGCCATTTCTACGGAGTAGCTAGTTTCTAGCCTACTAGGACTCAAATCAAGTAATTGCACAAACTCAGAATATATAAAGCTATTATCTGCTCCAGTGTCAAATAGTACAGATGCAAAGTGGTTATTGAGTAAGTGCATACCCGTGACAACATTCGGGTCCTAACGGGCATCGTTGGCTCCAATGAAAAAAGCGCGTCTCCGAGCCGTATTCCCTTGGTTTGCATGGCCTTGATTTCTAGCTATAGCCATCACCTGTTACTGGTTGTTCCTTGTTGACCCAGTGCCCGATTCAGTTTGGGGCACATGTTTTTGTAGTGATCAGGGCTTCCACACTCATAACAACCCCTGGCATTCCCGGCGGGGTTAACCGCGTTGACTGGTGCAACCATATTCGGTGTTGTTCTCCAGTCTCTTGCTAAATGCCCCGGGCGTTTATAGTTCGCGCACACCTGGCACGACATAGCTGGAGGATGATGAAAGTTGCACCTATCACATTTGGGGTGCGGGCCCATATACTCTCGCCTGCCCTGGGTCACGGCAACAAAATTTCTAGTTGTCTTGGCCCTTTTCTCGAATTTCCCGGCACTCGACCAGCTCGTTTCCCCAGCATCTTTCATTTTATCTGCTCCCCTGCCCAATACCCCTGTTTTCACCATCTCATTAGTTAGAGCGCCAGCCTTCAGAATTGCGCTTTGGATAGTAGGAGGAGCAGCTGCGGTTACCATTGCCCGGATTTGAGGCGCAAGTCCCCAAATATACCTCTCTATCCTTTTTGATTCCGGGGTGACCAGATGCGGAACCAACCTTGCTAGCTCATGAAAACGATCGGTGTAAGCCGCGTGCCCAGCCCCCACCATAGCATGATTCCAGAATTCATGCTCCAGTTTCTGCATCTTATTGAGAGGGCAGTACTCCTCGGTGATTAGGGCTTTGTACTCATCCCATGACATTTTCATTGCCGATTCCCTTCCTCTAGCCTGAATCTGGGTGTTCCACCAAGTTAGAGCCTTGCCCTGTAGTGAGCACGTGGCATACTTGATCCTTTGGCTGTCGAGGCATTCGCTGATGTCAATCACCGCCTCCATCTTTTCAAGCCATCTAGTCAGGGCTATGGCTCCACCTTTGCCATCAAAATCTCTCGGTTTACAAGCCACAAATTCCTTGTATGAACATCCTTGTCTAACATTCACAACCCCGGTCTCATTAACAATCCCAGTTTCATTACCGGCTGTACCACCATTCCCGGTCTCCTGGTTGCTTTCATTCCCAGTCGGGTTGCCATTATCCTCGTTATCATTGCCACCATCCCTGTGGGGGTGGTGATTCTGAAGAGCATCGCTCACTTGGGCCACGATAGTCAGAATCAGTGCGACCAGCTGTTGAGCAATTAAGGCTGCCATATCAGAGTTTCTTGTACCCTGATAATCATTGGTAGGACCATCGCTTGTCCTTGGTGCTCTACCTCTGCCCCTACCTCTGCCCCTCGGGGCTTCACTTCCGCCACTGTTGCTGCGGGTAACTCTTCGAAGCGGCATGTTCTAATCATAAGAATAGTAAACGCATAAGTTTTAACCATTGCAAGGCACATTATCCATGTCACATTAAGGTCTAACATTCCGGGTTAATACCATACTTATGGTTGTCACACATCGCATACAAATCGTTTAATTCTCACACCATGTATAGGTAATGTCCAAACAGTAGTCCATCATAATAATGGCATATCCATGCATGAAATCAAGTTTAGTCTAGCGGAGGTTGCCTATTTCCTCCTCTCTGGAGGTCTCAGACATAACCTCCTCGGGGTAAATCCCAATGTCTAAGGTCAAGCGCAATAGCATGATCTATGAAGATCTCTTCGGGTTCAATACCCGGATTGATAAAATAACTCGGGGCGTAGAGGGAAACAGAAGATCCGATAGGAGCATCTGATAAAAAGTGAGCGCAAGGGCTCCCTCACAGGGTGAAAAGATCACGAAACAGATAGATAAACGAACAAGTAATGAGGAACACGTATGAGATATAAAATGCACACAACCCTGGCATGCAAATCTACATGAAGGTTCCTAGGTTATAGTCTAGGTCAAGTGTATTGCCAAATTCTCTATAACCAATGGCTCTAATACCAATCTGTCACACCCCCACTAAGAGCGGAAACACAAGGATGTAACAAGACGAGAATCGTCATAACACATGGTAAGCGATAGAGATGCAATATAATAAATGATAACAAGCGTGTCATGACGACACCCAACAACAAGGGGACTTGTGTCGTGTATAGTCAATGTTCACGACAACATAGCCATAAGCATACACAACCAAATGATCACACAAATACGGATATCCACATTGTAATGTATTTTTCCCACAACTCGGGAACAAGTAACAAAAGAGTAATTGTTGATTTAAAACAGACTACATCAAGGGTTTTCAAAATGACAAGTTTAGCCCGAAAATGCATCCTAGGGTCTCCACTAAGGCAGCACGCCTAGATCTTCAGCTAGCATGATCACCAGAAAAGATATGCTCAAAATGGTCAACAAAATTGTTGGTGAGCTCGCAGGTTTAAAAGTAAATAAGTAATGATGTTGTATAAAGTTGTTGCAGAATACCATGCATACAGTTATAAGTAAGCAAAATCACATGACAAGAGCTTTACAACCAAACCTAACGACGTACACAAAGAATCTTGTCGGAATATATTCACCCAAGGCCCGTTCCTGGCATCTGTTGGTACTAACTAGTATACCAACATGAGGGTGGGGGTGTCAACCCAAGTAGTACTACCAATACCTATCCGCCGGTTCCCACACTAGAATTAAATGGTTGTAAGAGAGAACCACAAAGCAGACTCAAGCATGTATCAGATAAGTACTCACAAAATAGTAGCACGTTGATTCCAAGTATGTAAATTTTATGTATGTTGTACAGCATGAAAAGTGGGTGAGCATACTTTTCCCCCAAGTTTGTAAATGATTGAAAATTTGTATAAACAAAAAAAGGGCCACGAAACTCACATGTTAAGTGGTAAGTATGAAGGGTCAAGTTCCCAACGGTTGAATGCAATGAACAGTCAAACACCTATTGACAGTTATTGTTTAGCATAAATGATATGTATAAAGCAAGTAGTAATGTTTGGTCGGTTCGGGTTGTATCGGTTCGGTCGTGGGTAACACACACTCAAGCGGACACACGTATCAGACCTTATGTAGATCCAAGTATTAAGAGTAGTCGTCATTATTAATGACATCCGTATGAAGATCCCATTGTTATAAAAGATAGTAGTTGTTAAATATTTGTAGTCCCAAATGGGTTGTCGATAATTGCAAAAGGTTAGGTTGATTTAAATTAAAATAGTATGTGCATGTTGATAGCCTTGACTTTAATCTTTGTGGTCAAGCAATGACACTTTTACTGATGTTACCTCATCATCACACGACATCCAGGAAGGGAATTCACACATACACGCATCATCAGTCACCCAACAGGAGTAGACGCTCGACTCAACACTCCATTCATACGAATCAACCTTCAATCGTACAAATCAGCTTCATTGGCATGATTGAACCTTCATTCGTACGACTGTCATTCAGTCGTACCACACAACACCCAATCACATGACTTAACCTCCATACGCATGAATCAACCTTCATTCGTACGAATCGGCTTCATTCGTACGACTGAACCTTCATTCGTACGATTGGCCTTCAGTCGTGCGATACACGCACATTCGCATGCATTCATTCTGTCGTAGGACTCAATCACACACCACATTAATCCGCATTGACTCGATCGCATGCAACATTCGATCGCACGACTCAGTCGTATGACATTCCCAGTTGCACGACTCAGTCGCCCGAATGACACAGTCGCATGTCTTAGTCGCACGACTCACCCAGTCGCACGGCTCAGTCGCATGACAGACCCAGTCGCCTGAACTGCAGGTTCACGATTGCTGAAGTGCAAAGCAGCCTTCAGCGGCCCCGAGCACGGGTTTTACAGCACAAGGACTTCCAGAATCATACAACAAACACACACGAACAAGAAGCACACGCAGAAAGTCATCACACACACCCACACAACCTCTTGTGTTCGGGTTGACCCAAACACCCAAAACCCTAGAAATGGGTAGCAGTAAGACGAGCAAGAAATGGACAACCAAGGTCGTCTACCTACAAGGATGGAGTAGACTAGGTTGTAGATGACGTCTAGACAACGAAAACGAGACCAAATGGAGCGTTTTTGGTGCAAAAGTGAAGAAGATAGGTGGTGAAGAAGAAAATGGAGAATTGAAGAAGATGAAGAAAATGGCTGGTAATGGGGTTTTTATATCCTTCCCAAGTTTGCAAAAGGTCAGTTTTAGTCCCTGCACTTAGCCCCCGAGTTTCCAAAGTTTGTTTCGGTTGAAAACGACTTTAAGCGTGTTTGTTATTTTAATGTTAAAAGTGTGTTTAATGGTAATTGATAACTGAAAATGGTTTTATTAATGACAATGGTTATAATTAAAAATGATATATTTGGTGATAATGGTGATGAAATTTATAAAAGGTTTAGGTTTAGCAACATTCACGAAGGAAGTACAAGCACAAGGGTAATAAAGCAAACATGATTTCTATAACAGGAGTTCATGAAGAAGAGGAAGAATAATTAAGAATAATTCGATGGTTAATTGTGTTGTTTGACAGACCTTATGGTGACGGATGTCACAATTTATAGGTTAGGGTTGCTCATTCGGGCGACTGAACCATTAGCGTGGTTCATTCGTGCAATTGAGCCATGCGGTTGATCCATTCGCACGACTGAGTGTTCAATCATGCGACTGAGTCAGTCGCATGAAGTTGTTCAGGCGTATGGACTATTTAGGCGCATGGACACTCAGTCGCATGGCCATTCGAACGCATGACCACTGTTGGGACGCATGGTCCAGTCGGACGCACGAGAACTTCACTTAACCAAGTTTGAATGTATTCATTATTATAACATTATGCATATCAATTCAAACAATCACAAACCTATATAATCTAGTCAATATACGTTACACAACTCATTAATGAAATATTAAACATTATAAATCATAATCAAACATTCTCATTTCATTAAGTACCCAAACATTACATAAGCGTAAGACATTCAAGACATATTACATTAAGATCCAAATCTAGGTACATATGTATCAACAAACTCCCCCTTGGACCTAGATCTATCTATCGTCTTACCTTCTTCATAACCTCCTCATACTTCTTGTACTATTCCTCTCTTGTGACTCCTGTATATATTTCAAATGCAAAGCAGAGTCATATCACATGTTGGAATTGGAGGGCTTGTACAATATCATGCGTGTCATAGAACAGTGGCCACTTGTATAAAGTGTAGACGTCGTCTGCTGACAAGTTGGTAAGCCACATCGGGTCGAATACCCTGATAGTATCCATTTTGCCCTCTTTGTTCAGAACTATGACAGCTTTCCCAATTCTCCAATCATAGTACCACCATTTGAAGTGAGGAGTGAAGTCCTGTGGCATTTCCCATAGAGGGATCTTTGACATTGTTCGTGGAGGACTCCACTTTAGCACTATCATTGGCTTTCTAGTTATGGGATCAACTTCAGAACGCCTGATATACCTCATAGGTTGTTGAGGTTTGAAGTTGACCCACCTGGTGTGGTACTCTTTCTTCAGGGCAACCTCAAACCAGCCTGACATCTTTCTCGGGTCAGCGTATAACAACTTTTGTTTAACCAGTTGGTTGAGCTCAAGACTAGGTAGAGACTTTAGATCATGCGGGGAATCCAAAATACTCAACACCTTTCTCTCTCTTTATCGCGTATACATTAAGATCAATAAAATGTGTCGACGCAATAATCTTGCCTGACACCTTATGATGTTTCTTCACATGGTCGAGCTTGGTGTAGACATTCTGTTTAGGAGCAGCACGTTGGGCTCGGATCTCCGCAAAACAAGCAGCCCATTTAGCCTTTCTGATATTAACATCAGTGTTTGAGGCTTGGTCTTGTTCTTCAACCTTCTCGAACTCTTGCTCCATCTTATCTAGTATCTCAAATGTATCACCGACCAGGGAGTCACCCAAATTAGGGACCGCATTTCCCTTTTTGTTAGCGTACTCAGGATAGTGCTCTGCAGTGTCGTCCTCTATCTCTATTTCATCAATGACGTTCAGCTAGTCATCACTAGTTTCTGCAAAGGTTGGAGCGTCCTTGACAATCTCATCAGGATTGAGGTTGAACATTTCTGCAATTTGCTCGTCAGTGAGATTGTGAATGAGCTCTTCTTCTTCAGGAGTGTACATTATAGATCTCCTGACTATAACCTGCAGATCAAGAATCATCATGAGCCGAGTCTTGATCTGTTGGAGGGGAGCAACATCATGTTCATCCCTTTGGTAATTTGGATCTGCTTGATTTAAACATGTAACACACCAATCGTTAGTAAATAATCAAAACAGAACTGTTAAACATTTAAAATAAACATCCATTACATAAGTTTAATACATGATTCGAATACAAATGATTTCAATAACATAAATAACTAAACATTACTCTTATCTTGTATCCTCTGCTCTTCTGCTACCGGGGCGGATGTGGAGGCACCCTGATCTTGAGTTCTTTTGGTCCTCCGTTCACTTGCAGAAGTAGCACCCACGGCAGAAGAATCGTCTTCATCATCATCAACATCTGCATCAGTATCACCCTCGTGATCATCACCATCATCATCATCATCATCATCATCATCACTCTCATCATCATCATCATCATCTCCGTCTCCTTCTCCTATTTTCAATGGCTCTTCTTTGGATTGTTTGAGCTTTAGCAAGATAGTATTGTTTGCAGCCTCCAGTTCCTCAATCTTCTTGGCATGTTGCTCCTGGAGCTGAGACATCTGCTAAGCCTGCTGATCAATCAATCGAGCTTGCTAAGAAATCTGCTGAGATTGTGCAGCAGTAAGATCTACTAACTGATGAATCGGTGCAGTTTTCTCGTCATTACCGCTAACAGACGCATCACCATACGGTTCAGCGCTGATAGCTGTTCCTATACTCCAAAGGGAGGTAGAGGTGATCTAGATATATATGGAAAGGAGGATGATGGTGCAGCTGCATGGCTAGTGGTGGTGGCAGTGGTGAAGATTGGGGGTAATACAGATGAAGGTGGTGGTGGTGTGGGTGTGGTAGTAGTGGTGGTAGGTGGAGTGGGTGTGGTGGTAGTGGTGGTAGGTAGAGTGGGTGTGGTGGTAGTGGTGGTAGGCGGAGTGGTGGTAGTGGTGGTAGGTGGAGTGGTGGTAGTGGTGGTAGTAGTGGTGGTGGTTATGAAGGTCAATCTTCTCTTCTTCTTCAGCTCGTGGGGCTGAGCCATCCTTTTCTGCCTCAATCCTTTCGAGGAGGATGCTCCCCCTGAAACACGGCTTGGATGATCGGGAGCAAAGGTCGGATCCATGTCAGTCTCTCCCGATTTACCGGGGCGTTCACCAACCGCCCGGAGCCCTCGCTCTGTGGCAACCACCTTGCTGCCAACAGTCTTGGTTATTTACCGCATCATCTGCATGAATTGAGGGTACATGTAGAATCCCTCCTTCCATTTCCCCTCAATGTTCTCCACCAGGTAGGTGAAGATCATCCTGGAGAAGCTGAACGGGTGGTTCAACACCAACGCTACATAAGCGTTCTGCATCTGATCTGAGGGCTAGTCAAACCCTCCGTTCCGAGAAGCAATACACTTCAGCAGCACATGTGTGAGGTACTTGAACTGGGGGCACAGGTTTCTCTTTTTGAGCACCCCTGCATTGATGTCCCTAGAGTACTTAGCTCGCATGAAACATCCTCGAACAGTAAGGGGGTGTAATCGAGTGGGACAGTCAGCATCATCCCCGAACTGTAGAACTGTCCGAAGATCATCCTCAATGATCTTAATCGACTCTCCAAAAATCGAGCTCCTTATGCAATGCGGCTCAGATGATCTGTCCACCACAGCGCTTTCCTAGAAAGCTTGCTGAATAGAGCGGTATGGTGTACAAGGAGTAGAGATGGCATGAGAGATCCTTGATCTCCGTAGAAACGAGACAATGCTAGAAAAGTCTGAAGCATTTCTGGATGTCAGATCCAGATGAGCACAGATGTTATGCTTAGTGCTCATAGTCCAACGACTAGCCATCTGTTACACAATGAATAAAAATGTTAGTAACCGTCAATGAGTAATAACTTGAATCATTTGGACTTGAAATTTTTCTTGTTCTGTAGTGCGAATGAGACTGTGCGACTGAGATCTAGTCGTGCTAATGAGCAGTGCGACTGAGTTCTAGTCGTGCGAATGAGCTCATACGTATGACTGTACATGCGACTAGGCTCATACGTATGCAAACTCATGCGTTTACACCAGTCGTGGTACTAAACTCATACGCATGGTTCAGTCGTGTGGTTTAGCCATTCGCAGACCTCAGTCGTGTGACTGAAGTTCATCAAGATGTCCATTCGCATGACAGACTGTTGATCAGTTCAAATTCAAGTTCTAACCAATTTTTAAGATTAGACAGCGTGTTTTCAATATTTTACTTAGTTTTATTAGGTTATTTGTCCAAACAAGTCTGGGTTCTTGGTTAGGGCCGAAGCTCTTGATTTTGGAATCAAATTGATCGAAATTAGGGTGGATTGCACCGGATTATACCTGTATAATCAATGGAAATCGTTAGTAAACAACAATCAATGGTATAGAATGATCAATCGAAAATCTTGTAGAGTAACAATGAGTCGTGCGAATTAGGGTGATTTTGGGAGTGATGAATGACTGCGACCGACTCCCCCTCCTTTTATACAAGGTTTCCTTCAGTCGTGCGACTGAGCCCAGTCGCACAGTCGGTCACATTCAGTCGTGCGACTAGAAATTAGTCATGCAACTGGGTCACTCGACCTTAATCCATGCGATTTGCACATCCTGGTGGTCCAATCGCATATATGTCCCAAACATGTGGGTCAATCGTGTGATTGGGCACATCAAAATCCTCCAATCATACGACTTGTCCATACTCATAGTCCAGTTGTGTGAATGGATCATACTCATGATTTTTACTTTTTGACCATTCCACACTATAATCTTTTGATTAGACACTATGATCATTTGATCATCTCGGACATGATCATTTTAACTTGAAAAACTTTTGACCACCTCAGATGTGGTCCTTTTAAAATACTTTGTCACCTCAGATGTGACCCATTTTTTATTTGAAAGCATGTGTGGTCACCTCAGACATGACCGTTTAGATGATGAGGTTCCCTATCAACTTCCATGACATAGTCCGATATTGAACAAAACTGAAAGTTACAAACTTTATACAAAAATAAAAGTGAAACTTAAAACTAAGACATGTTTTTGTGTTTTTGTGAGGGTTAAATTGTAAGGCCCAGTTCCCGGGGACCTCACAGTTGGTCAATCATAGCAGCTAAAACATTAAATCTTATAATTGTACAAACTTAAGCAGCGGAAATAATTCATCAAAAACCATTCATTTCATTTAGAACACTGTTGTTAAGCAATACATCATCATTTTACTATTACAAAAGAATTGTTTTACTGCATTACAAAACAACAGCAACAAAGAGTACGAATGGATGTCAGTCTTTTCCTGCCGAGTAGCTTCACCCTTGTGCCACCCTCAGCAATAATTACCTGCCAACTGAAAATGTATAAAAGTCAGTGTTGCTGAGTGAGTTCTAGTTTTAAGAGTAATAAAATACTTTCTATATGTTGTATATGAAAATACTCTTTTCTGTAAGATACAACTCTGTATTGTATATGCGAGCACACATTAACTATATGAACAAATACTGTTCTTTCTCTTTACTGTATGCCTTGTATGTTCTGTAAACTTTTATCTTTATCTTTCACTTTCTGTATGGACCAATGAGCAATACCCCAACTATACGCGCGATGGAAAACGGGTGATGGGCCATCTATATCCCTCGAAAGGGTCAACTATATCCCTCGAAAGGGTCAATTGTATCCCTCAAACGGGTCAACTGTATCCCTCGAAAGGGTCAACTGTATCCCTCGAAAAGGTCAATTGTATCCCTCGAAAGGGTTCTATGTACTGTGTACAAGGCCGACCCAATCACCCAGGGCACGCTACAAAGGTCCTGCCAATCTCAATTGATTGGCCCTGTGTGCATAATAGGGTAGCTGACCCGCAACACAGTTGAGCTAACGACAACATGGTCGTGTACCTCCTGTAAGCTTGCAAGACTTGTTAACATTTCCATTAATGTTCCTCTTCTTTTCTTTATTTCTCTTTCACTTTATTATTACGATATACTTTACTTTACGATAATAAACATACCATGAAAAGTCACATACTATAAGTAATAATAATAATAGCAATAACAATAATAAGGAACAATCATAACCATGCATGAAACATCATCATATATAAGCCCTAGTCAACCTCGGTCAAAACCCTAAAAGCACAGATTCCCAGAAAATTCTATAAAAATTTCTAAGTGCTTAGGCGCTTTGGCACTATTTGGGCGCATGAGCCCTGTTTGGGCGTTTCATCACTATGTAGGCGCATCAGCCAACACTATCATTTTATCACTTAGGCGCATGAACTATTCAGGCGCATGGGCACTACGGGTGCGTATGAACACTTAGGCGCATGAGCAACTTGGGTGCATGGGCACTATTCAGGCATATGAACACTTAGGTGCATGAGTCACTTGGGCGCATGGGCACTATTGGGGTGCATGGCACTACACTTAGTCATCCGACTAATATTTCTAGGTGCATGGACCACTGTTCAGGCGCATGGGCTATACTTAAACATTTCTAAGGCAATATTAGGTGCATGGGCTACTATTCAGGCGCATAGATTACACTTATATCTTTCTAAGGCATTTTCAGGCGCATGAGCCTTATCTAGGCGCATGGACCCTCTGTGTAACATGTTTCTAGTATGTTTTCAAACCCAATCATCGAACCCATCTGTTCTAAGCTTAATGGGGCTATTCTAAACATGAATAACCTATAAGCATTCAAGAATCAACATCCAACATGCACAATACATACGGGTAAACATACATAAGCTTTGAAAATTGTTTTAATACATTTTCAGCCCCAAAGATAGTTTAAAACAAGTAAAAACTGGGGGTCTAGAACTCACCTGATGCAACTTGGGTGTTTTCTTCCTTTCTAACCCGCTTGTAATTGAGTTCAAACACCTAAAAACAACACCAGACACACACACCCGAGCACATACACAACCACATAAGCACATAAGCATGTAACCGGGATAAAGCCCGTCATAAACACTTAAAAACCACGAATTCTTACCTTGAATTTGACTTCTTCTTCTTCTTTTTCTTCAGACAAGAGTTCCTCTTCTCTCTCTCTCTCTAAAACCGTAGAAAATGGTGATGTGAAGTGAGGGTGGGCGGCCATGCCCACCTTTACACCAACTTTTCAAAGATTTGTCCTTTTGGACACTTTTAGTCCTTCCACTTGTACTTTATTGCTTTTCTTTCATTTATTCATCATGTCTTGTCTTTTTTAAAATAACCGGGTGTTACATAAATCCTAAGATGTAAATCTAAAGAATTGTTTTTCTGAAAAAACAGCTTCAATTCATTTAAACCATACATGGACCAATTCAATTTGGAATCATACAGGATATTCAAATTGTTCGGGACAAGTTATCCAAAACCTTTGATGCATAATTCTTGTTTTTCATCTAGAGTCATTTAGCAAATTTAGGAAATTATACTAGTACTATTAAGTCCCCACTCTGATTTGAACTTTCAAGAATTGTAGCCATGATGATTGTCATTATACTTGTCCTCTTTAATCCATACACAGACTTTCAACATAGATTGGTGATGGTTTAAGGTTTGTTTATTTAGACAAGCATTTGTGGATCCCACACTTATATGGTAATCAACATTTCTTAGGAGATTTTTGAGCGGTCTCAGGGTAGTATTCAAGAAGAAACTGTTCATAGAACTTTCAAAGAGAAGGCAAGCCTCAGATCAGTGCCACCGCACAGCAGAGAGGCGGCAAACAACAATGAATTCTAGAATATATAGGTTATGCTTATCCTCAGGTCGGTGCCACCGCACAGCAGAGATGTAACACCCGGTTATTTTAAAAAGACAAGAAATAAAGAATAAAAGAAAGAAAAGAAATAAAGTCCAAGTGGAGGGACTAACGTGTCCAAAAGGACAAAATCTTTCAAAAGTTGGTCTAAAGGTGGGCATGGCCGCCCACTCTCCCTTCACATCATACTTTCTTTCGGTTTTAGAGAGAGAGAGAGAGCAGAACTTCGAGTTTTGAAGAAAAGAAGAAGAAGAGAAGTCAAATTCAAGGTAAGAATTCGTGGTTTCTAAGTATTTATGACGGTTTTTATCCCGGTTATATGCTTATGTGCTTATGTGTTTGTGTATGTGCTCGGGTGTGTGTGTTGGTGATGTTTTTTAGGTGTTTGAACTCGGTTGCAAAGGGTTAGAAAGGAAGAAACACCCAAGTTGCATAAGGTGAGTTCTAGACCCTGGTTTTTACTTGTTTTAAACTATCTTTGGGGCTGAAAATGTATTAAAATGATTTTACAAAGTTTATGTATGTTTACCTGTACGTATTATGCTTGTTAGATATTGATTCTTGAATGCTTATAGGTTATTTGTGTTTAGAATAGCCATATTAAGTTTAGAATAGATGGGTTTGATGATTGGGTTTGAAAACATACTAGAAACATGATACACAGAAAGCTCATGCGCATAGATAAGGCTCATGCGACTGAAAATGCCTTAGAAGGATTTAAGTGTAATCCATGAGCCTAAACAGTAGCTCATGTGCCTAAAATTGCCTTAGGAATGTTTTAAGTATAGCCCATGCGCCTGAACAGTGGTCCATGTGCCTAGAAATATTAGTCGGATGACTAAGTGTAGGGCCATGCATCTTTTGGATGGCATTCTTTTGTTAATGTTTTGCATTGTTGTAAGGCCCCGTCCCGAGACGCTTACAGATGGTCAACTATTGTACATAAAACATACATTTATAGTTATTTTAAATAAACATTCGCAGAGGAAACATTCAAAAATGGCATTTCATTTCATCATAAAAACTTTTGCAAAATAATGCATCGTTTTTCAGTTACAAAATTACATTGTTGTATTACATCACAAAAGCTTTATATAAATGGATGCCATCCAAAAGAGCTGAGCAGCTGCCTCGTGCCATCCTCAGCAACATTACCTGCAAACTGGAAACACATAAAAGTCAGCGTTGCTGAGTGAGTTCTAGTTTTATAATAAAACATACTTTTCATTCAGAAAACCATTATTTCTCTCACAATCATATTATGCTTTACATTCGTTCGTGATCATACATCATACATACATACAGATAATATAATTATTATCTTCATCATTCTTTTGTTCATACTTTCATTCATTCATCATTACATTCATTACTTTTATCATCACCATGAACTTTACCCTTCATGCTCATGATACTGTGCCTAAGCCTATAAAAGACCTTCATCGGTGGTGCCCAGCACCAAGTGGTCACAGTACCTAAGACATGCAACAATGGTTTATCCATATGGTCAATCACAAAGAAAGACCCCAATGTGCATCCTTTGGGGTAGCTAACCCGCACACCGTTGAGCTAACACCTACCATGGGTGTGCACCTCCATACATTTGCTTGCAAGCCTTTCTTACATTCATTCATTCATTAATGCATGCATTCATCATCATGTTCCTGTTTCATTATCTTTCACTTTACGTTACATAATACTTCGTTCATTCATTATATAACACGTAAAGCCACAGGAAAGATAATCATACATCATCATAAGGAACATAAACATATCATTCATACATCATAATGCAGGGCATCGCACATACATAACATACATCATGTATAACCATGCAACATCATCATTATTACATGCCCATCATACCATCTATGGCTCTAAAAGTCAACTTACATAACCCCCGGGAATCTCCTAGGTCAAAGCTACATTACTCCTTTTTCTCCCAAAAGGTCAGAATTTTTCTAAGTGTTCATCCGCATTTCCTATAGTTCATCCGCATTTGCTATAGTTCATCCGCATTTTCTATAGTTCATCCGCATTTGCTATAGTTCATCCGCATTTGCTATAGTTATCCGCATTGGTCTTACTTCATCCGCATTGGATTTACTTCATCCGTATTTGATTTGCTTCATCCGCATTTGTCATTTGCATTGGACTTACTCATTCGCATTTCCCACACTTAGTCAAATGCTCATCCACATTGACATACTTCATCCGCATTTCCCAGACTTAGCCAAATGCTCATCCGCATTGACTTCATCCGCATATCCCAGACTTAGTCAAATGCTCATCCGCATTGACATACCTCATCCACATTTCCCAGACATAGTCAAATGCTCATCCGCATTTAATGCACTTAGTCAATGTTCAGCCGCATTAACTTCATCTGCATTTGACTTCATCCGCATTGGCTTACTCAATGGTTAATGTTCATCCGCATTAACCCTTTCTATCCGCATTTACTTCCAAACACTTAGGCAGATTTAAAAACTTAACAAGTGGGTCTAAAACATCATATGCGATTTCCATGCACCATTCATCATGTTCTAAGCTTAAATCTTACCCTCTAAGCCTTAGAAACACAACCATACATTATCAAGCATGAACATAGTCACACATCACATCATAACATCATCATACACACATTCAAGCATACGGGTCCGAAACCCAGTTTCATAAAAACATACATTCTTTGAGTGTGGAGAGATAGGAAAGGCTAAAGCGGAACCTCCAAAGCGTAAGCTTAAGAAGCCTAAGGTAACGGAGAACGATTCATGCTTTGAGTGTGGAGAGATAGGACATTGGAAAAGGAATTGTCCAACCTATCTCAAAAAGTTGAGAAACAAGAGGGATGCTGGGCAAACCTCAGGTACAACTTTCATAATTCACATTGGTTTAAATGTTATTTCTTCAAACACATGGGTATTGGATACCGGATGTGGAACTCACATATGCAATTTGTTGCAGGGGTTCAAAAGAAATAAGCACTTCAAGAAGGGAGACACAAGTCTCTACATGGGCAACAGAGCAAAAGTTGATGTCGAAGCCCAAAGAGACCATATTTTGAAACTTTCAAATGGTTTGGAAGTTGTTCTTAAGAACATAATTTTGATTTCCCTTTTAAAACAATGTAGTTGTGAATTAAAGTTTGTTAACAATGGTATTTATGATTATATGGATGATGTACTTTGTTTCAAGGCTATGCCTTTTAATGGAATCTATGAATTGGTTCATAATGATTCATCCTATAATAGCTCATTATACCGTTTAAGTGATTCTTATCTTTGGCATTGTCGTCTTGGTCACATAAACAAGAATCGGATTCAAACACCTCATAAGAATGGTATTTTGAAAATCAAATGAAAATGTTTCATTCGACAAGTGTGAATCTTGTTTACAAGGTATGATGACCAAGTCGCCCTTTAGTGGCACTAACAAGAGGGCAAAAGACTTATTAGGAATCATATATTTGATGTATGTGGCCCTTTTAAGACAATGACTAGAAATGGTGAAAGATACTTCATTACCTTTAACGGCGATTATAGTCGCTATGGTTATATGAACATGATGACACACAAACATGAAGCTTTTGAAATGTTCAAAACCTTCAAGAATGAAGTAGAAAATCAACTCAATAAAACTATCAAATTTCTTCATTCACATAGAGGAGGTGAATACCACAGTGATGCTTTTAGTACCATTTAAGAAGTTGTGGGATCGTCTCACAACTTACTCCACTTGGAACACCACAACATAATAGTGTGTTTGAAAGGAGAAATCGAACCCTATTGGATATGGTTCAAATCTATGATGGCTATAAGCTCACTACCTCTATCATTTTGGGTTTTCGCAATGCTCTCCGAGGGTCGTATTTTGAATATGGCCCTGAACAAGATAGTTATATTTGTTGGATATCCCAAAACTGTATAGGATACTACTTCTTTGATCCAACAGAGCAAGAGTAATTATTGCTCAAAAGGCTGAGTTCTTGGAAACTAAGTTCCTTATGGAAGGAATAACGTATAGAATAGTGGAATTTTGATGAGGATCAAAATCCACAAGCCGATATACGTTTGGTTGACACTAGCGATCAACAGGAGGTTGTTGATGATGATCAAGAGGTTAATCAATACACACAAAACGTTCGTAGATCTGGTAGAGTCAGCATTCCACCTAAAAGATATGGATTTTTCATGAATGGATGCATTGTGGTTGACTCTAATGAGCCAACTACATACCATGAATCAATGTCCAATTCGGATTGTGACAAATGGCTGGATGCCATGAACGTTAAGATGCAATCCATGTATGACAATCAAGTTTAGGAATTGGTGGACCCTCCACTTAACTCCAAACCGGTTGGATGCAAGTGGGTTTCAAGAAGAAAATGGATATACATGGAAACTTGGATACTTACAAAGCAAGACTTATAGGAAAAGGTTTCACTCAAACTCAAAGGGTTTATTATGATGTAATCTTCACGCCTGGGGCAATGCTAAAGTCAATTAGGATATTATTTGCCATAGCTGCATATTATGACAATGAGATTTGGAAAATGGATGAAAAAACCGCTTTTCTTAATGATAATCTTGAAGAGACTATCCATATGGTTCAACTTGATGGTTTTATCGGTCCATAACATCCTAAAAAGTATGCAAGTTAAAGAAGTCAATCTATGGATTGAAACTAGCAACGAGAAGTTGAAATCAATGTTTTGATGAAGAGATCAAGAAATTTGGTTTCATCAGGAATGCTGACGAGGATCGTGTATATGAGAAGGCTAGTAGGAGCATAATAACATTCTTAGTATTATATGTAGATGACATACTACCTTTTGGAAATGATATTCCAACCATTGAAGGTGTCAAAACCTAGCTTGGAAGTTGTTTTTCCATAAAAATCTCGAAGAAGCCGCCTATATTTTGGGAATAAAAGATCTATAGGGATAGATTGAGGCGGTTGATAGGTTTAAATCAAAGTGCATATATTAATAAAGTCTTGAAAAGGTTCAAGATGGAAAAACTCTAAGAAAGGGATGGTACCTCTTTAAAGAGGGACAATTTTGAGTACATCTCAATGTCCAAGCTCAAAGGATGAGCAAGATCGAATGAAGGACATCCCATATGCATCTGCTATAGGATCCATCCTGTATAAAATGATATGCACTAGACTGGACGTGTCATGCGCATTAAGCAAGACAAGCAGATATTAGCAGAATCCAGGTAATAGCCATTGGATGGTTATAAAAAGTATATTGAAATACCTTAGGAGGACTAAGGAAATGTTTCTAATATATGGATTTGATGAAGAGGAACTTGTTGTAAAGGGTTACACGGATGCAAGTTTCCAAACCGTTCGAGATGATTCTCGATCACAATCGGGGTATGTCTTCATTATGAATGGAGTAGCATTGTCCACTACAAAATACGAATACATTGCCGCATCATTAGCAGCTCAGGAAGCTGCATGGATAAAGAAATTTATCGCCTACCTAGGGTGGTCTCTACCATTCAAAACCCCTAGAAATCCTTTTGTGATCACGAGGGTACTATTGCATAAATCAAGGTACCCTGTCCTCTACAAAAGGCTAGGCACATTGAGCGGAAATTCAACTACATAAGGGATGAAGTTGAAAAAGGAAAAATATGTATTCGTAAAGTTCACACCGATCAAAACATTGCGGATCCACTCACGAAGCTCCTTGAAAGGGCAAAGCATGAAAGTCATACTTGTGCCTTAGGACTTCGATATTCTAGTGACTGGAATTGATCTGTTTAGTATTAAAAGTTTGAAACAATGTAATATTTAACTCTTTATATACTTGTGATATTTTGAGTTACATTCATTTTAGCATGTATACATCCATGAATATGTTTATTATTCTAAATGTCCATAGTCGATCATGTTTGTGGAACAAATATGAACGCAAGACTATTATGAACATGGATTGGTGGATATTCATAAGGAATGAATATAGAGCAATTGGTTGCTGCCAAAGTTCATAGATATTTGTGGGATACAAATATTGGACTGACCAGCATCTTAATATTACTACATGGAATCTTCTAGATTGATCATAAGTAAATTTGAGTAAAGGTGAATATCATTTGGTATCTTCCGACCTGAGATACATATTGGGTTTTGATATTCACCAAATGTTATACCTTGAGCTAGTTCTTCACTGCTCTGAAATAATGGGCAGTACATAAGGCTATGTTCAGGTGTGATACGAGATGATTGTGAAAAACGTATGTAGTCAAGATGGAATTTGTTCCTCTTTGTTGTTGAGAGTAAGATGTCTAAGGCCTGATTAAGTTAAATCAAAAAGGAATGATCGTTCTATGTCCTAGGATTTAACATGACATATGAAACAAAAGGATAAATGATTGATTCACCTAAATCATTTCAAGTTGGATACTTGAAGGGGATGATGTTATTGAATGGCTTTCAGTCATGCGTATTAAGAGTAGTAAACCGTTGTTAGGCGGTATTTACTGCTTGCATCAATCTTCTATGAATCTTGTGCAAGTGGGAGATTGTTGGATTCTTTATGCCCAAGACACATAGAACATTGATGTGGTTAGTACGTTATGATCCAAGTCAGGTCATACCCAATAACAAGCTTAACAAACACAAAATATTCTTTAATTGATGATATGATCATGCAATTAAATAAATACATGAATTTAGAAAATGGGTTTTCTAAATAAGTTGCACATGAGATTGAACAACTTATATGGATATTTTGTTCATGGATATTATTTGTAATGTTGTTTAATTTAGTTAAATAACATCAAATAATAAAAGTGTGTGTATGTTATATAATTAAAAGGTTAATTATATAACTATTTTAAACATTAGTTTAACAAAGATTGAAAGGGAGTTTTTGGGGGGGAAACCCAAAACCCAAATTGGGTTCGGCCGCCCCTTAAGGGGTTCTCCCTTTTGGTTTTCTTTTGGTTGTCTTGAAAACTAAGAAACTCCTTGAACACACACAAACTCCATCCAACTCTCTCTCTCTCTCTCTCATATGCAAAAGGGTCACAAGAACATCAACTTTTCTTATGGAAAAAAGAGTTCTAGGCTGAAAAGGCTCCAGCACCCTTCTTGATTGTTCATGGCTAGAACAAGGCTCCAACAGCCTTCTTGATTGTTCATGGCTAGAACAAGGCTCCAGCAGCCTTCTTGATCCGATTTTGGTGCCCAAATCCTAGCAAGAGTGGTCTTTGATTGATGCTTGTGGGTATGGATGCTTGAGGACACCTCTCCTTGGTGTCTTGGTCATTCAAGAACCTCATATTCTTCCTCCTTCATCACGTTTTCAGCAGCATACAAAAGTTAGTTTGTATGTCATTTTATGGTTGTTATTTGTAGTTGATAGCTAGTTCAAACACATATAAATGATCCTATGTTCTTGGGTTTGTTGATGATATGTTATAAGCCTTAATTTTTCAGATTACTAATGATAATGTTAAGGTATTAATCCGCTACATTTTCATAGTTTAAAATGGTTAAACTACTTTGATATGGTCCAACAAACCCAACACCTATAGTTCATCCGCATTTGCTATAGTTCATCCGCATTTGCTATAGTTCATCCGCATTGGTCTTACTTCATCCGCATTGGATTTATTTCATCCGCATTTGATTTGCTTCATCCGCATTGGACTTACTCATCCGCATTTCCCAGACTTAGTCAAATGCTCATCCGTATTGACATACTTCATCCGCATTTCCCAGACTTAGCCAAATGCTCATCCGCATTAACTTCAGCCGCATTTCCTAGACTTAGTCAAATGCTCATCCACATTGACATACCTCATCCGTATTTCCCAGACTTAGTCAAATGCTCATCCGCATTTCATGCACTTAGTCAATGTTCATGCGCATTGACTTCATCCGCATTTGACTTCATCTGCATTGGCTTACTCAATGGTTAATGTTCATCCGCATTAACCCTTTCTATCCGCATTTACTTCCAAACACTTAGCAGATTTAAAAACTTAACAAGTGGGTCTAAAACATCATATTCGATTTCCATGCACCATTCATCATGTTCTAAGCTTAAATCTTACCCTCTAAGCCTTAGAAACATAATCATACATTATCAAGCATGAACATAGTCACACATCACATCATAACATCATCATACACACATTCAAGCATACGGGTCCGAAACCCAGTTTTGTAAAAACATACATTCATGCATTTTCAGCCCCTAAAATCAGTTAAAAACTAGTAAAAGAGGGGTCCTAGAATTCACCTTTGCAGCTCTTGAGTATGGCTTCTTCCAAACACGTTTTCAAATTGAATTCAACCGCCTAGAAACCCACTAAAAACATACCCGAACACATACAAACACACATAAGCATAAACCCGAGGATATGACCAGTCAAGAACACCATAAAAGCATGAATTCTTACCTTGAATTCAAATTCTTTCTTCTTCTTCTTCTTCAAACCCGAGCTCTGCTCTTTCTCTCTCTAAAATCCGAACTCAAAAGTGAAAAGTGGCATGGGCCGCCATGCTACTTTTGTACTACATAAAAGTAAATCTTGTACTTTTTACATGTTTAACCCCTCATCTTGGGTTAACTAGCATTTCTTTCTTTCTTCGCTTTACTCTTCTCTTTCTTTGACTTTAAAATATCCGGGTGTTACAAGTCCACCCCCCTTAAATAGGTTTCATCCTCGAAAAAGAATTGTGGGTAATGCTATCTCATCTCTTCTTCAATCTCCCACGTAGGCTCAGATCCTTTCCTGTGCTTCCATTGTACACGCACAAGGGGAACCACTTTATTCCACAGCCTCTTTTCCTTTCGATCTATGATTGCCACTGGTTGTTCGACGTAATTGTGCCGTTTGTCTACTTCGATATACTCTAATGGAACAATCTTGTCTTCATCAACTAAGCACTTTCTCAGATGAGATACATGGAATGTCGGGTGAATTCCACTTAACCCTTCTGGTAACTCCAGTCTATAGGCCACCTCTCCTACTCGAGCAATGATTCTAAAAGGGCCTATGTATCTCGGGCTCAACTTGCCCCACTTTCGGAAATGAATGATACCATTCCAAGGTGAGACCTTCAACATAACCCGATCACCCACCTGGAACTCAATCGGTCTACGTCGTTTATCGGCATACAACTTCTGTCTATCTTTGGCTGCCTTCATGAAGGCCTTGATCTTCTCAAGCTTCTCAGTCGTGGCCTCGATTACCTCGATGCTCCCTAACTCTTTTTGACCATATCACCCCAACAGACGGGTGTTCTGCATCTCCTACCGTATAGCATCTCGTAAGGTGGCATACCAATGCTGGCATGATAACTGTTATTGTGTGAGAATTCGGCTAACGGTAGGTGGTCATCCCAACTTCCACCAAAATCAATCACACATGCTCGAAGCATGTCTTCCAATATCTGAATGGTCCTTTCTGACTGACCATCAGTTTGGGAATGATAAGTCGTGCTAATATGTAATCTTGTCCCCATAGGATCGTGGAATTTCTTCCAGAATTTAGATGTAAACCGGGTGTCACGATCAGACACAATAGATACCGGCACACCATGACGAGTTACAACCTCCTTGATGAACAGATCAACCAACCTCTCGGATGAATATGTCTCGCGAATCGGTAGGAAGTGAGCACTCTTCGTCAGACGGTCCACAATCACCAATATGGCAACATACCCTTTCGGGGTACGCGGCAACTTCGTAATGAAATCCATGGTGATGTGCTCCCACTTCCATTCCGGTATATCCAATGGTTGGATCTTCCCATACGGCTTTTGATGCTCGGCCTTCACTTGCAAACAAGTAAGGCACTTACTCACATACCCCACCACATCGCGCTTCATACCCGGCCACCAATAATCTTTTTAATGTCTTGGTACATTTTTGTGGCACCAGGATGAATGGAATATCGTGTCTTGTGAGCTTCATCCATGATCTTCACTCGTAGATCCCCAAAACGAGGAATCCACATTCGTCCAAACGGGTTCTAACATCGAATGTGTTTTCACCCAAATCTCCAACTAGGCCTCTCATTCTTTCAGAGTTAAGATGATCTTCTTTCAATGCCTCATCTTGAAACTCTTTGACTTGCTTCATGACATCGGAGGTCATGACCAAGTGATAAGCTTTCACCCGAATCGGCTCGGGTCTCTCCTTTCGACTAAGGGCATCCGCCACCACAGTGGCTTTGCCCGGATGGTAGTGGATCTCGCAATCATAGTCTTTTAGGAGCTCCAACCATCTTCTTTGTCTCATGTTCAGGTCCTTCTGCTCAAAGAAGTACTTTAAGCTCTTGTGGTCAGTGAAAATGGTGCACTTTGTCCCGTATAGATAGTGCCTCCAAATCTTTAGTGCAAAGACCACGGCTGCTAGCTCCAAGTCATGAGTAGGGTAGTTGACCTCATGAACCTTCAACTGTCGGGATGCATAGGCTATAACCTTTCCTCTCTGCATTAACACACACCCCAAACCTGAGTAGGAAGCATCAGAATAAACCACCAAATCTTCGCTCCCATTAGGTAATGACAGGACAGGAGCTTGAGTCAACCTCGCCTTCAATTCTTCAAACACCTTCTCTTGAGCTTGACCCCATACAAACTTCACATCTTTTCGGGTCAACTTAGTTAGTGGAGAAGCGATCTTGGAGAAGTATTGAATGAATCTCCTGTAGTAACCCGCCAAACCCAAGAAACTGCGAATCTCGGATGGCGTCTTTGGGGACTTCCATTGCATAACCGCCTCCACCTTAGCCGAGTCCACCATAATCCCCTCAGGATTCACCACATGACCTAAGAACTGAACTTCACGCAACCAAAATGCGCACTTTGAGAATTTGGTGTACAACTTCTCGTTTCTCAATGTTTCCAAAACCTCTCGAATATGACTGGCATGCTCATCCCCGCTTTTCGAATAAATCAGGATATCATCAATGAACACAATCACTGATTTATCCAGCATCGTCCAACACACCTGATTCATCAGATCCATAAAACCAGCTAGCGCGTTGGTCAAACCAAAAGACATGACAAGGAACTCGTAGTGACCATATCGCGTACGGAAAGCTGTTTTAAGGATATCCTACTCCTTCACTTTAAGCTGATGATAGCCCGATCGAAGGTCGATTCTTGAAAACCAACTAGCACCTTGAAGCTGATAAAAAAATCATCTATTCTTGGTAAGGGGTAGCGGTTCTTCACTGTCAACTTATTCAACTCACGGTAGTCAATACACATCCTCGTACTACCATCTTTCTTCTTCACAAACATGACCGGAGCACCCTAAGGAGAGATACTCGGTCTGATGAACTCCTTATCAAGCAGCTCTTGCAACTGCTCTATCAGCTCCTTCATTTCCGTCGGAGCTAACCAATACGGTGCCTTGGCAACAGGTTGGGCACCCGGTATCAAATCAATCTGAAATTCAATCTCTCTGTCAGGTGGCACTCCTGGTAAGTCTTCTGGGAACACGTCTGGAAAGTCACACACAACCGGTAAATTGGATAGTTGTGGTGTTGGCGTATCCACATCCTTTACATAAGCCAAGTAGGCGCTACATCCATGCCTTATACACTTTCCCGCCACTGCCATCGAAATCACTTTTGGAATTGTCGTGACCCGATCACCAAAAACCGTCACCGAACTCCCGTTAGGCGCTGATAGCTGAATCATCTTCTTGCGACACAAAATGTTCGCCTCGAAGTCTGCTAACCAATCCATCCCAAGAACCAAATCAAAACTTTTAATGGCACCCGAATCAAATAACACAGAAGCTAAAGTTTGGTTCACCAGAAACGTACTGGACACAACGTCAGGGTCCGTCCTTGCCTCCTCTTGTGTCATCGTGAATGCCCTGGCGCTCGCCCTTGGTCCTTCACTTCCATTTTTCTTCGCCTTGGAACCCTCGGCCCTTGGCTTCTTATAATCCTTATTCATATGACCCTCATCACCACAGTTAAAGCATCGGGCCATACGACAGTCCCTGGCCATGTGCCCTGCCTTCCCACATTTAAAGCACAAGTTCGACCCAAACCTACATTCCCCACTATGCTCTCTCCCATACCTACCACACTTCTTCGTACTCGCACCCGATGCGACCACATGGCGGTCGTCCACCCGTGCCTTCTTTTTACCTGCCGAGGCATCACCCCGACCAAACCTCTTCCCATTCCAGTTTCTGTCACCTCCACCCTTCCGACTACCTTCAACCACCACCACCACACATCTTTCGTCATATAACCTTCTTGCCAAATCCACCGCCGACCTAAACGTGCTCAGTCGAGCGGCAATCATGTGCCTACGAATATCCGCTGGCAATCCCTGCATGTACCTCTTGATCTTTCGAGACAGAGGTGTCAACTGGTCCGGCACCAGACATTCCACTTCATTAAATTTGATGGTGTACTGTTGGTGGGTCAACGTTCTCGCCTCCAGTTGCGAAAACTCTCTCTCGACCTTGTCCATTTCCCGGTGAGGACAAAACTCCTCGATCACCAACTTCTTCAACTCCAACCATCTCATTCTCCTGATCGCCTGACCACCCTCAGCTTGGACTATATTGTCCCACCAGCACAGAGCCGAGTCTACAAATGAGTGGGTAGCGAACTTAACTTTCGGGTCCTCCCGGCACTCGCTGATATCAAGTACAACCTCCATTTCCTCACCCACCGGTGAGCAGCAGCAGCAGTGCCGTTACGATCAAAAGTGAGGGGCTTGCATCTCATAAACACCCCGTAGTTACAGCCTCGTACCGTCTCCTACACAGGCTTTGCTTCTTCCTCTTCTTCTTCGTCATCAGACGGAACCGTCTCAGTCTCGGGCTGTCTTCTTTCGCTCGTAGGTCTACTCCTTTCCCTTCTCTCCCCTTCTCTAATTGCCTTTATCACTTCGGTCACCACAGACGGTAAGATCGTCTACATGACTTGATGCACTCCTCCACAACTGCCTCCTTCACTGAGGCTCTCAGGTTAGCACTCTCATCTCCGCCCTCCGGATGAGGGGTTTCTGGTTCTTCAGGAACTACTTTTTCATCCCTAGGCCTTCCTCTCGTAACCCGTGGTTCAGCACCACGTCCACCACCACGTGACGCTATAGATGATCTACCACCGGCCATCCTCTAACTCACACTGATTGATTTAAACACTAATACGGTCATTCAAGGAACAGCTCAGTTTATGGCAAGTATAGTAAGTCCCTAATTACATTGGCCAGTTGTGATTAGCCACTTACTTTACTCTTCATACCCCAAGCATTACCTATCCTGACTACATCAGTATTTAAATCTACATACAACACATAACCACATATCATGCGCACATAAAACCAGGTATCTTTACGAAAATACCTGATGGCACACAGCTACTCAGATTGGCATCCCTTTCCGTTCCGTCCCATTCTCAGTTGCAGTTAAGGTTTATTTTGAAAATTTACCCACTTCACTTAAACTTTTCCTCTGATACCAACTTGTAAGGCCTCGTTCCTGGGACACTTAAAGATGGTCAACCATTGCACATAAAACATACATTTATAGTTATTTTAAATAAACATTCGTAGCAGAAACATTCAAAAATGGCATTTCATTTCATCATAAAAACTTTTGCAAAATAATGCATCGTTTGTCGGTTACAAAATTACATTATTGTATTACATCACAAAAGCTTTATATAAATGGATGCCATCCAAAAGAGCTGAGCAGCTGCCTCGTGCCATCCTCAGCAACATTACCTGCCAACTGGAAACACATAAAAGTCAGCGTTGCTGAGTGAGTTCTAGTTTTGTAATAAAACATTCTTTTCATTCGTAAAACCATTCTTTCTCTCAAAATCATATTATGCTTTACAGTCGTTCGTGATCTTAGATCATACGTACATACAGATAATATAACTATTATCTTCATCATTCTTTCGTTCATACTTTCATTGATTCATCATTACATTCATTACTTTCATCATCACCATGAACTTTACCCTTCATGCTCATGATACTGTGCCTAAGCCTATAAAAGACCTTCATCGGTGGTGCCCAGCACCAAGTGGTCACAGTACCTAAGGTAAAGTTCAGGTATACCATTGTCATATGCTATGCCCTTCATGCTCATGATACTGGACCTAAGCCTATAAAAGACCTTCATCGGTGATGCCCAGCACCAAGTGGTCATAGTACCTAAGACACGCAACAATGGTTCATCCATATGGTCAATCACAAAGAAAGACCCCAATGTGCATCCTTTGGGGTAGCTAACCCGCACACTGTTGAGCTAACACCTACCATGGGTGTGCACCTCCATACATTTGCTTGCAAGCCTTTCTTACATTCATTCATTCATTAATGCATGCCTTCATCATCATGTTCCTCTTTCATTATCTTTCACTTTACGCTACATAATACTTTGTTCATTCATTATCATAACACGTAAAGCCACGGGAAAGATAATCATACATCATCATAAGGAACATAAACATATCATTCATAAATCATCATGCAGGGCATCACACATACATAACATACATCATGTATAACCATGCAACATCATCATCATCATCATGCATAAGCATCAATCACATATCATTACATGCCAATCATACCGTCTATGACCCCAAAAGTCGACTTACATAACCCCCGGGAATCTCTTAGGTCAAAGCCTACATTACTCCTTTTTCTACCAAAAGGTCAGAATTTTTCTAAGTGTTTATCCGCATTTCCTGTAGTTCATCCGCATTTGCTATAGATCATCCGCATTTCCTATAGTTCATCTGTGTTGGTCTTACTTCATCCGCATTGGATTTAATTCTTTATGCCCAAGACACATAGAACATTAATGTGGTTAGTACGTTATGATCCAAGTCGGGTCATACCCAATAACAAGCTTAGCAAACACCAAATATTATTTAATTGATGATATGATCATGCAATTAAATAAATATACCAATTTAGAAAATGGGTTTTTTAAATAAGTTGCATATGATATTGAACAACTTATATGGATATTTTGTTCATGGATATTATTTGTAATGTTGCTTAATTTAGTTAAATAACGTCAAATAATAAAAGTGTGTGTATGTTATATAATTAAAAGGTTAATTATATAACTATTTTAAACATTAATTTAACAAAGATTAAAAGAGATTTTTTGGGGGGAAAACCCAAAACCCCAAATTGGGTTCGGCCGCCCCTTAAGGGGTTCTCCCTTTTGGTTGTCTTGAAAACTAAGAAACTCCTTGAACACACACACACACTCCATCCAGCTCTCTCTCTCTCATATGCAAAAGGGTCACAAGAACATCAACTCTTCTTATGGAAGAAAGAGTTCAAGGCTAAAAAGGCTCCAGCACCCTTCTTGATTATTCACGGCTGGAACAAGGCTCCAGCAGCCTTCTTGATCCGATTTTGGTGCACAAATCCTAGCAAGAGTGGTCTTTGCTTGAAGCTTGTGGGTATGGATGCTTGAGGACACCTCTCCTTGGTGTCTTGGTTATTCAAGAACCTCATATTCTTCCTCCTTCATCATGTTTTTAGCAGCATACAAAAGGTAGTTTGTATGTCATATTATGGTTGTTATTTGTAGTTGATAGCTAGTTCAAACACATATAAATGATCCTATGTTCTTGGGTTTGTTGATGATATGTTATAAGCCTTAATTTTTCAGATTACTAATCATAATGTTAAGTTATTAATCCGCTGTGTTTTCATAGTTTAAAATGGTTAAACTACTTTGATATGGTCCAACAAACCCAACATTGGCATCTAGAGCCGGATATGTGGATGACTAGTTTCATTTGTCCTTGTAAAATTGGTTTTATGGGGCTTTAACAACCTAAAGGGGCTGTTTTGTGGTGATGTTATAAATCCCCAATCTTTCAAGGTTATATCTAACATGCTTGTGATTAAACCTTGAAAGAAAGATATCAAATGGTTGATTGTGTTTTGTTTGGACAAAAAGACCCTAAATTCTTGGTTTATGTTGGCTGAAAATTTAGGGTCATATGGGGATTTATTTGGTTCTTGTATGTTGTATATGATGGTTCATATTGGTGCATAACCTAGCCTTGACCTTGTGTTGATTTGGTTTTGAATGGATGTTTGTTTTGGTTGATTTCATTCATAATGGGTTGTAATATTATTATTTTGTGTTTAGTATTTGGATGTAATTTATTTATTCATTCAATGGTAATGTAATAGATAGATTAAGTGTGTTTTCTTTTATTAGAAAATTTTTATTAGGATATAAATTTTGTAAAAGTAGATGCACAAGATGGAAGCACAAAAGGAAGACACAAGAGAAGGACTTGAAGCATTTGAATGCAAGTTCAAGTGGGGGTCTTTAGATATCTCATCTTTTGTGTTGTGTTCAACCCTTAGGAAAGACCAAATGACAACACTTGTGATGGAAAACAAGTGTTGTCAACATAGTGGCTATGGTTATGCACATGTGGTTGTTTGATATATGCTTGTTTGATTATTCATTTTATGTTGATTGTTTGATATATGGATATGCTTAACAATCTAAATAAATTATCATAACAAGCTGAATTTTTTGATTCCTAATCATTGTGACTAATAAAAGGTTATTAAAAGGATTAATGATTTCAAAATAAAAGAGGTTTTATTAAAAGAGAACCATAGGGTACCATGTATTTGAAAGCATGCGAATACAAGGTACATATAGTTTTCATAACTAGAATTAATGGAAACTTAAACCCCTTTGGAAACAAGTTAAACACCATCCTTTTACACGACACTCGAATCACTTGAGAACTAATTGTGGGATAAAGGTCACCTAACCACTTTTAGAGAACTTGTGTGTTTGAGGTGAGCTTAACATATTTGTGGGATAAAGGTCACCTAACCACTTTTATGTGTAAACTCACACGTGTGTGTAAGTAGGGCGACTTGAATTGGAAACCATGTGCATAGGGTCACTGAAGCATGGCGTAAAATGGTGTTGATGGGATTTTATATGCCGACTAAACATAAGATGTTTAACCGATCCCATAAAGCTAGAAGTTGCAATAGGTTGCAATTGTCAAATGTTGACTACCTTGTTAGTTTAAATAATGGGATAAAGGTCATTTAACCATCATTTAAATATAACGTTGGATTCTAGATTTTAATTATTAATTGTCTATGAGACGTGTAAAGGGTATTAATAATTAAAATGCAATTTTTCTGAAATACTAAAATGAACTTTATAATTTTGTAGAAATGGCACCAAACAATGATGCTCCCACCTCGACCGTCCCTACCCTATCACTGAAAACAATCTTAGAAAGGGATCATCTTAACCATAATAACTTTATGGACTAGTATCGAAACTTGAGAATTATTCTCAAGCAAGAGAAAAGGGCCTATGTCCTTGACGATCCTATTCCTGACCAACCCGACCCTAAGGATGTTAAGGCCTATGACGAATGGCTTCAATACACTGAGGATTCAATGCAGGTTTCTTGCCTCATGTTGGGAACTATGATTCCCGAACTCCAAAAGGATTTGGAGTATCTTGGGGCATATGACATAATTACCCAGTTGAAGGAAATGTTCCTTCAACAAGCTAGGGTAGAGCGCTTCGAAACGGTTCGAGCGCTTCATGTGTGTCGTATGGAAGAAACCCAATCGGTATCATCTTATGTACTTAAGATGAAAAGCCACGTTGATCGCCTCAAGAGGCTTAATTGTCCCATCTCAAAAGAGCTAGCCACAGATTTGATCCTTAATGGCCTAACGAAAAGGTTTGAGACGTTCATAATGAATTACAATATGAACAAATGGGACAAGAGTATTGGTGAGCTTCACGCATTGCTCAAAATAGCCGAGGCAGGAGTGGGTAGAACGGTTCTACCTGTTCTCTCGATCAATGAGGAAGGAAATAAGAAAAGGCCATTCCCCGATCCCAAGGCAAATGTTGTCAAAGGAAAGGGGTACATCAAAGGAAAGGAGAAAGGAAAGGCTAAAGCGGAACCTCCAAAGCCTAAGCTTAAGAAGCCTAAGGTAACGGAGAACGATCCATGCTTTGAGTGTGGAGAGATAGGACATTGGAAAAGGAATTGTCCAACCTATCTCAAAAAGTTGAGAAACAAGAGGGATGCTGGGCAAACCTCAAGTACAACTTTCATAATTCACATTGGTTTAAATGTTATTTCTTCAAACACATGGGTATTGGATACCGGATGTGGAACTCACATATGCAATTTGTTGTAGGGGTTCAAAAGAAATAAGCACTTCAAGAAGGGAGACACAAGTCTCTACATGGGCAACAGAGCAAAAGTTGATGTCGAAGCCCAAAGAGACCATATTTTGAAACTTTCAAATGGTTTGGAAGTTGTTCTTAAGAACATAATTTTGATTTCCCTTTTAAAACAATGTAGTTGTGAATTAAAGTTTGTTAACAATGGTATTTATGATTATATGGATGATGTACTTGTTTCAAGGCTATGCCTTTTAATGGAATCTATGAATTGGTTCATAATGATTCATCCTATAATAGCTCATTATACCAAACAAGCACCAAGGAACTTAAAATGGGTTTAAGTGATTCTTATCTTTGGCATTGTCGTCTTGGTCACATAAACAAGAATCGGATTCAAACACCTCATAAGAATGGTATTTTGAAAATCAAATGAAAATGTTTCATTCGACAAGTGTGAATCTTGTTTACAAGGTATGATGACCAAGTCGCCCTTTAGTGGCACTAACAAGAGGGCAAAAGACTTATTAGGATCATATATTTGGATGTATGTGGCCCTTTTAAGACAATGACTAGAAATGGTGAAAGATACTTCATTACCTTTAACGGCGATTATAGTCGCTATGGTTATATGAACATGATGACACACAAACATGAAGCTTTTGAAATGTTCAAAACCTTCAAGAATGAAGTAGAAAATCAACTCAATAAAACTATCAAAGTTCTTCATTCACATAGAGGAGGTGAATACCTCAGTGATGCTTTTAGTACCATCTAAGAAGTTGTGGGATCGTCTCACAACTTACTCCACCTGGAACACCACAACATAATAGTGTGTTTGAAAGGAGAAATCGAACCCTATTGGATATGGTTCAAATCTATGATGGCTATAAGCTCACTACCTCTATCATTTTGGGTTTTCGCAATGCTCTCCGAGGCTCGTATTTTGAATATGGCCCTGAACAAGATAGTTATATTTGTTGGATATCCCAAAACTATATAGGATACTACTTCTTTGATCCAACAGAGCAAGAGTAATTATTGCTCAAAAGGCTGAGTTCTTGGAAACTAAGTTCCTTATGGAAGGAATAACGTATAGAATAGTGGAATTTGATGAGGATCAAAATCCACAAGCCGATATATGTTTGGTTGACACTAGCGATCAACAGGAGGTTGTTGATGATGATCAAGAGGTTAATCAATACACACAAAACGTTCGTAGATCTGGTAGAGTCAGCATTCCACCTAAAAGATATGGATTTTTCATGAATGGATGCATTGTGGTTGACTCTAATGAGCCAACTACATACCATGAACCAATGTCCAATTCGGATTGTGACAAATGGCTGGATGCCATGAACGTTAAGATGCAATCCATGTATGAAAATCAAGTTTAGGAATTGGTTGACCCTCCACTTAACTCCAAACCGGTTGGATGCAAGTGGGTTTCAAGAAGAAAATGGATATACATGGAAACTTGGATACTTACAAAGCAAGACTTATAGGAAAAGGTTTCACTCAAACTCAAAGGGTTGATTATGATGTAATCTTCACGCCTGGGGCAATGCTAAAGTCAATTAGGATATTATTTGCCATAGCTGCATATTATGACAATGAGATTTGGCAAATGGATGAAAAAACCGCTTTTCTTAATGAACATCTTGAAGAGACTATCCATATGGTTCAACTTGATGGTTTTGTCGGTCCACAACATCCTAAAAAGTATGCAAGTTAAAGAAGTCAATCTATGGATTGAAACTAGCATCGAGAAGTTGAAATCATGTTTGATGAAGAGATCAAGAAATTTGGTTTCATCAGAATGCTGACGAGGATCGTGTATATGAGAAGGCTAGTGGGAGCATAATAACATTCTTAGTATTATATGTAGATGACATACTACCTTTTGGAAATGATATTCCAACCATGGAAGGTGTCAAAACCTAGCTTGGAAGTTGTTTTTCCATAAAAATCTCGAAGAAGCCGCCTATATTTTGGGAATAAAAGATCTATAGGGATAGATCGAGGCGGTTGATAGGTTTAAATCAAAGTGCATATATTAATAAAGTCTTGAAAAGGTTCAAGATGGAAAAACTCTAAGAAAGGTATGGTACCTCTTCAAAGAGGGACAATTTTGAGTACATCTCAATGTCCAAGCTCAAAGGATGAGCAAGATTGAATGAAGGACATCCCATATGCATCTGCTATAGGATCCATCCTGTATAAAATGATATGCACTAGACTGGACGTGTCATGCGCATTAAGCATGACAAGCAGATATTAGCAGAATCCAGGTAATAGCCATTGGATGGTTATTAAAAGTATATTGAAATACCTTAGGAGGACTAAGGAAATGTTTCTAATATATGGATTTGATGAAGAGGAACTTTTGTAAAGGGTTACACGGATGCAAGTTTCCAAACCGTTCGAGATGATTCTCGATCACAATCGGGGTATGTCTTCATTATGAATGGAGTAGCATTGTCCACTACAAAATACGAATACATTGCCGCATCATTAGCAGCTCAGGAAGCTGCATGGATAAAGAAATTTATCGCCTACCTAGGGTGGTCTCTACCATTCAAGACCCCTAGAAATCCTTTTGTGATCACGAGGGTACGATTGCATAAATCAAGGTACCCTGTCCTCTTCAAAGGCTAGGCACATTGAGTGGAAATTCAATTACATAAGGGATGAAGTTGAAAAAGGAAAAATATGTATTCGTAAAGTTCACACCGATCAAAACATTGCGGATCCACTCACGAAGCTCCTTGAAAGGCAAAGCATGAAAGACATACTTGTGCCTTAGGACTTCGATATTCTAGTGACTGGAATTGATCTGTTTAGTATTAAAAGTTTGAAACAATGTAATATTTAACTCTTATATACTTGTGATATTTGAGTTACATTCATTTTAGCATGTATACATCCATGAATATGTTTATTATTCTAAATGTCCATAGTCGATCATGTTTGTGGGAACAAATATGAACACAAGACTATTATGAACATGGATTGGTGGATATTCATAAGGAATGAATATAGAGCAATTGGTTGCTGTCAAAGTTCATAGTTATTTGTGGGATACAAATATTGGACTGACCAGCATCTTAATTTTACTACATGGAATCTTTTAGATTGATCATAAGTAAATTTGAGTAAAGGTGAATATCATTTGGTATCCTTCGACCTGAGATACATATTGGGTTTTGATATTCACCAATGTTATACCTTGAGCTAGTTCTTCACTACTCTGAAATAATGGGCAGTACATAAGGCTATGTTCAGGCGTGATACGAGATGATTGTGAAAAACGTATGTAGTCAAGATGGAATTTGTTCCTCTTTTTTGTTGAGAGTAAGATGTCTAAGGCCTGATTAAGTTAAATCAACGAGGAATGATCGTTCTATGTCCTTGGATTTAACATGACATCTGAAACAAAAGGATAAATGATTGATTCACCTAAATCATTTCAAGTTGATACTTGAAGGGGATGATGTTATTGAATGGCTTTCAGTCATGCGTATTAAGAGTAGTAAACCGTTGTTAGGCGGTATTTACTGCTTGCATCAATCTTCTATGAATCTTGTGCAAGTGGGAGATTGTTGGATTCTTTATGCCCAAGACACATAGAACATTGATGTGGTTAGTACGTTATGATCCAAGTCAGGTCATACCCAATAACAAGCTTAACAAACACCAAATTCTTTATTGATGATATGATCATGCAATTAAATAAATACACGAATTTAGAAAATGGGTTTTCTAAATAAGTTGCACATGAGATTGAACAACTTATATGGATATTTTGTTCATGGATATTATTTGTAATGTTTTTATTTAGTTAAATAACATCAATAATAAAAGTGTGTGTATGTTATATAATTAAAGGTTAATTATATAACTATTTTAAACATTAGTTTAACAAAGATTAAAGGGAGTTTTTGGGGGGGAAACCCAAAAACCCAAATTAGGTTCGGCCGCCCCTTAAGGGTTCTCCCTTTTGGTTTTCTTTTGGTTGTCTTGAAAACTAAGAAACTCCTTGAACCACACACAACTCCATCCAACTCTCTTCTCTCTCTCTCTCTCTCTCTCATATGCAAAAGGGTCACAAAACATCAACTCTTCTTATGGAGAAAGAGTTCTAGGCTGAAGGCCCAGCACCTTCTTGATTGTTCATGGCTAGAACAAGGCTCCAGCAGCCTTCTTGATTTTCATGGCTAGAACAAGGCTCCAGCAGCCTTCTTGATCCGATTTTGGTGCCCAAATCCTAGCAAGAGTGGTCTTTGATTGATGCTTGTGGGTATGGATGCTTGAGGACACCTCTCCTTGGTGTCTTGGTCATTCAAGAACCTCATATTCTTCCTCCTTCATCACGTTTTTAGCAGCATACAAAGTTAGTTTGTATGTCATATTATGGTTGTTATTTGTAGTTGATAGCTAGTTCAAACACATATAAATGATCCTATGTTCTTGGGTTGGTGATGATATGTTATAAGCCTTAATTTTCAGATTACTAATGATAATGTTAAGGTATTAATCCGCTACATTTTCATAGTTTAAAATGGTTAAACTACTTTGATATGGTCCAACAAACCCAACACCTATAGTTCATCCGCATTTGCTATAGATCATCCGCATTTGCTATAGTTCATCCGCATTTGCTATAGTTCATCCACATTGGTCTTACTTCATCCGCATTGGATTTACTTCATCCGCATTTGATTTTCTTCATCCGCATTGGACTTACTCATCCGCATTTCCTAGACTTAGTCAAATGCTCATCCGCATTGACATACTTCATCCGCATTTCCCAGACTTAGCCAAATGCTCATCCGCATTGACTTCATCCGCATTTCCTACTTAGTCAAATGCTCATCCACATTGACATACCTTATCCATATTTCCGAGACTTAGTCAAATGCTCATCCGCATTTCATGCACTTAGTCAATGTTCATGTGCATTGACTTCATCCGCATTTGACTTCATTTGCATTGGCTTACTCAATGGTTAATGTTCATCCGCATTAACCCTTTCTATCCGCATTTACTTCTAAACACTTAGGCAGATTTACAAACTTAACAAGTGGTTCTAAAACATCATATTCGATTTCCATGCCATCATCATGTTCTAAGCTTAATCTTGCCCTCTAAGCCTTAGAAACACAATTATACATTATCAAGCATGAACATGTCACACATCACATCATAACATCATCATACACACATTCAAGCATACGGGTCCGAAACCTAGTTTCATAAAAACATACATTCATGCATTTTCAGCCCCCAAAATCAGTTAAAAACTAGTAAAGAGGGGTCCTAGAACTCACCTTTGCAGCTCTTGAGTATGGCTTCTTCCAAACTCGTTTTCAAATTGAATTCAACCGCCTAGAACCCACTAAAACATACCCGAACACATACAAACACACATAAGCATAAACCCGAGGATATGACCAGTCAAGAACACCATAAAAGCATGAATTCTTACCTTGAATTCGAATTCTTTCTTCTTGTTCTTCTTCAAACCCAAGCTCTGCTCTTTCTCTCTCTAAAATCCGAACACAAAAGTGAAAAGTGGCATGGCATGGGCGGCCATGCTACCTTTGTACCACATAAAAGTAAATCTTGTACTTTTTACATGTTTAACCCCTCATCTTGGGTTAACTAGCATTTCTTTCTTTTCCTTCGCTTTACTCTTCTCTCTCTTTGACTTTAAAATATCCGGGTGTTACAATTGTAATGCGAACAAATGATGTTTTGAAATGAATGCTTGTATTAGCTTGCGGAAGCATATGTAATGATATGAAATGTTATTTTATTTTAGTTCTCCGCTGCGATTTTATGAAATACGAATGTTAATAAATGTTTTATGCGCGATGATCGACCAACTGTAAGCGTCCCAGGAACGGGGCCTTACAAGAGAGGCACATAACCTATATTCTTTTTTGAGCAATTTCATTCTTTTTGCACAGATCTCACCAACAACATAGGTTATCAGTTTGATTGTATTTGCATTTGCTTTTGCTCATGTTTTGGTCTTACGCACACATTCGTGGCATTTATTTTGCTCGTCACCCCTTATTGGAATCTTGTTGATTGTGTTAACCAGAGATAAGGTGTTACCCACAGCTAGTCAAACATTTTAGTTTTAATATTGACATCACCAATAAGGTCTTAATCATCTATTGTGTTGAATCTACCAACATATCATCTGTGGTCTAGCAACCTCTAGTCTACTTTCTTTGTGTTACCTTAGTAGTAGCTAGATTATCTATCATATTTCCTTTTATTTTGCTCAGACTACACAGACTTATACTTGAGCTTTGCATCATTTCAATTTAAATGTTAAAGTCCCAAATGGTTTGCTCCTGTGTACTATCATATTCCAAAGATTGAATCGGTATCACACATACGATCTTATTATCAGCTACCTCTCCTTCTCCGTTGTTTTTTCTATACTCTCTAAACCTATTCTCCCCCTAAAATTTTAAAACCGCAATGGATTAGCATTTTAGGATTTTAATAGGCAAAACAATAAGACCAATTTTAATTAACCAACTAAAATGAAGCAAATAATAAAAAATTGAAAAAATAAAGGACATTACATGACACAACACACGACTACACATGGTCATCTAGGAATGACCTCACTTTTCTTTTAACGCCGTTGACCTCTAGAAAATATAAAAACAGTTTTTATCAACAGACTTTGTATAGAGGTCAGCGCGTTGAAAATCTGTGTTTATTTTACCACATCGATTAAGTTCTTTTCAAAACAATCACGTATAAAGTGATATTAATCCCGATTGTTTCGTCTTTGGATGTTGGACCGGTTTTAGTGACTGCAATTACAGCTGAGTTATCAACAAATATAGGAGTAGAATAGAACTTCAAACCGTAATCCCGCATTTGCTGTTGAATCCATATTATTTGTGAACAGCAACTTGCAGCAGCAACGTATTCGGCTTCACAGGTTAACAATGCAACTGAGGTCTGCTTCTTACACTGCCAGGTTACTAATCTTCTCCCAAACTTGTAGTTCATCTTGCAGCCTCCGTAATCCGAGTCGCTATACACCGTACGCTTAAAGTCATCATCATGAGGATACCACAACCCAAGTGTGGGTGTACCCTTCAGATAACGAAAAATCCTTTTGACCCCAATAAAATGGTTCACTTTAGGCTTTGCCTGATATCGTGTACATAGACATGTAGCATACATGATATCAGGTCGTGAGGCAGTGAGATACATGAGAGATCCAATCATCCCTCGGTACATAGTGGCATCCACCAGATCACCATTCTCGTCGGGTGCTACATCATGATTTGTAGCAAGAGGAGTTCCAGCTGTAGAAGCATTCTCCATGTCAAACCGACTAAGAATATCACGTACATACTGGTCTGATGTAGGAAAATCCCATTTGGTGTCTAATCCACCTGTAACCCAAGAAAGAACTTCATCTCTCCCATTGCACTCATCTCAAACTCCACCTTCATTACTGATTCAAATTCTTTACATAATTCTTCATTCTTGAAACCGAAGATTATGTCATCAACATAGATTTGTACCAGCAGTAAATCCCCATCTTTTTCCTTGATAAACAATGTACAGTCAATGACTCCCTTGCGAAAACCGTGCTTCACAAGATGAGCGAGAGTTTCTCGTACCAGGCCGTCGGAGCTTGATGAAGCCCGTAAAGCGCCTTGTCGAGTTTGTAAACTTTGTCCCGATGATATGGATCCTCAAATCCTTCGGGTTGACTGACACACATTGTCTCTCAGATCTCACCATGAAGGAATGCACTCTCACATCTAGTTGATAAACTTTGATCTTCATATAAGATGCATAGGCAAGGAAGATACGGATTGCTTCTATTCTGGCCACGGGTGCAAACACTTCATTGTAGTCAATACCCTCAACTTGTCGAAATCGCTGAACAACAAACCAAGCCTTGTTTATGATGATCACTCCTTGATCATCTTTTTTGCATTTCAAGACCCATTTGGTGCCATGACCTTAGCACCTTTAGGTCTATCCACTAGAGTCCATACACCCAACTTCTTGAACTGAAGAAGTTCTTCTTGCATGGCACTCACCCATGCCTCATCATTCAGGGCTTCACTAACATACTTTGGCTCAAACTGAGACACAAAGAAACGATAGGCACCGTCGTGAAGGTATCCCTTTTCCATCACAGAGGCATAATCAGCTGAGTACAACTGATTTCTGGTTTGAACTCCTGATCTCACATCACCTATGACATTATCCAAAGGATGATAGACGTTTAGACGTGAGCCGGGAGCTGTTGGAACAACCACCTCAGAATCAAGCTTGTGAACATTTGGTTCTGGATCTGAGGCTATAGGAGTATGAGGGTCAGAAGGCTCAGAAGCATCACTATCAGATGTTTGTGGACTTGTGGTAGTCGAAACTTGTGCATCCTGGTTGTTCTGATCATTTTCCATATTTTCTTCATTTGAGGAAGAGTCACTCACATCAAGTGCTCCCCCTGAGTTGGTAGATGATTGACTTGTGAACCGGATGGTGTTGAATCTTGAGATAGTGTGTTCAAGACATCGTACATCATCTGTTTGCCAACTCGTCTTCGAAGTGGAGAGATGTATGTTGAAGGACTTGAAGAATCCATCATAGTCAAAGAAGTAAGCAGGCCCTTTTCCAGTAGGTGGTGTTGTGTATCTGTGAACATCAACATTACACCACACCTCTACTTAACCTATTGAGTTGTTGTAAACTCTCTTGTTTGGTATGTTGTATCCTAGAAGGATTCCTTCATCTACCTTCTCACTGAATTTTCCCTCCTGAGTCTTCTTTAGCAGGGTGCACGGAGCACCAAATGACTCGAGATACTCTAAGTTAGTGTTAGGATCAGTGATCTACGTTTGATTGATTAGAGAGTATAGCAGCGGAAATCTAACAATGAATTAGCAATTCACAAGAACGAAAGAATTCAATGAAGAACAAAAACGGTTATAGATAGAAAGAATTCTGCAAATATATTTCATTCAATATTCGCTTTCGTGGTAACGAATGTCACACTTACAATTAGGTCACACCTCTTATATAAGAGATGTGACGTCTGCTGATGTCACTTGATAGTGACATCTAACAGAATTATTCCAACTGAAACACAACTACTGAAGATGTCAAAATAGCTGACATCTTCTTACAAAAATACTAAGTGTTATCAGTTACTATAACTACTGAAAAACATAAAACTACTGATACTACAACGATTGAAGAACAAGCTCTTCAGTCGTTTTACAACACTACTGAAAGTAAAAACATAAAACTACTGATATCACAACTACTGAAGAAGTACCTTCAGCTGTTGTGACAAACTACTGAAACTTCAGTACTTGGTCTTCAGACTTGAACTTCAAACGTTTCATCAGCTGATGACTTCAGTAGATATCATCAGCTGATGTCTTCAGTATTTTCTTCAGACTTTGTACACCAGTTGTTGATCTTCGGCACTTGTAGACTCTTCAGCTGTTGTACTTCAGTACTTTGATCTTCAGCTTCAGCACTTGTGTTCTTCAGCTGTTCAGCTTCAGCACTTGTGTTCTTCAGCTGTTCAGCTTCAGCACTTGTGTTCTTCAGTGTTGAGCTTCAGCACTTTAGTCTTTAACGGTTGAGTCTTCAGCACTGATCTTCAGCTGTTGGAGTTTTTCAGCACTTGTCAAACTGCTGATGAAGCCTTCTGTTGTTGTGATATCATGTGGGACTTAGAGGTTTTTGATCTGGCTCATTGTTCTTTTGTCCAACAACTCCCCCTGAACCAATGCAGCCAAAACCTCTAATTGATTTATTTTCCCACTTATTGTTGGCAAAATGGTTGGTCTTTTTCCTTCTTGATCAGTAGAGAAGATGACCCATTTAGCACTGGCCTGGGAATCTCAGAGATCTATTTGGCAAGGTATGAATGGGAACTCTGTTTTGGGGAACTGGACCACCGAGTTGTTATCCCATTCATGAGATTTACTTCCCCATTATGAGTCTGTATGACTCTCGAACATAGGCCTCAAGGAGAACAACTTGTTCCTCCTTGGAGAGTTCTTCTACTTCTCCTTCAAAGAAGAACTCTGGACCATAGTACTCAGATAAGTACTTTACAGTCCCCATTTTTCAACTCCACAGTAGTTACCTCCCTATAACAAATTCATCAGGATGTGTGCCTTCAAGGAGTAACTGGAGCTCATTCTTCTTGATGTCTTCAAGTTTTGTATATAATAACCCCTTTTGATCATCTTGTTTTCCAGTAAGGCTTGAGGGGTCATTTTTGATTTGAGCCTTCTTGAATTCATCGATTATTTCCCATGGTGAGACTACAATGGCCAACATGATGGTAGAGTCTATTGTTTTTAACTACCTGGCCATTGTATCTATAGGGATGGATCTTTTGTGGATTCTAGAACTCACCTTGGGGTCTGGCCATACTCTCACTCTCTCCTTCTGATGCTTAAGTGTGTGTCTGAGAGTGTACAGCCTCTGAGCATGCCCTTCATGGCTTGTATAGATGATGACTGAGGAAATTCCTTGTCAACCATCTTCAGTAGTTGCTCATCGTGCTGCTTCTGCTGTTCTTCATCTTCTATTTTGACTCTAACCATTTCCCTTTGAGAGTCAGGTGTGATCATGGGTTGACTCCTGGGTTCTGGTAGTTTTAGAACATCAGAGAGTGGCAGACTATCATCTTCATCCTCTTCTTCTTCATCTTCTTCTATCCTCAGCACCCTTTTGCCTCCTTCTAGGTGCATCATTGCATGATGGGTTGGTTGGTAAAGAATTGGTTTTGAAGATTGAGGATGTTTGGATTTGGGTTTGAGATTGGTTGGAGATTTGAGGGGTAGGCTGTTTTTGAGTGGGTGATTGGGAGGTTGTTCAAGCATTTTGGTTGAGTTTGGCTTTTGTAAGTCTTGCCATTTCAAACCTTTTTCCAGCCCAGCCTCATCAAGTGCTTCAATGATATCCCCTTATGAAATTGCTCAGACAAACGGATTCTGGTGGCTATACCAGAATACTGTCTCTGTCCATGAACGAATCTCCATCAATGATCTTCCTAAGTATTGGCTATAAATCGAATCATGATCTCCAATCTCTCTTTCTCCAGTACATCATATCCAGCCATCTGGTTTGAATTTCTCTACTTCCAACTTCCTGATCTCACTGTCTAATGTGGCTGTGTCAAATCCTTTCTTGAAGAGATGCTCAATGATTTTGTCCATGGATCAGTTGTGTGTATCATCTGCATCTTTTACCAGCTCTTCCAAGGATTTTTCTTCAGCATTTGTTTGATCACCAGCACTTTTCTTTCTTTTTCTTTTTTTCCAACTCCTGGATTTTCTCTTGTGCCTTCTCATCCTCAGTTCTTTTTCTCTTCTTTTCTTTCACTGCAGTACTCTCCCCTTTTTGGATGCATTGGTGGCAGGGGTTGGTACCGCAGAAAGTTTCTTTTCACAGCATCATCAATGAGTGGTTGTAGACTTGAGGAAATCCTCTCATCAATGGCTTTATAAACAATGTCATGATGATGGGAGTGATGAGAGGTTGGGATTGTTGGAATACAGCAACCATCTGCTCTGGGGGGTTCTGTCCCGGAGAGATAGTGCCAAAAGCAGGAGCTGGAGGCTCAGTGAAGTGAGAGGGTAAAGTGTTTGGGGAACCTTCAAATGAAGGTGCCATCTGTGGGTGGATGGGGGCAGATGGACTTACATCCTGAGACTTCTTGGCAAGCAGTTCTTGTAGTCTGCTTACCTCAGCCTCCAGGATGGTGTTGTGGGCTAGAACGTCATAGAAAAAGCCCAGGTCATCATCAGCAGAAGCTGAATCATCTGACCTCCTGCTTGTAGCAGGATTACATGCACTGGGTGTAGACCAGTTTTAGAATGTGCCCCTTTTTCTTGGAACTGGGGACTTCCAGCCTCAGGACTATGTCCTTCATCAGCTGTTGCCTCTAGTGAGGTCTTAGCTATGTTACCAGCCTCATTCTGATCATGTGCTGATTTAGAAGAGGTGGCAGCCTCACTAGATATTCTAATCTCCCTATCTACACCAGGAGATAGAATTTGTAAACCCTGGTGCTGTGGGTTGTCAGAAACATGGTGATCCTCTTCCTTAATGTCTGTGGTTCTCCCCTTTGTTGGTGGTTGTTGGGTAGGAGGAGAGGCATGCAACTGAGTCAGCACATTTGCAATAATTATGGTTGGACTTTGGGGGCGGTTGCATGGGGAGATGGGGTAGGAGCAGTGTGCACCTGGGGAGGATGGTACTCTTCAATGGCAATCTCCTCAAGTGAGGAAGATCCCAGATGTGTGGGTACCCCTTTGTGGTGGCTGCAGGCTCCTTTTGAGAGAATCCTGTGCGGCTATGGCTCGTAGAGTCTCTGATACTGCTGGGGGGTTTAAGCCAGCAAGTATATCCTGCCTTGGTGGTGCAGGAGCATCTTCAGGGGACTCATCTCCTGAATAGCTGTTTTGGGGTGTTTTGGTTTTGGTTTAGTGGGGACTTTGGTTCTGATGGAGGAAGCTGTGGGTTCCCTGTGCTTGGGCTTTAGCATTCGGGCAGCTTCTTTGAGTGTAAGGTCTGAGTTGTGCCTGGAGTATACCTCAGCCAAAACAGCTGGTGCAGGGACTCCAAGGCCAACAAGGCCATCAGATTTTAATTCATCCAAATAATGGCATCAGAAACCTGGGATATAATGGCCATCGGTTTGCCATAGATTTCTGAGCCAAGTTCTTTATTTCTAGAACACAATTTCAGAAAAATTTAGCGGTTGGTGTTCTAGAATAGAATACAATACCTGTTGCCATTGGGATGACATTTGATCCCAAGAAGATGTCTTGGAGGCTAAGAAGACATTTACCATGTGAAAAATAACTTTCTCAGCGTCATGGAATGTTTCTTTAGAACGGTTGTAGCCCGAAGATCACCTTCATACCCATGATTGATAAATGACATATCTGTTATGCCCTTTGGGTATGCAGTCACAGCGGTGGAGTCGTGTAGGTGTAATGCCTGACGAATGATGTCGGCTGTAACGACCACTGGTTTCTGGTTGATAATGGACCGAACAGAGATCTGACCGGTAGACTCATCAGTATGAACAAAAGCATTTGACCAGAATTGACTGAGGGATTCAGGGTAAATGGTTGGATTCAGAGAAAGGCTGTGCGATATGGGGAATCCACCATTAAGTCAATGGCATTATCATATTTATTCCAGAAAGCCGACTTTGTAAGGTAAGCAACGCAGTTATGTCGTGGTTTCAGACTCATGGTCGCCATGTTTGAGAGAGAAGTTCAGAAAATAACGGCTAATGAAACATTAGAGAAGAGGCAGGTATTTATAGGGTAGGGTTGAGAAAATGACTAAGGGTGTGGTGTTAGTCATCAGTCGTTTTAAAACCGACTGTTGACATGGTATTACCCTTTCAGACGTTGAAACAGCTGAAGTCGTGGTTTTAGGCATCAGCAGTTAGAAAACTACTGAAGACCATGGTTTTGACTTCAGATGATGAAACAACTGAGGACTTGGTGTTTGTCATTAGTAGTTGTGAAACTACTGAAGACAGTGGTTTTGTCATCAGTTGTTGTAAAGAGCTGAAGACTTGGTGGAGTCATCAGTAGTTATAAAACTACTGAAGACATGGTTTTGCTTCAGTTGTTTAGAATGAAACAGCAGTTGTAGAAACGACTGAAGAGAAAGTTCTCTTCAGTAGTTTTCGTCAATTCATAGCCTTTCAGCTGTTCATACTGTCCTCAACACTTACTCATCAGACTTTGCATCTGCTTTTCAGGTGTTTCATAGGACGTCAGTACTTATCTATTTGTACTGATTTCAGTAGTTGTAACTACAGTATGTAATCAGTAGTTGTAACTATCAGTAGTAGTTGTAACTACATCAGTAGTTTAGACAGATAAAGTACTTCAGTACTTGTGAGGCATTAGCCGTCAGTAGTTATAAAACTACTGAAGGTGAAAGGACTCATCAGTACTTATATGTGACATGGTTACCAATGATCACCAGTAATTATTACTAAAATCATCAGTAGTTGTCACTTATTCTAGCTGCAGCATACCAGCCTTAACACAAGGTTTTGGAAAGTAGAACTATCCAAAGGCTTAGTAAAAATATCTGCAAGCTCATCAGCACTAGGCACAAACTTAGGATCAATCAGACCTTTTTCAAAACAATCCCGAATATAGTGATGTCTGATCTCTATATGTTTGGTCCTAGAGTGCTGGACTGGATTTTTGACAATACATAGAGCTGAAGCACTATCATTAATAATGGAGTCTTAGTCTCTGTAATGCCATAATCCAGAAGTTGGTTCTGAAGCCAGAGTACCTGAGAAGTGCAACTTGCAGCAGCAATGTACTCGGCCTCAGCAGTTGATGTAGCAACAGATGTTTGTTCTTACTCTGCCAAGAAATCAAACAGTTGCCTAGGAATTGACAACCACCAGAAGTTGACTTTCTTGTTAACTTGCACCCTGCATAGTCACTATCTGAAAAAGCAACTAATTTGCAAGAGTGTCCAGTGGAATACCATAAACCAGAGATTGTGTACCTTGCAAATATCTAAAGATTCTCTTGACTGCAATCAAATGAGACTCTTTAGGAGCAGCCTGAAATCTAGCATAAACACATGTAGCAAACAGAATATCTGGTCTAGAAGCTGTTAAATACATCAAGGACCCATCATACATCTGTAAAGTGTTTCATCAACAGCTTTACCTTTCTGATCAGCATCCAGTTGTGTGGTGTTGCACATGGGAGTAGAACAGGGCTTACAGTTTTGTAAATCAAACTTATTCAAAAGATCTTTTGTATATTTTGACTGATGAATAAAGGTTCCATCAGCCTTTTGTTTAATTTGCAAGCCTAGAAAGAATTGTAATTCTCCCATTGCACTAATTTCAACCTCTTTTTCATTAATGTTGTAAAATCATCACACAACTGGGGATCAGAGGATGCAAAAATGATATCATCAACATAAATCTGAACAAGTAGCTTATGCTGATCCACCTTCTTAATAAACAAAGTTTTATCAATGGAGCCTCTAGTGAAATTATTCTTAAGAAGAAAAGTGGAAAGTGTCTCATACCAGGCTAGGAGCTTGTTTCAACCCATAAAGAGCCTTATCAAGTTTATACACCCATTCAGGATGTTTATTATCCTCAAAACTTGGTGGTTGACAACATAAACTTCTTCTTTATTTTACCATATAGAAATGCACTTTTGACATCCATTTGAAAAACTTTAAGATTGTGGAATGCAGCATAGGCTAAAAACAATCTGATTGCCTCTAGTCTGGCTACAGGGGCAAAGGTTTCATCATAGTCAATACCTCTTCCTGTGAAAACCCCTGTACAACCAGTCTAGCCTTGTTCTTAACATAAGCCCATTTTCATCAGTTTTATTCCTAAACACCCATTTAGTGCCTATTGCACATTACCTGGGGGAAGAGGAACCAGTTCCCACACTTGCTGTTTCTTGAACTGAAGTAGCTCAAGCTGCATGGCTTAACCCATCCATTGTCTCTCAAAGCAACATGGTAGTTCTTTGGCTCTAGCTGACTGATGAAGAGAGCATAGAAGCAGAAGTTAGACAATTGACTTCTTGTTGAAACACCAGCATTGATATCACCAATAATTTGAGACATGGGTGATTCTTCAGTTCTTGATAAACAATAAGATCTGTTGCAAGTGTTTGTAGGACCTTCAGCAGCTACAGATGTGATGCAGACTCTTGAAACAAGAATTAGATGGTAACTCAAAGATGTAGAGGAATCAGAGATCTCATCAGCATTTGTTGTGGATGGAACTGCTGAAGTTACAGGAACATCAAATTTAGTAGACACAGGCAGTTGGTCACTAAACTTGAATAGGTGAGTATTGATATTATCATCATCATCATCAATACCACCAGGTGGAAGACATGCTGCAGAAGATGATTTATCCAAGGATCTGCAATAGCTGGAGGTTGATAAGGAACATATTGCAGTATGTCCAAATCAAACAACTCCACAGGGTTTTGTGGAATCTTGTCCATAGGAGATTCATTAAACTTCACATGCAAAGTCTCTTCAACTATCTTTGTTCTGTGTTGAAGACTTATAGGCCTTGCAAGTAGATGAATAACCAACAAAATACCCTGCATCCACCTTAGGATCAAATTTATGGAGTTGATCCTTTGTGTTGAGAATAAAACAGGACACCCAAATGCTTTGAAAAATGAAATTAGAGGAGCCAAGTGATGGAGAACTTCATATGGAGTCTTCATCAACCTCTGATTTACTAAGACTCTATTCTGCACATAGCAAGCTGTGTTAACAGCTCAGCCCAAAAGGTCAGTGGCAAACAAGAGTCAGCCAGCATGGACCTTGCAGCTTCAGTTAGGGTCCTGTTCTTTCTCTCACACTCCATTTTGTTCTGGAGTCCTTGGTATGCTAAACTGCCTTTTGATTCCCTTGAAAGATAGAAGTCATCAAGTGTATGGTTTCTGAATTCAGCCATTGTCACTCCTAATACACTTGACTGGAAGGGAATACTGCTTCTCAACATACAACACAAAGTGAATAATCTCTGAGCAACCTCATCCTTTGAATGTAGAAAGAAAGTCCATACAAATCTGGAGTAATCATCCACAATTACCAGACAGTATTTCTTCTTTGCCATGCTCATTACTCTCACAGGACCAAATAGATCCATATGCAGTAATTGCAAGCAGGCAGTGGACTTAGGCTTTCAATAGGAGGGAATGAGACTTTGTGTTGTTTTCCTTTTAAACAAGCAGTGCAGGTTTCATCACAGTGGAACTCCTTTATTGGTAAGCTCTAACTAAACTATTGTGGATTAGCTGATCATGTTTTGAAATTTACATGACCTAGCCTTCTGTGCCACAGTTTAGATTCTTGAGAAGAGGCTTTGGAAAATAGGCAAGGATTGCCTCTGAGATCTATTTTCTGGAAAGATCTAAGGCATACACTCTTCCTGTCCTGTTGGCTCTCAGGAGAGTGTGATCGTCCAACACCTTATCAATCAAATGCAGAACTTTGGATGACAGAATCCTACAGTTCTGACTGGTGAAAAGAGCAACATGGCCTTTATCACACATTTGACTGACACTCAGAGATTGTACTTGAGATTTTCCACATGATTAACATCATCAAACTTTATTTCTCCATTGGAGACAAAGCCGTTGCCAATGATGTAACCCTAGCATCATTGCCAAAAGAAACAAACCCCTTCTTTCCTTGAGAGTAGTCATGAAGAAAGAGAGTTGTTCCCAGTCATGTGCATAGATCCCCCACTGTCTACATACTAGATGCTACTTTGGCATGTTGAAGAACCCTACAATAATAAACTATCAGTTAGTTTGGAGACCCAAACCTTTTTGGTTTGGGCCTGGTCTCATCAACAGATGGTAAACTAACAGGTTTATTGGAAACAACAGCCTGAGAGGAAGAAGATGGTGAAGAAGAGGAATCCTTTGGCTTGGACCTCCTTTTCTGTGGTTTCAACATAGGAGCATCTAATTGGTTAACTCTTCCCAATAGATGTTGAACCATCATAACCAGTTGTGTCTGATTTTGTGATAAAGCTTTCAGCTCATCAGACACATTGCCAGTGGAGTTTGATAATCCTATGTTGCACCTTCTTCTTCTGAGCAATCTCAGCTGTTACCGTTTAACCCCTTCCTTTTTGGATTTCTTTGGACTTAAGGGTTACAGGATTTGATGTTGCTGATACAAATGTGGTCTCAAACTCAGTTTTCATTTTTACCATTTTCTCTTTAATTCTTTATGTTGAGTTTGGATCTCTTTTGTACCAGCAATCATCTGTAAGATGATTGAACCAACCACATACTTCACATGGTTTCTTCTTCATCTTATGTTGATCATCAACAAGAGGGTGAAGCAACTGAAGACTTGCTCTTCAATGCTTTGGAAGCATTGTTTGCTTTCTTGACTTCCTCTTTAGTAGTCTTCAAACTCTTTCTACTGATAGTTTTCTTCTTTTCAGTACTGGCAGTAGTTGGAGTTTGAACTTCAGGTGTTAAATCCTGCTCTCTAGTCCTTTCTGGACTTTCAGAATTAACTCCTGAGTTGATCAACTCATTGATCATGTGAGTGTCAACATTGGAACCATCAACATCAGCTGATAGGTTCTGAGAGGGCTTGGTGTTGACTTCTACTTCTGATAGTGCTGTATCAGAAAGTAGATCACATGATGAAATGGATTGGTTATTACTCTCACCATCAGATTCTACTCTGCTCTAGGAGTAAAATCTGTAGTGGAGCATGTGATTGTAACCAATGCCAAACTTCACATTGGAAGCAGATTGCTTACTAAGAAGCATTTCAAAACCTTTGCATGATTGTACCCATCGATCACACTCTACCTGGGTGACTACAAGGGTTTCCTTGAGATCTTTATACTTCTCTAGAAGTATCTCTTCCCTAGCCTTATCATCAGTATTTGGCATTTAAGTTTGTAAATCTCATCATTCTTATCATTAGCACAGACTCAATTCAGCTTTGCTTTTGGAAATTATTTGTTCTAGCTCAATGTTCTTGTTGATTAAAGCTACATTTGCTTCTCTAATAGATGCAAATGCTGCTAACATGTTTCAGAACACAATTTGGCTTTTGCCTTAGAGGATACCTGTGATACCTTTGGTGTAGAGGCATTAGTGGATGAAGTATCAGCAGAATCCAAAGCCATAAGAGCTAGATTTCCAAAGGGACTTTCACCACCATGTTGACCAGCACCTGAGAACAGTTGTTCATGGCCAGACAAGTCATCTGGTAAACTGCTCCAGTCAACAACTCCTGGGGTGAAGAAGCTGTGTTGTTGAGGTTGAGTTTGTTGATAAGATTGGGAAGGTTATGGTTCAGGCAATGCTTGTGGTTGTTGTGCAATTGGAGCTTGAACAGGATTCGGTTGAGGCATATAATAGCAGGGATAAGGATATGACATTTGACCCTGTGGAACAAAGCATGCAGGAGATCTAGGATGTGAATGATGACCAGAACCAGCAGGATGTTGCCCTCTGTTTTGTGGACTAGTACTAGGAAAAGTCACAAAGGGTGCAGAAGAGTTAGATCCAGTTGATCTACACTCTCTTGCAAAGTGTCCCAGCCTTTGGCATTTGTGACACCTCAACTTACTCTTGTCAAAACCAACTTTGGTTTTGCCAGAGAGTCCAGGAAATTTCCTGCCAATTCTCTTATAGAACTTCTGAGATCTGATATTAATCAGTGCCATTTGGCTCAGAATATCCATCTCTTCTAGATCATCATCAGCTATTCCTTTCAAATCATCCATGATGAAGCATAGATTGTCATTATTACTGCCAGAATGACTATCAATACCAACAAATGCATGATAAGAACTATTTGAAGAGAAATCAATATGCTCATCTTAATTGCTTTCAGATGCAGCATATTCTGACTCATGACCAACCAAGGCAGTATTCCCTGGTACAAAGTCATCAGTGAGCTTTCCTGATGAGGACAGTTTCCTCTTCTGCTCTATCTCTCTTTCAAATGTAAGCAGTTTCCCATGAAGTTGGGTGAGAGATAGGCTATCCAGATTTGCACTAGAGCGTAAGACAATAGTGTATGTGTCCCATCTCTCAGGCAGTGATCTGATGAACCTGTTATTCATCTGGCTATTGGTGTATTCCTGTTTCACCATTTTCAGTTCAGAGATCAAGCAGGAAAATGCTCAAACTGTTAAGTCAGTGTCTCACCCTTTCTATGAGAGAATGTCTCATATTGTTGGGCAAGGATTTCTCTGTTGTTTGCTAAGACCTCATCTGTGCCACCGAATTGTTCCTTCAGGGCATTCCAGAGATCATGAGCAGTTTCATGATGCATAAGCCCTGAATAGATTTCATTAGGCAGTGCCATGGCCAGAATTCCATGGGCTTTAGCATCAATCTCAAACAGTTTCCGAACTTCATCAGAGTATTGTTCCTTCTTCTTCGGAACCATTTGATTGGTTTTCGGATTGTTCACCATAGGCTTATGTGGTCCATGTACCACAGATGTCCAACAACCTGAACTGTTAACAGACAGGTGATGAAGCATTCTTCGTTGCCATATGTTATACTCGGTCCTAACCAGCATCGGGGGCTTGGTTGAGGAACCGGTATTGTGAGGATCATTAGAAGGAGTAGTCATCTCAGATTCAATCAAATTCAATTAAGCTATAACAGATTTAGAACAAAACACAACAACCAATTGAACCAAGAGAGATCTCAAAATAAATGAACGAAAGCGACAGAAATTCAATAATCTATAACCAGTTCTTGCGAATATGCTAGTTCAATCAAACATAGATATCAATTAGCAGTTTCAATGATCAATTGTTAGATCGATCAATGATTAACCTGCTCTGATACCACTTGTTAGGATCAGTGATCTACGTTTGATTGATTAGAGAGTATAGCAGCGGAAATCTAACAATGATTAGCCAATTCACAAGAACGAAAAGATATTCAATGAAGAACAAAAACGGTTATAGATAGAGAGAATTCTGCAAATATATTTCATTCAATATTCGCTTCGTGGTAACGGAATGTCACACTTACAATTAGGTCGACACCTCTTATATAAGAGATGTGACGTCTGCTGATGTCACTTGATAGTGACATCTAACAGAATTATTCCAACTGAAACACAACTACTGAAGATGTCAAAACAGCTGACATCTTCTTACAAAAATACTAAGTGTTATCAGTTACTATAACTACTGAAAAACATAAAACTACTGATACTACAACGACTGAAGAACAAGCTCTTCAGTCGTTTTACAAAACTACTAAAAGTAAAAACATAAAACTACTGATATCACAACTACTGAAGAAGTACTCTTCAGCTGTTGTGACAAACTACTGAAACTTCAGTACTTGGTCTTCAGACTTGAACTTCAGACGTTTCATCAGCTGATGACTTTAGTAGATATCATCAGCTGATGTCTTCAGTATTTGTCTTCAGACTTTGTACACCAGTTGTTGATCTTCGGCACTTGTAGACTCTTCAGCTGTTGTACTTCAGTACTTTGATCTTCAGCTTCAGCACTTGTGTTCTTCAGCTGTTCAGCTTCAGCACATGTGTTCTTCAGCTGTTCAGCTTCAGCACTTGTGTTCTTCAGCTGTTGAGCTTCAGCACTTTAGTCTTCAGCTGTTGAAGTCTTCAGCACTTGATCTCAGCTGTTGAAGTTTTCAGCACTTGTCGAATGCTGATGAAGCCTTCAGCAGTTGTTGTGATATCATGTGGGACTTAGAGGTTTTCTGATCTGGGCTCATTGGTTCTTTTGGTCCAACAGTTAGGTTTACGTCGCTGTAGTAACTCATAGCACATTTTTCCATGGCGTTTAACTACCGGAACTCGATTGATCGTATAACATGCATTTGCAACTGCCTCATTCCAAAATTGAATAGGCAGTTTTGAGTATGCTAACATAGTCCGTGCGGTCTCTATCAAGCTATGATTCTTCCGTTCAGCAACACCGTTCATCTGAGGAGTGTAGGCAGAGGTAAATTGATGCACAATTCCCTTTTCCTTACAGTAGGCCTCCATCCACTGATTCTTGAACTTAGTTCCGTTGTTTGAGCGCACTTGTCGTACTTTGAGCTTGTATAGGGATTCTAGTGTAGTTACTAATTCCTTGAAGGATTCAAATGTTTTTGATTTGGACTTCAGAAACATTACCCAAGAGAATCTTGAGTAGTCATCCGTAACTACATAGCAGTAAAAGTCGCCTGCAATGCTTCTTGTACTGACTGGACCAAACAGATCCATGTGAAGAAGCTCAAGAGGTAGTTCTATGGAATGAACTTTCTTTTCCTTATGAGACTTCTTTGTCTGTTTGCCCTTCTTGCACGCAACACAGAAATCTAGGAGTTGGAAGTTTATTACGTTCACTCCCCTCACTAGATCATTCTAGATCAAGTGATTCATCTTTCTCGGATTTATGTGTGACTTAGAGGTTTTCACGATCTGTTGTGGCCTTTGAAAGATCCAAGACATAAAGATCATTATATCTTGAAGCCGACATTAGGACTTGGTCCTCCGGGATCGCGTAGTCCTTCTTCAGAACGTAACACTTCTTGTTGTCAAAGACTACTTTGAATCCTTTATCACAAATTTGAGAAACAGAAAGTAAGTTATTCTGTAATTGTTGGACATAGTTTACCTTGTCAAACATAACTTTCTGATTTCCTACTTCTCCTTGGGCTGTGATATACCCTCCTTTGTTTCTAGCATATGAAACATGCCCTCCTTTGATTTGTCTAACATTTGATAAGAGAGCACTATTCCTCCTCATATGCCTGGATGCTCCACTATCTACAATCCACATATTAGTCTCAGCACCATAGCGAACACCCTCCACATTCAATGAAAACTTTAGTTCATGTTAGGAACCCAAGCCTTCACTGGCCTGGGTTTCCCTGAGGCATCACATAACATAAACTCAACCCATTGACCATTTGAGGTTGAGGAAAGCTCAGATGTCTGTTTGTTCTCATTTTCAGACGTTAAGGTGGATTTTTCTTTCCATAGACCAGCTTTGTGTAAGGCCTATTTGTGATAAACAAACGACTGGCTAATGGGTTGAACTGTGGGTTCACTATCCCTTTCAAGAGGCGTCACTGAGTTCCTCTTAAAAGATCTAGGAAGTTCAACTTTCCTCCTCGGTGTCTGATAATAAGGACAATGAGACGCAATGTGACCGTACTCTTCACAGTCGTAGCAGGATCTACTTTCAACTTTATGGTTTAAATGTTTTTGTGGAGATGTAGGTGTCACACGGTTGACCTTATTTTGTTTAGATTGAGACACTTCTTTGTTAGATGTATGGTCGGGTTTTACAAACTTAATTGTTTTACCTGGTTTTGCATCTTTTATTTCTTGTTTACCTGGACTTTGACATGATATGCGTGATTGATTAGTTTAATAGTCTTTTTGGGTTCTGATTTGACTTTGTTTGAACCTGAATTTATATTAACCTTTTCAACTCTTTTTCCAGGTTAACACAAGGCATTTTTCCTTTTGCCTTTGAAGTGGACTCCTTTTGTTTAGTGCCAGATGCAATTGATTTACTTGTGGTATCTGGGTCACTAACAAGAGGAGTGGTCACCACATGATCCTTGATGGGGTTATTATTAATTGGTTTACTTTTGGAGCTCATCAAAGTCTCAAGTGGTGGCGGAACCACTTTGTATTCCAATACCTCTCCATTGTTTCTTTCTCTCACTAAGTGTTGGACAATATGAGATGAGCTTGTCCAACTGTGCAGTTTTTGTTTTAAGGAGTTGACTTCTACTTCTAAAACTGCTTTCTACTTCTTAGTGTCCTCTAGGGAGTTAAGATAGTACCTAATATCATTAGCTTGGTTAAAGGCAACTACTTCTGTTTCCCTAAGTTGTTTGTTCAAAAGGTCTATCTTTTCCTTTTAACTGTGCTTATTTTGTTTTAAAACTCTATTAGCTTCTGTGCAAAGTTCTAGATCCTTTACCAAGCTATCATTATAATTTAATAATCTAGCAAATTTTAAATCTATGCTTTCTCTAAATTTATTACAATCAGAACAAGCATGATTATTAAACAACTGGTCAGTAGTACTTACTTGAGATGTTGAAGTGGAATCAGCCATGTGTGCAGAATCTGTTGTCTCTGGTTCTGGTGATTCCAACTTTGATGCAATTTTTTCTTCTTCAGGCAGGTGGTTGACCACAGGTGCAGTGTCTTCAGAATTTGACATTGCGAGCTCTACTGCTATATCTTCCTCACTGGCGGAATCGTCATTTATGTCATCCACACTAGCTATGTTGGTCTCTCCCGGTAAGACAAACCGAAAGCTCCAGTCCTATCCTTCATCCTCGTTCACAGTTAAAGCTTTAGGATCCTTGCTTGATGAAGTAGGACTACTAGATGTGGCTTTGTCCTGATGATTGAAGGACGAGAAAGGATTGCCATTACCAGTCTTCATTGGCTTCACACACTCCCGTTTGAAGTGTCCCTTCTCACCACAGTTGAAACAGGTTACCTTTGACTTATCAAAGCCAAAAGTTGTCCTTGGTTGCAACCAAGTTCTGTCCGGTTTTTTTGACAAACTTCTTAGCTCGTCGACAGCACATGCCAAGGCCCACATAATATCCATTCGTTCCAAGTCCATCTCATCCACCTGTTCATAATCCTCATCTGCTAGGTGACAGTTTCCTATCTTTCCAGCAATTAGTCTATCATAGGAGTGGACTACAACAGCTTAGAGGTCCATGTGTTCTCTAGCTACCTCAACAGTCACGTTACCGAAGTTCTTGATCTTCAAGTTTGCTGCATTAGCTTCAGGTATAATATACTGGGTACCAGATGACCCTGACGTTTTAGACCCTGAAGTAGATGTTTGTGCTGGACTTGCTGAGTTTGAGACGAAGGCAGTCTGCAGTGGTGCTCGAGATGTATTGACCGAGGAGTTGTGTGTAGAGCGCATGATTCTGGTCATAGTTTGCCTTTTGTGCTCTATACTTCATCCTAAGCTCCTCCTCTCTCAGTTCAGAATGAAGTCATTTATGTCTAACTTCGAGAGCATCCCATTCTGTCTGATATTAGAAACGAAGGAAGCCCATTTCTCTGGTAATCCATCTGCAAAGTTGGATACCTTATCCTCCATTGACGTAGTTACTCCATGAGTGTGCATCTCACTCATCAAGTGGTAGAATCTGTCGATCACATCGTCCAGGCCTTCCTTTCCCATTGAAGAGAAGTTGTCAAACTCCTTCTTCAAAGCTTTGGCCTTAATGGCCTTGAGTGAGGCATTTCCGTCATACCTCTTCTCCAACGCACCCATAGTTTCTTTGCTTGAGTATATTCCGAGTACTGATGGAAGATTTCCTTCAGAATAGACTGAGTAAGCAAAGCCTAGACTTTCTTCTCAGCGTTGTGTTTTACCTTTTATGCATCAGACATGCCACTTAACGTAAGATTAACACCGTCAGCTCTAACAGGCATGTTGTACCCCGATTCTATTGCCTCCCACAAATTTGTATCTACTCCATTTAAATAGATTTCGAAACGTTGCTTCCATTGTGGGTAGTCGTCTAACGTGATAAGCTTCGGGGGCTTATTATGAATTCCCACTTCGTTATCCAATAGCAGTAGATTCTGAATACGAGTGTCTCTACTTGCTGTGTATGCTGAATACTGGTCCTCCATTTCACTTAACTTTACTATTAAACAAACTTTTTATGTGTGCGAATGAAGGTATGCGATTGGGCTTATTCGGCCGATTGAACTAGGCGAATGGTTCAATCGTGCGACTGAACAAATGCGGATGAGTCAGTTGTTCGAATGAACTAATGGGGTTGAATAGTTCGAATAGGGTTCTCAGTCCAATGATTGAAGGTACGAATGTGTTGGACCCTTGAAAGGATCATACATGCCAACTCAATGGGTGATTTGATGATCGTTCTGCTGAAATCCCTCAAGTCCAAGAAGAAATGCGAATGAAGAATCTGCTTAGAAGAATAAAGTATTGTCTCCCGCATTTGTCAATACAGAAGGCACAGAACAAATACAGACAAGTATTTGTTCTTCCGCATTGACAAATACAGAAGACCAAAATGTATATGCGGACAAGTACTTACTCTTCCGCATTGACAAATGCGGAAGACAAAGTAAATGCGGACAAGACTTTGCTCATCTGCATTGACAAATGCGGATGACCGAACAAATGCGCACAAGTATTTGTTCATCCGCATTAACCAATGCGGATGACCAACATACTAATACGGTTGATCAAGTGAAGAAATGCTGATCAAGTTAACTCATCCGCATTTGTCAATGCGGATGAACACGCAAAGATGTGGATGAAGGCTTAGACTAGTTCTGATGTAATAGGTCAGGGGTAGTTTAGTCATTTTGTAAAAGGAATCTTGTCTGCCTATAAATAGAATAGATACCTCGTACATGAGGCGACAACTGATAGATAGAGAATTTTTGTTGTAATTATTCTCTATAATTTATCAGCTTTCATATATCAATACAAACAACATTTATGAGTATTTTTCTTGCTTGAATGTTCTTTGATCGTTTGTTTCCGCCACTCAATCATTGACTTGATTATCATATTCGATTCACAGTAAGAATATCACTCTTACTCAACCCCAGTCAATTGGTATCAGAGCTTTGGCTCTCGATTCTCTTTCAGATCTGCGCACAGACTGAATAGAACTCGATTGATCTGGTAATCAAGTTGCTAGTAGTGGATATCATCATCTCTACTTAGTAAACAACAAGAATATTCCTGTCAAACAACAAGAAAATCATTATAGAACTCATTCTGAACCTCGAAAGAACTGCTTAAACAAGTTGGACTCATCAAACATAATCAACTAAATCTATACTTACACAAATCAACATGGATTTTAACAGTTATTTTGAACTTGGTCATAAACCTAAACCTCCCATGCTTAAAACACAAATATGAGTTTAAACAGTGGAGAATAAGGTTTAGAAATTATATCACAGGTGTAGATCCTGATTCTTGGATTTCAATATGTAAGGGTCCACACATCCCTGTTACTCTATCAACAGCTCAAGCTGCACTTTACAATACTGCTAGAATACCCATTAAAGACTTAACTCTGGATGAAGATGACTATAAGAAAATCAAGATTGACCTTAAAGCATACTCAATTTTGACTCAAGCACTCAAGATGGATGTGCTGAAAAGATTGGAAAAGTATGGAACTGCTAAAGCCGTTTGGGATGCACTGAAAATTATATGTGAAGAAAGCAGTGAGGTGGCTGAAATTAACAAAGACAAGCTGATCAATCAGTATGAAACCTTCCACCACACCAAAGGAGAATCCATATCAAAACAACTGCATAGATTTATACAGTTGGTAAATGACTTGGAAATCATGGGAGTCTCTTACAATATTAAAGAACTTAACAAGAAAATGCTTCACAGTCTCCCTAAAAGCTGGAAATAGAATATGACCATGCTGAAAAATACTCTTGATCTTGAGAGTACCACTCTAGACATTATGATAGTCAAAATTGAAGCTTTGGAACTTGATGAACGAAGCAGAAACCTGAGTGGACCAAGAGTGATTGAGGCTTACAAATTTCCGTCAGAATCTCATTCTGTTGAAAATGCTTTCATCACTGAGGAAGATGATTTCATCTCATCAAGAGATCAAATGAACAATACTGGGTTCATTGCAACTCCACCATTCAATCATCCATCAACGTCATCACAAGCACCTAAAGTCTCCACTGCTCCTCAAACCTCTCCTGAAGACTCAAGATCAGAAGAGCGAAAGGCAACTTACAATGCCTTTGTTGCAAGCTTTGAAGCCTACCTGGGAGGAAGACTCACTTCTGCCCACCTAATTCAGGAAGATTGGGAAGAAATAGATCCTGATGATGTTGAGGAAATGGATCTATAGTGGCAAATGGCAATGATTGCCATGAGAGCCAAGAAATTCTTCAGAAAAGGAAAAAAGTCGAGCCTGAATGAGAACACAAAACTTGGATATGATAAATCCAAGGTGAAATGCTTCAACTGTGGCATGACTTGCCATTTCTCGAGAGAGTGCAATGCCCCCAAAAGAAATAACTATCAAAGGAACGCTCCAGGCCAATCATCATCACAGCCCAACTCAAGCTATCACTACAACAATCAACAACAACAGTATCATCATTCTCATCATCAACAAACATACCAGAATCAACCACAATTGACAAATCAAGCTCATGCAAGCAGTCAGCTTTCTGCCAGTGCCTTTGTGATAAAACAAGATGGGATATGTGACTGGTGTGTGTATGCTGAGGAAGTCAAGCCTCAATTCCAAAATCATGCTCTTATGGCTCACATCAAGGATGGACCATCTTCAATGCCTACTGAGGTAAAAACTAACCTTTGTAGTGAAAAATGCATTAATGAATTACAAGAGTATAGGGAACACAACCATAATCTGGCAAATAAAACTAAAGAAGAAAAAGTGAAGTTAGAAATGATGAAGAGAGAACTAAAAATATTTGAAATCAAAATCAAATCTCTCATTTCTGACATAGAAAAACTGCATGGTGAGAAATACACTATTGCAGCTGAAAATGAGCTACTTACTGAAAAGTTAGCTCAAGCTAAAGCTCAACAATCTATGACTGAAGTGAAACTTGAAAAGTTTCCAATGTCTTCAGTCAAACTGCAAGAGATCTTGGATTCCCAAAAGGATCCAAAGGACATGTCAGGGATTGGGTATAATTCATGTCCTCCACCATACAATGACAATTACACTATCATGCCTGACTTTGTCTCACTCTCTGAATCAATTGAACCTAAAACTATGGAACCTAAATCAGTAGTGAAACAAGTGACAAATCTTCAAAACAAACCTGATGTTTATTTTGAAACCAATGAGGATAAAATCAAGTTAGGTCACCCAATCAAAATCAAAGAGTGTTTAAACAAGACAATGAGTGTCATGAAACCATCAAGCCCCGTAAAAGCAATTGTACCTTTTATAAAATTCATACCATCTGTTTTACAAGGCAAAAAGAAATATGTCAAGACAGTGAAACCCACTACTGAGAGTAGTTCTGATAATGAGATTATATCTCCACAAAATTCAAGCAAATCAAAAAAGGTTTCACTGAAAAAGAAACAAACTGTAAAACTGAGTTCAACACATAAAACTACATCAGACCCTCAGTCATCAAGGTTAAGGCAGGGAGTTGGGTTTGATATCTGTAACAAGGAACATGTTGACCAGTTTGAGAAAGAAGTGAGAAATAGGTTGAAGAAACAGAAACATCCCAGACAACTGAACAAAAGTAGTGTTATGAAGCAAACTACTAAAATGGCTGATTCTGATTCATCGCCTAAAGAAAAGAAAGTAACTCATCAAAAGAAAGTATCAGTTGAGTCACACAAAGAAAAACTGATTCAAGAAACAAACAAATGTATTGTGATATTTGTGACATGTTCAATCACAAGACAGATAAATGCTTCTTTATTCAATATTGTTCTATCTGTGATATGAATATCACTCCACCAAAAATGCTATTTCAACAAGTATTGTTCAATCTGACATGAACAATCACAATACATCTGATTGTTACTTTAATCAAAAGGGGTTGAGAATTCCACAACACAAGCCCATCTCAACAACATCTACTGTGACGCACTCTGTCAGACCTCATCTTCATAATACTTAATCTAGGACACCTAGATCAACAAATGACAGAAATAACTTGAAGGATTTAAGGAAGGGTCAAAGAAATCATCTCACAATAAAACACAAACTTGACCTTCCTAAGCAAAAACCAATCTTTGATAATGAAGCTCGGGCTAAATTTTTACAAAGAAATAAAGACCAATGATATCATTATTCATCTGAATCCTCAATAGATGTTGATGAGATGACTCGACCAATTCATCATCAAAAATCTCCGAGAACACCTCCATCCAAATCACAATTTAGAGGGAAATACTAGGAGCTGACTATCATGAATAGGAACGGGAAACCCAAGACCATCATGGCTTGGGTTCCTTATTCTAATTAGTTCTTTTTGCTTGTAGGTTCATTCACCCAAGACAGTGGATGCTCCCGACACATGACTGGAGATCGTTCCCTCCTTCATGATTTCAAATACATACAAGGAACTATTGTGGCGTTCGGTGGAGATTCAGAAGGTGGTAGAATTATAGGAGAAGGATCTATGACAAACAAGATGCTGAGCTTTAACAGAGTGAATTACTATGAACAACTGAATTTCAATCTGCTAAGCGTGTCTCAGATCTGTGACAAAAAATATTCCACTCATTTTACAGACACTCACTGCTACATTCTGAAACCTGGATTTTAGATTCTTGAAGAATGGGTTGTCTTAAAGACTCTGAGGAAGAATAATACATATGTCTTAAACCTGTGTTCTGCATCACCTAAGGAAGAAACATGTCTTTTGTCTAAAGCATCATTTGATGAGTCATAGCTTTGGCATAGACGTTTGGGGCACACTAACTTCAAAAATATGAACAAATTAGTCAAAGGAAACCATGTCATTGGTCTTCCTCAAAAAGAATTCAATTTTATTGATCAATGTTCAGCGTGCCTCTAAGGAAAACAACACAAATCGTCTTACAAAACCAAGCTGGTGAATACTAACAATACTCCATTGAAGTTACTTCACATGGATCTTTTTGGACCAACTCATGTAATGAGTATGGGAAAGAAACAGTATTGTTTAGTGATCGCTGATGACTTTTCTCGAGTCACATGGGTGTTCTTCCTACTTCATAAAAATGAAGCATCCTAAATCATTCAAGAATTTATAACTAAAATTGAAAATCAACTAGATCTTAAGGTCAAAATAATAAGAAGTGATAATGGTACAGAGTTCAAAAATGAAAATATGAGTTCCTTTTGTGCAACCAAAGGCATTGCTCATCAATTCAGTGCAGCTAGAACTCCTCAACAAAATGGGGTAGCTGAAAGGCGAAATAGAACACTGATTGAAGCAGCAAGAATGATGCTAGCCAATGCTAAATTGCCAATCACCTTCTGGGCAGAAGCAGATCGTGCTTTGTGCAAAATCGAACTCTGATTGTTAAAGAAAGTAACATGACACCTTATGAAATGATCTTTCATAGGAAACCATTTATTGAATTCCTTAAATCATTTGGTTGTCTAGTCTTAATATTAAACACCCGTGATCATTTGGGAAAATTTTCATCCAAGTCTGATGAAGGATTCTTTGTAGGTATTCTTCTATCTCAAAGGCTTATAGAGTGTTCAATCCTAGACTGAACATTATTGATGAATCTAAAAATGTTCAATTCAAAGAACATTCGTTTCCCAAATCTACAAATGGTCCTAACTGGTTGTTTGATATTGACATATTTACAAAATCATTTGACCAATTTCATTTGTCTGATGCAAGAACTATACATTCAGGTGATACTTCATCAACTGTAGAAACAAGAGATAATTATCCATTGATTCCACCTACATCTGATGAACATATGAATGAAGATGTTCCTCTTCAAGCTGATCCCATCAGACAACTATCACAAAACCTTAGTGTTTCTTCTGAAGAAGGTCCCAGCCTGGTACCATCTCACTCAGATGACTTGTCAAATGAGATCAGAAATCAAAAACAGGCTTCTCATCCAGTAGAAACACAAGGTACATCAAATGATGCAAGCAATCTCAGTGTTGCTGAAGATGTAGCAGTTATTGAAACAGAAGTTGACAATCTTCATAATTCAACAACAATACAAAATGAATGTGCCTCTGACCATATTGAACTGAATGTCTCCAATGTTGATGTAACTATTGCTGGTGACACCATTCCAACCACAAGAATACACAAGAATCATCCAGTTGAAACCATTATTGGTGATCTTAACGAGAGGGTGACAACAAGCAAGTCCAGTATTGCAAATATCTGTTTGTTCTCCTGCTTTCTATGTCAAACAGTACCCAAAAACATCAAAGAGGCACTTCAAGACAATAGTTGGATTGAAGCAATGCCGGAAGAATTGCTCTAATTAATAAGCAAGAAGTATGGCAGTTGGTAGATCTTCCCGAAGGACAATACCCTATCGGCACCAGATGGTTGTATAGGAACAAGACTGATGATAGAGGGATAGTCATCAGAAATAAAGCAAGACTAGTGGCACAGGGATACACTCAGGAAGAAGGAATCGACTACGTCGAAGTGTTTGCTTCTGTTGCCAGACTAGAAGCAATCATAATCTTTCTTGCATATTCTGCGTCCATGAAATTTACTGTTTATCAAATGGATGTAAAGTGTGCCTTTCTGTATGGAAAGATTGCTGAAGAAGTCAAATTGAGTCAACCACCTGGCTTTGAAGATCCAGACTTCCCTCACATAGTTTACAAACTTGACAAAGCTCTGTATGGTCTTCATCAAGCACCAAGAAAGTGGTATGAGACTCTATCATCCTTTCTTCTTGAACATGGGTATGAAAGAGGAAATATTGATCAGACTCTCTTCAGAAGAATAAGAGGGAAAGACATGCTGTTAGTCTAGATCTACGTGGATGACATTATATTTGGCTCGACAAACAAGCAACTTTGCAAAGAATTTGAAGACCTTATGCATTCAAAGTTCCAAATTGTTGGATTCTATGTGCCCAAGACACATGGAATATTGATGCCGTTAGTACGTTATGATCCAAGTCGGGTTATACCCAATAACAAGCTTAGCAAACACCAATAAACATTTAATTGATGATATGATCATGCAATTAAATATTTACACCAATTTAGAAAATGGTTTTTCTAAATAAGTTGCATATGAGATGGAACAACTTATTAGGATATTTTGTTCATGATTATTATTTGTAATGTTATTTAAACAAATTAGATAACATCAAATAATAAAAAAGGGGGTTTATAACTTATACAATTAATAGTTACTTGTATAAATTAATTGATGACTAGCTTAATTTTATGTGTGTGTGTTTGAGAGGGAAAAATTCCCTTCCCCTTTAAAAATTTCGGCCGCCCACATAAGGGATTGGCCCTTTTCTTTTCTTGATAACACACACAAAAGGAGGTCATTGATTAGAACCCTTACCACCACTCTCATTACATGCAAACAAGACCAAAAACTCTCTCCTTTCTCTCTCTAGTTCTGGGCAATTAGCAGCAAGATTGGGGTCTTCTCTTTGGTTTTTGGTGTTCATCTTCCTAACAAGAAGAGTGGTTGCACACAAGCTTGGGGTATACAAACTTGAGGAGTCCTTCCTTGGAGTCTTGGCCGATTCACAAGCTTCATTCAAACCTTCCTTGGTTGACATTTTGGCTGGAGAAAAGGTAGTTCATCACAGCTTTATGAAGCTGTGATTTTATGTCACTTACTTTTTGTTCATAGCTTGTTCATTCACATATTAAAGATCCCTTTGATTTGGGTTTGTTTTTCATCTTAAAACATCATTAAGAACATGAAATTTTCACATTATAAACGTATTATAATGCTATACTTCCGCTGCGTTTTTCAGAAAGTTTAAAAGGTTAAACTTGTTTTGTGTTCTATCAAACCCATCAACGGCATCAAGAGCCGGTTATGTGGATAACTTGCTTGTTCTTAGTCTTTAGAATCGGTTTTGAAGAAGTATTATCTCTTATTATTGTCTGATTTTGGGCTGCTATATTTTGTATGAATGATTCCCCAAACTTTCAAGGTCATATCACACATGCTAGTGATTATACTTTGAAATATATATATATATATATATTATGAAATGTTGATTGTTTGGACAATGTTTAAAACCCAAAATTTCAGTTTATGTTGGCTGAAATTTTGTGGTTTTAAGTGGGGTTTCATTATATGTTTGGATGATATGATCATTGGATGTTAGTGTGCATAACCTAGCCTTTGGCCCTTATGATTTGGATGATTGGAATGGTTGGTTTTATTCATTCAATTGGGTTGTAAATTTTTATGTTTATTATTTGGGTTGTAATTATTTGTTCATTTGGTTATGTAATTAATAGATTAGGTGCATTTCTTTTATTAGAAAAAAATGTATTAGGATACAATTTTGTAAAAGGAAGATGCACAAGATCAAGACCCAAACATGGACATCAAGAACATGGACCTTGAAGTATTGGATATGGATTCAAGTGGGAGTCCATGGACACATATAAATGTGTCATTACAAACCCTTAGGAAAGACCTTATGATGACACTTGTGATGGAAAAAAGTGTTGTCAACTTAGTGGCTATGGTTATGCACTCATGTTTGTATGTTTATACTTGTTTGAATGTTTGTTATTTGATTGTATGGTTGAAATTTTGACATGCATTACAAACTAATTAACAAACTTAACAGTTATAAAAATGATGGTTCTTAATCATTAAAATGTAATAAAAGGTTATTAAAATGATTTAATGATTTTAAAGATTAAAATTGGTTTTAATCAAAGGAACATAGGGTACCTTGTATTTGAAAGCATGCAAATACAAGTACATAGAGTTTTCTAAAACTTGTATTATGAAATCTCTAAAATTTTAAACAAGATCAACACCGTCCTTACTCTTAGTGGGATAAAGGTCACCTAACCATTTTGAGGGAACTTGTGACTTGAGGTGAGAATGCCTTATTTGTGGGATAAAGGTCACCTAACCACTTATTTTGGCAAATTCACACGTAGGTGTAAGTAGTGTATCTTGATTTGCAAACCATGTCAAATGGATCACCTACGGTGTGGTTTCCAAATGGTGTTGATGGGATTAACATGCCGACTTTACATATGATGTTTCAAGTCGATCCCATATTTCTAGAAGTTGCAAATGGTTGCAATCGTCAAACGTTGACCACCTTATTAATTTAAATCGTGGGATAAAGGTCACCTAACCACAATTTAAATGTAATGTTGGGTTCTAGACTTTAATATAAAAATGACCTTAAAAGGCATTAATTATTAAAAATAACAATATCGAAAATACTAAAATAGATCTTTGTTAAATTTTGTAGATGGCCACCAACAATGAAAATCATAATAACTCATTCGCGTCCAACCAATCATTACGAGCGATCCTCCAAAAGGAACGTCTAAATCATAACAACTTTATTGATTGGTATCGAAACTTGAGAATCGTTCTCAAGCAAGAGAGAAGATCATATGTTTTAGACGACCCTATCCCCGATCAACCTACTGAGGATGATGAGGAGGCCTACAACGATTGGCTCAAGTACACTGAGGACTCTATCCAAGTGTCTTGTCTCATGCTAGCGAGCATGACTCCAGATCTCCAAAAGGAGTATGAACATCACGGAGCTTATGACATGATAACCCAGCTGAAGGAAACGTTCCAAACGCAAGCAAGGGTTGAGCGCTTCGAAATGGTTCGAGCACTCCATGCATGTCGTATGGACGACAACCAATCTGTTTCATCTTATGTACTTAAGATGAAAAGCCATATTGACCGCCTCGAGAGGCTTAATTGTCCTGTCTCGAAGGAATTGGCCACGAATTTGATCCTTAATGGCCTTACCAAGAAGTTCGAGACATTCGTGTTGAACTACAACATGAATGATTGGGACAAAAGCATTGGTGAGCTTCACTCAATGTTGAAAACAACCGAGGCGGCCATGGGTAAAAGGGTTTTACCCGTTCTCACCATCAATGAAGGTGGGAACAAGAAAAGGCCTCATCCCACACCAAAGGCAAAGGTTGCAAAGGGTAAGGGACCCGTTTGGGGAAAGGGGAAAGGGGTGGCAAGGGTGCCACCCAAACCCCAAGAGAAGAAGCAAAAGGTTGCTACCAATGACCCATGCTTCAAGTGTGGGGAGATTGGACATTGGGCAAGAAATTGTCCTGTTCATCTCCAAGAGTTGAAAGCCAAGAGGGACGTTGGGTAGACCTCAGGTACAATATACATGATTCATATTGATCTTAATGTTACATCTTCAAACACATGGGTATTAGATACCGGATGTGGAACTCATATTTACAATTTGTTGCAGGGGTTCAAAAGAAGTATGGACTTCAATCAAGGGGATGTTAGCCTCTTCATGGGCAATGGAACTAAAGTCCAAGTTGAAGCTCGTGGGGACTACATCTTGAAACTTCCAAGTGGCTTGGATATTATTTTGAAGAATATTTTGTATGCTCCTAGTTTGACTAGGAACATTATTTCTGTATCCCAATTAAGACTTTATGATTATGTATTATCTTTTATTGAAAATGATATTCATGTTTCTTTAAATGATATGTTCTATTTTAAAGCTATACCCATTAATGGTATTTATGAATTGGTTCATGAAAATGCTTCAAATAGTTCATTGTACCATACTAACACCAAGAAACTCAAGTTAGATTTGAGTGATACCTATCTTTGGCATTGTCGTCTTGGTCATATAAACAAGAAACGTATACAAACACTTCAAAAGAATGGTCTTTTAAAAACGAATGAATGTGATTCATTTGATGTATGTCAATCTTGTTTACAAGGTAAAATGACTAAGGCACCCTCTAGTGGAACTAGCAAAAGGGCAAAAGATTTATTAGGAATCATACATTCGGATGTATGTGGTCCTTTTAAACCAATGACTAGGAATGGTGAAAGATACTTCATTATCTTTACCGACGATTATAGTCGCTATGGGTATGTGTACTTATTAAGGCACAAAGATGAAGCTTTTGAAATGTTCAAAATCTTCAAGAATGAAGTAGAAAATCAACTCAACAAGTCGATTAAAGTTCTCCGCACCGATAGAGGAGGTGAATACCTAAGTGATGCTTTTCAAGATCATCTTAGGAATTGTGGGATTGTCTCACAACTCACTCCACCTGGAACACCACAACATAATGGTGTGTCTGAGAGGAGGAATCGAACCTTATTGGATATGGTTCGATCTATGATGGCTAAAAGCACATTACCTCTATCATTTTGGGGTCTCGCTTTGCTCTCCGCAGCCCGTATTCTAAATATGGCCCCAACCAAAAAGGTGGAAAGGACACCTTTTGAGATATGGCATGGAAGAGTTCCATCCTTATCATACTTAAGGGTCTGGGGTTGTGAGGCTTATGTTAAGACTCCCACCCCAAACAAATTGGAAGTCCGATCCACTAAGTGTATCTTTGTTGGATACCCTAGAGATTCTATGGGATATTATTTCTATGATCCACCGGAACAAAAGGTGTTTGTTGCCAGAAAGGGTGAGTTCTTAGAAGCAAAGTTCCGTATGGAAGGAACTAGCAGTAGAACAGTGGATCTTGAGGAGGATCAAGAACCACAACCCGATGCACGTTTGGTTGAAACTAGCACTCAACATGAGGATGTTGAAGATGATCAAATGGTTGATCAATACACACAAAACGTTCGCAGAAGTGGTAGAACTAGTAATCCACCTTGGAAGGTGTAAAAACCTGGCTTGGAAGTTGTTTTTCCATTAAGGATCTTGGAGAAGCCGCCTATATTCTGGGAATAAAGATCTATCGGGATAGATCAAGGCGGTTGATTGGTTTAAATCAAAGTGCGTATATTGATAAAGTCTTGAAAAGGTTCAAGATGGAGAACTCTAAGAAAGGTACCGTACCTATTCAAAGAGGAACGATATTGAGTACGACTCAATGTCCTAGCTCAAAGGATGAGCAAGATAAAATAAAGGCAATCCCATACGCATCTGCTACTGGATCCATCATGTATGCAATGATATGCACTCGACCGGACGTGTCATGCGCCTTAAGCATGACAAGTCGTTACCAGCAAAATCCTGGAAACAGTCATTGGATGGCTGTTAAGAACATACTTAAGTACCTAAGGAGGATAAGAGATATGTTCCTGATCTATGGATCTGGTGATGAGGAACTCGTTGTAAAAGGTTACACGGATGCGAGTTTCCAAACCGATCGTGATGATTCTCGGTCACAATCAGGATATATTTTCATTCTGAATGGAGGAGCGGTCTCTTGGAAGAGCTCCAAGCAGGATGTGGTGGCCCTATCAACTACAAATCAGAATACGTTGGCGCCTCATTGGCAGCTCAAGAAGCTGCATGGTTGAAGAAATTCATTGTCGATCTGGGGGTTGTCCCTTCCATTCAGGACCCCCTAGAGATCTTTTGTGATAACGAGGGTGCGATTGCTCAAATCAAGGAACCTCGTGCTCATCAAAAGACTAGGCACATTGAGCGGAGATTCAACTACATACGAGATGAAGTTGAAAAGGGAAAGATATGTATTCGCAAAGTTCACACAGATCAGAACATTGCGGATCCTCTCACGAAGCTCCTTGAAAAGGCAAAGCATGAAGGTCATACTTGTGCCATGGGACTTCGATATTCTAGTGATTGGATTTGATCTGTAAATTTTGTATTTGGATATGTGGAACTCTTTATTATTTGAATAATATTATTTAGTTATAATGTTTCAATTAATGTTCCAATTTAGCGTGTTTAATCCATGAGTAAATTGTTTACTCTAAATGTCCGTAGTCGTTCATACTTGTGGGAACAAGTGTGAGGGTAAGATTATTATGAACTTGGATTGGTTGATATTCATAAGGATGAATATAGAGCAATGGGTTGCTACCAAGGTTCATAGATATTTGTGGGATACAAATATTGGACTAACCCGCATCTCAAATTTTACTACATGGAATCTTATTGATTGATCATAAGTAAATTTGAGTAAAGGCGAATATCATTTGGTATCCTCAGACCTGAGATACATATTGGGTTTTGATATTCACCAAGTGTTATACCTTGAGCTTGTTCTTCACTATCCTGAAATAGTGGACAGTACATAAGGGTGTGTTCAGGTATGACACGAGGTGTTTGTGAGAAACGTATGTGGTCAAGATGGAATTTGTTCCTCTTATTCGTTGAGAGTTAGATGTCTAAGGCCTGATTAAGTTAAATCAACAAGGAATGATCATTCTATGTCCTTGGATTTAACATGACATCTGTAACAAAAGGATAAATGATTGATTCACCTAAATCATTTCAAGTAGGGTACTTGAAAGGGATGATGTTATTGAATGGCTATAAGTCATGCGTATTAAGGGTAGTAAACCGTTGTTAGGCGGTATTTACTGCTTGCATCAATCTTCTATGAATCTTGGGCAAGTGGGAGATTGTTGGATTCTATGTGCCCAAGACACATGGAATATTGATGCGGTTAGTACGTTATGATCCAAGTCGGGTTATACCCAATAACAAGCTTAGCAAACATCAATAAACATTTAATTGATGATATGATCATGCAATTAAATATTTACACCAATTTAGAAAATGGGTTTTCTAAATAAGTTGCATATGAGATGGAACAACTTATTAGGATATTTTGTTCATGATTATTATTTGTAATGTTATTTAAACAAATTAGATAACATCAAATAATAAAAAGGGGGTTTATAACTTATACAATTAAATAGTTAATTGTATAAATTAATTGATGACTAGCTTAATTTTATGTGTGTGTGTTGAGAGGGAAAAATTCCCTTCCCCTTTAAAAATTTCGGCCGTCCACATAAGGGATTGGCCCTTTTCTTTTCTTGATAACACACACAAAAGGAGGTCATTGATTAGAACCCTTACCACCACTCTCATTACATGCAAACAAGACCAAAAACTCTCTCCTTTCTCTCTCTAGTTCTCGGCAATTAGCAGCAAAATTGGGGTCTTCTCTTTGGTTTTTGGTGTTCATCTTCCTAACAAGAAGAGTGTTTGCACACAAGCTTGGGGTATACAAACTTGAGGAGTCCTTCCTTGGAGTCTTGGCCGATTCACAAGCTTCATTCAAACCTTCCTTGGTCGACATTTTGGCTGGAGAAAAGGTAGTTCATCACAGCTTTATGAAGCTGTGATTTTATGTCACTTACTTTTTGTTCATAGCTTGTTCATTCACATATTAAAGATCCCTTTGATTTGGGTTTGTTTTTCATCTTAAAACATCATTAAGAACATGAAATTTTCACATTATAAACGTGTTATAATGCTATACTTCCGCTGCGTTTTCAGAAAGTTTAAAAGGTTAAACTTGTTTTGTGTTCTATCAAACCCATCACAAATGAGTGCTATGGGGGAACTCACCTTCTTTCTAGGGGTGCAAGTCCAACAAACAGCAGATGGAATCTTCATCAATCAATCAAAATATGTAGAAACCATGTTAAAGAAATTCCACTTTGCTTACTGTCAGTCTATCAGAACTCCTGTGGATACTAAAGCGAAGATTGGACCTGACCTTGGAGGGAAATCAGTGGATCAGACTCACTATCGATCAATGATGGGTTCACTTATGTATCTAACAGCCAGTAGGCCTGACATTATGTTTGGTGTTTGTGTGTCTGCTAGATATCAAGCTGATCCAAAAGAACCACATATGAACTCAGTCAAGAGGATATTCAGATACTTGAAGGGCAAACCAGCTCTTGGATTATGGTATCCAAAGGAAGGAGAATTTAATCTCTATGCCAACACAACCAATGATTATGGATGATGCAACTTCAACAGAAAATCCACTTCTGGCGGTTGTCAATTTCATGGTCCCAGACTAGTATCCTGGCAATGCAAGAAGCAGACAAATGTGTCTGTGTCCACAACAGAAGCTGATTATATTGCTGCATCAGCATGTTGCTCTTAAGTTCTCTGGATTCAAAACTAGATGCTTGATTATGGTTTTACTTTTTGCATACACCAATTTCTATTGACAACACAGCTGCTGTCTTTGCTACAGTTAACAAATGCAAAGACCGTGTTGCATTAGTGTGTGAAGTAGATGTAGAATTTACTCTACCGTATTTGCTACAGTTAACAAATGCGGATGAACATGTCTATCGCATTTGCTATAGTGCAATGTTGACCGTGTTGTCAACCACGTTTGATATAGTTGCACAAATGCTGATTGACTTTGTTCTATCGCATTTGCTACTGTGTACAAATACGGATAGGATAAAACAAGTGACCCTACCGCATTTGTTACAGTGAATGCTGAAGAACACAATCACAAGTTATTCTTTTGTATTTAGTACAACACTAATACGGACAGCCAAAGGTTCAAGTTTAGCTCCGCATTTGCAACAGTACACAAATGCGGAAATAATAAAAATAAGAAACAAAACTTCCGCATTTGCAACAGTAGTGAAATGCGGACTGTAAGTCAAAAGTTTGTCCTCCGCATCTGCTACAATTAACAAATGCAGATGACCAAAAGTAGTGACTGTCAATGTCAAAAATTTGTCTTCCGCATTTGCTATAGTTAACAAATGCGGATGACCAAAAGTCAAACAAATTAACCTTCAGTATTTGCTACAGTGGTGACTGTATCTGCTTTTAAACTTGTAAAAGTTTTCAAAATGTATTATTTGACTATTTAAAGGAATTCAAACAGGTCATTTAATACTTTTCAAATTTGAGAGACTTTATAGTGAGATGAGCGCAAACATACAGTACACCATGTTCAATCACTATCATCATCATAAACATTCAAAGATTTTCGTGTGAACCTACTCAATCGACTTTTGATATCGATTCTGAAACAACATTCGGATCAGAAATAAGGTGAAATTTTTATAAGAAGTTTAATCAAAACCTAAGTTTCAGAATGATAAACCTAAATCAGTCAACAACCAAATGATAAGGAAGATCACAAAAACATGTTTCGTTGATGTGACATAATACACCTTTTCGACTTCAATGAGCATGAAAACCAACAGAAATTCTTGTCATCATGAAAATCTTGATATTCATGTTCGTTTTAAGAACAGAGCATGTTGAAATTACACATTTGAAACAAATCAATAAAACAATACCACTCTAATGGTTCAAACATTGAAACTATGATTGTTAAATGACAAATTCACTATTTGCCATGACAGCAATTCAATAGAAATAACAAGCAATCTTCTTTGTCAATTTAAAGTCAAAACTGATAACTAACACACATGTCTCTTGTGCAGATTACATGACAAATCTTACATGGAGCAAGCTCCGTAACGTCATTGGTTATTTAAACCCTGATGTGCCTGAAGCCGAAGGACTTAGAGATATGATAAGATTCTTACCTACCATAAGGGTAGCATATGCCATGACTGTGAGACCACCAATCTATGAGAATCCCATCAGGTCCTTCTGGGAATCAGCTGAGGTAGTTGAAGAGGATGATGTGAGAACACTAACTGGGAGAATCAACAATGAGCTCACTCTGAGGATCACAGAAGAGTCTGTTAGAATATGTCTACAATTCGGTGTTAATGCTAATGATCATCTTGAATTAGATGATGAAGAAATAACCACATTTTCACTGAAATTGGTTATGAAGGGAGTTATGAAGCAAAACAGATAGTCAAAGGATTAGTGGATCTGCCTTGGAGGTTCCTAATTCATATGTTCCAACACTATCTGTCAAAAAGAAAACAGGATGGAATGACATTCCAGTCCTCACATCTTCTGCAATATGTGCTCTCTGCACCAACAGACCGTTTAATATGTCTACATATGTGTTCAATGGCCTAATTTCTAACATTCAAGAAGGATTAAGATACAATTTTTTGATGTATCCCAGATTCATTCAATGTCTAATCAATGAATCATTTCATGACATTGTTAATGAAGGACCTGTGCTTAACATCCCTCACTATGATGCAAGATCCTATAAGTACATCAAGAAGAAGGACCCAAGGAACTATTACAGTGGTGCCCACTCACCCTTCTTCCTTGGATGATTCAACAATTAAATCAAGCAGGTCAAGCTCAACCACCTCCATAACCAATACCTTAACCATCTCCACAACCAATACCTCAACCACCACCACAACCAATATGTCAAACTTCACCACATCCATCTCCACAAACATTACCACAAACTTCATCATAACCATCTCCCCAAACATTACCACAAATATCACCACAACCTTCACCACAACCATCTCCACAAACATTACCACAACAGCACCACAACCTTCACCACAACCATCACCATAACAATCACCTCAACCAACAGCACAAACAACCCCTCAACCTACACCTATATCACCTCATCATCAATCTCCAATATTACCACCACATCAATCACCTATGTCTCCTTACCACCTTTACCATCATCCTATGATCACCCTGCTGAAATAGAAGGATCAACAAGTGCATCTAAATCATCCAAATCATCTTCTGATGAGGAGCATCATCATGATCAAATCCCTGCTATGAAAGAACCTTCTGAGGCTGCTCCTTCAGAGAGCTATGCTGAATCTAACATCAACATGCCTGATGAAAAGGATGAACTAATCTCTGAGCTCTTACTTAAAATAGAAAGGATGGAAAGAACCTTAAACAGGAGAGTTGGAATCATCAATGACAGAATTTTGGAACTGGATGAGAAAGAAAGTGAATTGAAAGAACTAAAAGAGACATATGCAGCTGAAAGAAAAGAAAAAGACAAGGAGATTGAGTACCCAAAAGCTGCACTACACCATTCTAGAGATGAAATCAGTGGTGATGTGGACACTCTTGCTATTCAGACTATAGCAATGGAGGAACAAGAAAACATCATTGAGGAACAAGCAAAAATCATTTCTAGTCTTGAAAAAGAGCTTTAAAGTCAAAACAAAAGAATCTCTAAACTAGAACTGATAATTGAAAGTCAAAGAAGTAAAGTGGATGATGAAAAGAAAGATGAAGAACAAGAAAAGGAAGATGTGGATGATAACAAGTATGTGTATGAAAATGAAGAAAAAGGAGGTGATGCAAGTCAAACAGAGTTTAAAGATCAAAGTCTAGATATGGTAGTGTATTCTGGAAACATAGATGACTCTAACTATGAACAAGCTGAATTTGAAGAACTCTTCAGTGCATTGGATAGTTTTTCATCTAAAAAATTCAGCATTGGTGATGAATTTTGGGAATTTGTAAACAAAAAAAGAACTGATTCAGAGCCTATTGTTTTTATCCCTAAATCACGAGTGCCTTTGGAGAAGGAATTGACTTTGCAAATTGTCCTTGCTATCTCTTTATCTGAAGAACAAAAAAAGGAAATGTATGAAAAAGAAAGGAAAGTAAAACAAAAACAAAACATAAAGATGAGGAGAAAAGTAAAATGAATGATCAAGAGCCAAGCACACCTGAAAAGGTACCTGAACTAGAAGAACAAGCTGAAACCTCTAACCTCAACTTCAAACTTACTCACGAAAAAGGAAATACTTAGCTGAAAAAGCTAAGGGTAAAAGACCTAGTTGAAGAAGAACCAGTTAAGAAACAAAAAGATGACCCTAGAAGTCTAGCAGCAATTGCTGAATTTTTGGAAGAACATGAGCAGGTAGAAGCTCAATTGAAGAAATTGGCTGGTGTAGTTGATTTAGAAGAAGGTGAGATTGCTGGTGGAGATGAAGCTAAAAAGGATGTTCTTATGGACAGTCCCATGAAAGCAGAACAGGCAGTGGAAGACATGGTATCCAAAGCACAAACTAATGACTTGATGATTAAAGTGATGTTTCTGATCAATCAAGGATATGATCCTGATGAAGTGTTTGGAATGACATATGAAGGGATGAAAGAAGAAGAAAACAAAGTGAAAAGGCTACTTGATCCAAACATTGAAATAGATTCTTTACAAGTACGGACAATTACAGCTCTGACCACTTCTGATCTTTCTAGAGGCATGTTTGGAACTGCGTCTTTGATCACAGCAACAATAACGTCACCAATATGAGAAAGCAATCACTAAGGATACTCCAAAGCATAAATATTCCTCTTTGAAGAAATCAACTGAATATGAAAGACCATTGCCAAGAAGGGGTCCCCTACACAAGCTGTCTTCAATGAAGAAATCATCTCCATCCCATGAACCATTATTTCCTGATCCTTATAATATGTCCAATAAGGAAATGAAGGAATATCTCTCAAGTCAGGGGTTCACAAGAAGAAGGATTGGAAACATGAAGACAAACTCATTAAGGGCTGCAACTCTTCAATTGATTAATGAGAAGAAAGAAAAACTCAAGAAGCTGGAATAAGAATTAGCAAGCACCAAACCAAGAAGTAGAGTATCAGCTGAAGACATGATGCTAAAATAGAAAGACCAAGAACTACTTGCCCTAGTGCTCCACAAGTACCCCGAATGGTTTGCTGAACCATCTTAGTTGGAACTGCAAGAAGGACTGACTACTGCAGAACTGATTAGAGGGGCGTCTACTCCCACGGGTAAAGTAGATCAAAAGATAATAGCCTCGGCAGTACATGGAATATGTTCATGGTGAAGAGGATCTCAGGGCTAGTACAATTCTTTACAGAGTACTCAGCTCTTGTAAATGCCCTAGAGATTCATGATTTGAAGGAGCTAGCTCAACTTGAACTGATCAATCATGTAGCTATGTTCAGGGGATATGAATTTGAGAACATACTTAAGATGTTCAGAAGAATAAACAACTTCAATTCATTAAAGACAATATGCTTGAGATAAGATAAAACATTTGTCAATCCCCTTGATAAGAAGAAAAAGGTGCAAGCAGAAGAAATTGTATTCCCTGAGCTAAAGGTAAAGCCTATAGAATCATTGAAAAGGCAAATGGTGTCTGGTACTCATTCCTCCACACCCATATCAAATGTATACTATGATGAGAAAACCTATGAGATGGTAACTGAAAGGAAGTAGGGAGGAAAGGAGGGAGCTGAAATCAGATTATTCAGTGGATATGAGGTTAGACTGCTTGATGAATCATATATCCATTACATATACACCAGACATTTCAAGGAACTGAATAATAAATTGGGAGAGTTGGACATGCACTTCTTTCTTAAGTGCATCAAGCTGCTCAAGTTGGAATATGATCAAATAAGAATCAAAAGAAAGAAAAGAAAGAAGAAAAAGACACCACTGCAGCTTGGTAACATTGTAAAACTAGAGGTTGATATGGGGGGAGCTTACTAATACATAGAGATGGACTTTCTACAATTTCTATATGGGAGCCAATTTCACTGAAGAAGCTGCCAATGAAAGCCATCTACAATATGAGCAAGATGAAGATTCATGTGTTAAGCAGAGAAAGGATGTCAAAAGCTACAAACTTTGTGAATATGATCAAAGCTATACTGGATCCTACCAAATCTGCATTCGTCTTACCCCCTGAAGACCTAGCAAAATCTTCACAACATCAATCACCACCCAAACATTAAGGAAAACTTGGCTGTATAATCCTTAGGGGGAGTATTGTTGGACCCCTGAAAGGATCATACATGCCAACTCAATGGGTGATTTGATGATTGTTCTGCTAAAATCCCTCAAGTCCAAAACGAAATACGGATGAAGAATAGAAGAATAAAGTATTGTCTCCCGCATTTGTCAATGCGGAATGCACAGAACAAATACTGACAAGTATTTGTTCTTCTGCATTGACAAATGCAGAAGACCAAAAAGTAAATGCGGACAAGTACTTACTCTTCCGCATTGACAAATGCGGAAGACAAAGTAAATGCGGACAAGACTTTGCTCATCCGCATTGACAACTGCGGATGACCGAACAAATACGCACAAGTATTTGCTCATCCGCATTAACCAATGCGGATGACCAACATACTAATGCGGTTGATCAGGTGAAGAAATGCTAATCAAGTTAACTCATCCTCATTTGTCAATGCGGATGAACAAGCAAAGATGCGGATGAAGACTTAGACTAGTTCTGATGTAATAGGTCAGGGGTAGTTTAGTCATTTGTAAAAGGCATCTTGTCTGCCTATAAATAGAATAGATACCACGTACATGAGGCGACAACTGATAGATAGAGAATGTTTGTTGTAATTATTCTCTGTAATTTATTAACTTTCATATATCAATACAAACAACATTTATGAGTATTTTTCTTGCTTTGAATGTTCTTTGATTGTTTGTTTCCGCCACTCAATCATTGACTTGATTATCATATTCGATTCATAGTAAGAATACCACTCTTACTCAACCCTAGTCAGAATGAGTCCAATCGTGCGTTTGGAGAATGCGAATGAACTCAGTCATGCGATTGAGCCAATCGTGCGACTGAACCTGCTGAAGGTTGAAAATTCGTAGGTTAAATGTGTTTTGGCCGCAAAAACTCGAATTTTCACAAACCCTAATTGCCGTATGCCGGAAAAACTAAAGTTTATGGTCAGGAAACGTCTAATACTCCATTTGACACAAAAAGATTGCGTTTTTAGTGAAAAAACACAATTTTTGTATAAAAACCGATTGAATCAACACGTAATCAAGAGCCAAGGCTCTAATACCACATGTTAGGGATCGTGTACCGGACAATGTACTAACTGATTAACGTGTATAACAAACCAAATAGTGCGGAATCCTATTTGATTGGCGATCCAATCAGTGAGAACACACATAGAAACAATTATGTGATTGAATCTAACATTAAGAATCGATTAGGAATTGAGCTAATGTGATCTATGAACTTGGAGTATGATCTTAGAGGTCTCTGGACGGCTAGGGAACGTCTGGAGTCGAAGTGTGTATGATGCTTATGTTTTACCACGAATTAGGTGGTATTAATAGGTTAGGTTTGCTCATTCGGGTGACTGAACCATTTGCATGGTTCGTTCGCGCGATTGAGCCATGCGTTTGATCCATTCGCACGACTGAGTGTTCAATCGTGCGACTGAGTCAGTCGCATGAAGTTGTTCAGGCGTATGGACTATTTAGGCGCATGGACACTCAGTCGCATGGCCATTTGGATGCATGACCACTTTTGGGGCGCATGGTCCAGTCGAACGCATGAGAACTTCACTTAACCAAGTTTGAATGTATTCATTATTATAACATTATGCATATCAATTCAAACAATCACAAACCTATATAATCTAGTCAATATGCGTTACATAACTCCTTAATGAAATATTAAACATTATAAATCACAATCAAACATTCTCATTTCATTAAGTACCCAAACATTACAAAAGCATAAGACATTCAAGACATATTACATAAGATTCAAATTTAGGTACATATGTATCAACACAAACCTTAAATGTAATAGTTGTAAATGCATAAAAATGAAAATTTCTATATTGTTGTACAAGTAAGATACTATTTGAAAGATGACATGTGATGTCAAGAGTTATTTCTTCAAGAAAACGTCAAATCATAATAAAATACTTAATTTTTGACATTAATATGTTTTTAACAAAACATAGGTCGACTCACAGTAAAAAATGAACTCGTCCCGAAACATAGTCGAAATTTTATGGAACACTATGTTTTATATGTTTTAAAAGTTATAAGACAAAAATGAAATAAACAACTTAATTAATTATAAGTAAGTAAGCAAGCAGGCTGATCAATAAGTAAACAAGTAGTCATGCTACTCACTTTCATCCCACATCGCCATATAATAGAATTTTAGGTGCCTATCTACTTACTTATAAAGAGAAACCTTGAGTTTAAATTTATAATATAAGTTTTTTGTGAACTTTCTAGTATAAAGAGTATTCTAGGTACTCCATACCCCTTTGGGTATTGTTATTAGTTAATTTTGGAGCTCGAGTAGGAGGATGAGTACAAAAGTTATACATCAAAGTGTCAAAGATAGTTATAAGATATGTTCTTATTTAAGTTCTGTCAAGTTAATTATTATTTATTTTAGTATTATTATTTCAAGACCGGAACAGGGAAGCAATGCAACAGTTTCATAAGATTGGAGAGACTTGAACACTTAACAGATCAAATAGGAAACTAGCTAAATGAAACAATCAACAAAGATAAAGAACACAAGCAGGAAAAAGTATTTGGTTTTTAACATGGTTGCAAAAGTCATTAGGCATTGCCCGATTGGTCGACTAGGGAGTTGCGCGTACTCAGCCTAGGCGGGGAGTACTCAGAGAGTACTCTGACATGGTAAATTATAAAGAAATTAATTTTTAAGAAATTATATATATATCAAATAAAATAAGTTTACAAATATTTATAACATATTACGTGAAAATGAATATATATTAAAAAATATATTCACATACTATAATATTTTAAAATATGATATTCATTTTTTAATATTTATACACATAGTAATCATTTAGTACTCATCTTTCAAAGTAAATTATTGAAAAACAACAAATTGGGTGAAAATAGCAAAATTCGGTGAAAACGGCAAAAGTCTGAGTTGGACCGAGTAGGTCCAAGTTGGGCCAATTTGGACCGATTCCGAAGACGCCTCAATGCACCTCCGAGTTTCAAGTATTCACTGAGTACTCGGCCGCCTAGGCCGAGTTTTACAACACTGGTTTTTAAGAATGATGTATATTGCTTTCAAGTGTTTACCAATATTACAAAGCTTAGTCCTAAGGAATGATTACATGATATACTTACATTACATACTACAGTTGGCCATACTTTAAAGGCCAACTAGAACACTAATCTAGACAACAAGATCAATGTAAAGTCAAAAGGCAGATTGCCTTTTGACTAGTGATTATGGTATGTCATAGCTCACATCCTGATATATTATAAAAATGATAAAAGTACAAAAGTAGAAAGTTAACACTCAAAGACCTTAATCTACAGTTGAAAAAGTATGGAGATATCACAAACTTGTATAAGTTGGTGACTTTTCAGAGATGGCAACGGAAATGTGATTCGGCTTTTATCAAAAGTATGTTAGAGAGGACATGCCTTCTCTGTCTTCAGAAGAAACTAGTCTATTAGCTTTGGAAGACTTTGCCTTTGAAGTGTTGGAAGACTTTATCTTTGGCTTCAGAAGAAATTATCTTTTAGCTTTAGAAGATTTGACACTTAGTGAATTTCTCTATGTTTTATCAAATCTTTCAAAGGAACTTCCTTTGTACTTCAGTGTGCATGCTAAGAGCACTTTGGTTGCATCATCCTCTAAGTTAACTCTTACAAACTCCCCCTAGGCTGATGCTACCCAAACTTAAGATTCACTTTGAGTTTTGATCTTCATTTGTTGACAGTCCTCATCAAAATCAAAACCATTCCATTCTTCATTAGTTGGTTAGAATTCTTCAGACTCTCAAAGCATCTTCTCATGTCAAATAGATCATGTAAAGGAAGGTCAAGCATGTTTTTCTAGAAGTATACATCTTGACCCCCTTGATCTCTAGTGACATACCATTTATTTGGGTTAGTAGCAAAGGCCCAAGATAGGATAGGTCTCTCAGCTGCAAGAGGCTCTATTAGAAGTGGATTTGGTTAAGCAACCTTTGCTTGATCATTCTTAAGGTTTTGAACCATCCTTGGACTTGTTCTTCTTTTTCGTCTTGTCCCTTCTTATAACCATCCTCTTCCTTTTTGTATACTTTAACTGAGAAGGCATGTCTTAAGTACTAGATGTTCCTTTTTTATCCTTCTAAGTTGGGTCTTTTTCCTTCACATGTTCAAAAGTAAAAGGTTCAAGACCCTACTGTGGGTCGGAAGATGAAGTTGGCTGAGATGTAGCACGAGGTCTTGGTTAGGTTGTCTCTTATGGTTCAAACTTGACCTCAGCTTCAACTACAACCTAACATTGGAGAATGCAAGTCTACCAGTTCACCCTTCTTAATCTTCCGCTTGATCACTCTAATGTGCTTATCCATAATGGATGGACAAATTGGACCAAGTGTCCTGCTAGAGAAACCATATAGCTTTGAGAAGCTCACAATCTTTAGTCTATCACCAGACTTCTTCTAATTGGATTGGATGGTGGTTCTTGACTTAGAAGACTCTTCACTTATCTTCCTCTTAGAAACTTTTTGTTCTTTTAAAAATTGTTACGTTAGTCGCTTGAGGTACTCAAATTCAATGTACTCATATGACAAGGAACTAGGTCTGCTACTTGATAGAGACTTATGGTACTTAGGTAGGTTATCATGTTTTGCCTATCTTCTTCCCTACCTACCTGAGTTTTTTAAACAACAGCCATAGCCTCTACTTCAAGGCTATCTTGAACTAGAGAGAGGACAATGGCTTTATAAAGTTTTAATCTTCTTCCTTCTTTCATGATTTTGAGGAGCAACTCTGCAACCTTAGCCTCCTTCCCCTCTTTTGACACTTCAGTGTCAACCAGTTCATTTAAGTCATCCAGTTGAAGATAGATGATTTTATTATTGTTGTAGTTCCTAAAAGCGAAATAATTCAATCTAGCTGCTATTAACTCATCCTCCTTAGTATTTGGCCTAGGGGCAAACCTAATTGCAGCTTGCATGAAGCTGGATGTCTTACTTGTTCCCTCTCCTACTGCCTTCCTTTTCCCCTCCCTTTTCTCCTCTAATCCCCTCAGAGGTCATGATCCTCTTCCATTTTTCAGCCATTGGCATGTGTGACTCAGGGTGGAGAGAGCTTTGGCTTTTATCACATGGTGCACTTAAGCTCTGGCTAGGGATAGGTTGTGAGAAACTTTCACCAGTTGGTGCCTCACTAAGAGTACGGGGCACTAAAGAAGTTCCTGTCTCAAGGTTCACATGTTCAAATGCTAGGCTTTCATCTGAGGTTTCCCCTTCGAAGCAAATCTTAGGGTCTACCTCAATATTCAGTTGACCAACAATTATCTCTGATAGTCTCTTTCTATATAAGTAGGATCTCATCATTAATTCTTTAAGCACCCTTTGCTAAATCCTCTCAGCTAACCTACCAGCTTACCCGTTATGACTTGGGTTGCCAAGTGCCATGTCAACTAGAGGAAAGCTCTATTGTATCTCAAGGTTTAAAAATTAAAGACTTCTTGTTACCCTTGAGAACTTGAAAGTACCAGGGCTCTTCTATTAGTGTCGTACGCCCATCTTATTATTGGGTTGTCAACAAGATAGGATGGGGTAGACATAGCCCTTGGTATGCCTTATACAGATAAACTTTGAATCAAGGCATCCACATTAATATAAGTTTGAGGGGGTTGTTGAGTATGGACAACTGCAAGTAAGGATGGTGAGGCCTCTATGTCCATACTCTTGGCAAAACTCCTAGTTTTCGTGATTGTAGGTAGGACTTCCTTTCCTCTTTTGTTAGCATCACCCTCTTGCATAGGGGAGCTAAGGGTTAGGTCCGCACATCCATAGGTTCTTATGGACCTGCTTGAGTTTGCTTGGCAGGTCCTTCAACTAGCTTGCCCTTGAGATCAGTGATCTCAAGTTGCTTATCAATGACCTACTTTGTAAGGTAGCGATTTGAGATTCAAGGTGACTTACCTTTGAAACTAAATAGGTGCAGGTTTTAGACAGTTGTGCAAATTTAGTAGCAGACTCCCTCATCTTTATCTAAAGAATCACAGGGAGTGAGAAAACATGATCAAAGTCATCTCCCTCACCACCAGCTTATGGTTCTTAGCTGCTAAATTTTCCCTACACCATGACAACTTCAAGAGAAGTTTCAATGGGATGGGTTGCCATGGTTGAGGTCTTAATGATGTAATGACTTACAAAAGTGGGAGCCTATTCCATATGGACTTCCTGAACATGTTCAAGAAAGTCCACCTTAGTTAAGGGTGGATGATGTGGGCTAGATATGGGTGTTGCAAGAGTAATCATCTCTCCTTGAGCAGGGGAAGAGAATAAGGACTCATGATACTCGCTAAAACCCATATCCTTATCATCATTGAATGGAAGGTCAGAGATTGGTTGGTTAAGATCTAAAGGCTGGGGATGGTAGATGTCCCTTAAAGGTTGATCACCTGAGTTTTGAGACTTAGAGTGAAGGCTTAATGCTTAGGCAATGAGCTAATCAGGCAAAGCATGAGTAACCTCAGCACGGATCAATGAAGTGATGGGAGTGGTCTACTCCTTAGGGGAAGTGGAAGCTCTTGTTCCACTTCCTCATGTATGGATGATTGTATGGGGTCCTACTCAATCTGAATAAATTGGACAAGGGTTCATTTTGATTTTCTTGAGTAAGTGAGGGTTATTTAAGTCTATTTGGATAGTGCAAACATAGAAGGTGTGGGTTCAACATTGACTAGTGTTGTCAAGTTGTCACCTTGAACAATGAAATCTAACATTATTAGGACCTGGTTTGTTTCTACCCCTAAGAGGCCGATAATGGTCTTTCTCATGGTTTTAAAGATGCCGGGTTTCATTTGTCCCAGCTTAAGAGTAGAACCTGATCCCCTTAACTATGAGCCCAATTCATAGTTAAGAATGTGCTGGACATATCTAGAGAACATGTAATGATCTAAGGAGTCCAAGTTTGCAAGCAAGTTTGTGTAAATAAACATGGAGTACTTGAACTTGACCCCTTGTACCATTCCATGGACTATGTAAGATAAGTTCTTAGAAATTTGGTCCCTCCTCCATGTTCGTTTGATAAGGAGTGAATAAAAACATGGAGGAGGCACTTACGCTATTAGGAGACCTTACCCTTTTTGAAGGTTCTAATTGTGAAGTCCCCTTTATAAACTGTAGGACTGTTTAAGGGGTTGGTCACTTACAACACAACACAAAATGAGGAGAGTTAAGTTATAACAGTTAACAGATCAAATAGGGAACTACCAACCAATCACACTTTGATACTAAGTAACACAAGTAATAAAGAAATAAACTAATAACAATAACAATAACACAAGTGTTTGGTCTTCAAAAATGCTGGATATTGCTCTCAAGTTCCTTACAAGTGTTTACAAAGCATAAAGGATTAAAGATTACAAAGGGACCTGAGATACTTTATACTACATCCTACAACTGACCATACTTTGAAGGCTAGCTGGATACATAATCTAGACAACAACAAAATCAATATAGAGTCAAAAGGTAGATTGCCTTTTGACTATTGATTATGACATGTCATAGCTCACATCCTAATATACTACAAAAAGGATAAAAGTACATAAAGTAGAAAATGGGAGACTCAAGACCTCAATGTAAAGTTTACCAAATGCATGGACCTTTTCACCAACTTATGAAAGTTGGTGAGTCAAACAGAGTTGCAATGGTGGTCCAACTTTATGGTAAAGGGTACATCAGATAAAGCATGTACTTAAAATTCTTCGGAAGAAATCTGTTTGCAGGTATTGGCTTTGGTAGACTTTGTCTTTGAAGCTTGGAAGACTTCATGTTTGGCTTCGAAAGATACTGGTCTTTGGTTCGGAAGATTTCACACTTAGAATATTTTCTAGGGCAGAGTGTGAAACTTTCGAAGCATTCTGCTTTAGTACTTCTGTGCATACATACAGGATAGACTTTGAATGTTTTGGGTTGCATCAGCCTTATATGAATCCTTACAACCCCCCTAGGCTATACTCCAAAACATTTGAAGACTTAAAATATTAGCAGTCCTCATCATGATGATGACCAAACCTTTCTTCATTAGATGGTCAGGATCACTCAGATTCTCATAATGTCTTCTTATCTCAAAGAGATCATACAGAGGTAGATTGAACATGTCTTGCCATATGTAGACATCTTCTATACCTTGATCTCTAATAACATGCCATCTTTCTAGATTAGTAGTGCAGGACCGTGAAGGGGGTCACTTACAACACAACAACACAAAGAAGAGATTAACCAAAACTTAATCAAATAGTGTACTAGATTAACCACAAGTAAGACACTAAAAACACAAGTAATGTAAGAGACAGAACACAAGAGCACAAGTATATGGTTTTCAAGAATGCAGTATATTGCTTTCTCTATGTTCTATTACAAGTGCTACAAAGCATAAAGGAAAGATACAAGAACATGAGATACTTATACTACATCCTACAGCCGGCCATACTATGAAAGCCAACTGGATACAATTGACTAGACTCAAAACAAAATCAATTGTAGAGTCAAAAGGCAGATTGCCTTTTGACTAGTGACTATGACATGCCATAGCTCACATCCTTATCTATTACAAAAAGGATAAAATACATGAAGTAGAAAGTTACAGACTCAAGAACTCAATGTACAGTTACCAAAAGCATGGACCTTTCACCAACTCATGCAAGTTGGTGACTTTACAGAGATGTAGAGGAAAAGGGTCCAGCTTTATAGAAAAGTACATCAAATAAAGCATGTTACTAAAAGTCTTCGGAAGAAATCTGTCTTCAGGAGTGGAGCTTCGAAAGACTTTGTCTTTGAAGCTTCGGAAGACTTCATCTTTGGCTTCGGAAGATATTGGTCTTGGCTTCAGAAGATTTCACACCTAGAATTTTTCTGTTGCATGTGTGAAAATTCCGAATCATTCTTCTTCAGTACTTGTGCAGCATGCATGCAGAAAGACTTTGGTTGCTTCTGCCTCTATACATATTCTTTACAAACTCTCCCTAGGCTGATGCTACCAAAACTCTTGAAGACTTTAGATATCAACAGTCCTCATCAGGATGACAACTAGCCCTTTCTTCATAAGATGATCAAGATCCTTCAGACTATCAAAGTATCTTCTCATGTCAAAAAGATCATGCAAAGGCAACTGAAACATGTCTTGCCAAGTGTAGACATTCAAAATGCCATGATCTCTAATGACATGCCACCTTTCTGGATTGGTAGTGTATGTCCAGGACAGGATGGGTCTTTCTAATGCAAGAGGAGCTATTGGAATAGGAGATGATGGAGCATCCTCTGGCTGCACATCCTCAGGATGTTCTGACTTATCTTGAGGTTTAGAAAAGGATGCAGTCTTCTTCTTCTTTGGCTTTGGTTTAGAAGCCATCCTTTTCTTTCTCTTTACAACTTTTTACTGAGAAGACTGGCCTGCAATATCGGATTGATCTTCATTTTCTTTCTCATTTGGGTCTTCTACTCTCACAGGTTTAGATTGAGAATGAGTCTGTTCTATGGATCAGAAGATGAAGCTTGTTGAGATTCAGCAGGAGGTCCAGGTTGTGATGTCTCTAGTTGTTCAACCTTAACCTCCACTTCAGGTGGGGCTTGACTTGGAGGGAAATGTAAGTCAACCAGCTCTCCACTCTTGATCTTCTGCTTGATCACCCTGATATGCTCATCCATAGTGGAAAGAGACATAAGGCCAAGTCTCATTCCGGAGAACCCATACAGCTTCAAGAAGCTTATTATCCTCTGCCTGTCAGCAGACTTCTTCATGCTTTTGTGGATGATGGCTCTTGACTTAGCAGCTTCTTCCTCAGCTTTCTTTTAGTTGTCTTTCTTTCTCTAACTATCTCAATTTCAAGTTGTTTGAGATACTCAAACTCAACATAGTCATAAGATAAGGGAAGAAGTGCTTCTACCTGATAAAGGCCTGTGGCACTCAGGTAGTTAATCATCTTGATCCTTTCTTCTTCTTTATCTACCTGAGGTTCTTATTGAACCACATCCTCATGTGTAGGACTTTCTTGAACTGGGGAGAGGGTAGGCATATGCTTGTACAATCTTTTCATTCTTCTGTCTTCTTTGATTTGTACTAGAAGCTCTGCATCTTCTGCCTCCTTCTTCTCCCTTGACCTTTCTAGGTCAACCAGTTCATTTAACTCCTCCAAGGGGAGAGAGATGACATTGTCTATGTCATAGTTCCTTGTCTGCAGATAATCTATCCTGACTGCCTTAACTCATCATTTTGAGTATCTGGTCTAGGGGCAGCCCTAATTACAGTCTCCATGAGTCTTGCAGACCTAGAAGAGGAACTTTCTCCACTTAGCTTCCTTTTCCTCTCTCTCTTCTTCTCCTTAATCTCCTCATATATCATTTTTCTTTTCCCTTTGTCACTCACACACCTTTGTGACTCAGGGTGGAGAGGGCTTTGGCCTTCATTGTTTGATGCAGCTTCTAAGCTCTGGCTAGAGAGAGGTTGAGAATCACCTTCACCAGCAGGTGTCTCAGAAAGGGCATTGATCTCTGCATTAGTTATTGGTGATAAGACTGGGCTCTCAGGTTCTGTCACTAGGCCTTCAGTCAAGGTTTTCCCTATGAAGCTAATCTTAGGGTTTGCCTCAACATCCAGTTGACCGATGACATTGCCTGATTCCCATAGTCTTCTTCTTAGTCTAAACTCTACAGTGATCTTGTCTTGGATTCTTTGGGCTAACTTGTCAGCTTGTCTTGATTGGCTTGGATTGACAAGTGGCATGTTGATTAAATCCAAACTATCATAACAGTTCAGGGTCTGAAAATTAAAGATCTCTTGCTGTCCTTGAACCGTTATGATGATTAGGGCTCTCCTGTTGCTGTCATACCTCCACCTAATGATGTGATTGGAAGATGGTGGAGATGACATGGCCCTTGGTATCCCTTCCTCAAACAGACTCTGTATTAAGGAGTCTATTGTGTCCATATCAATATGAACTTGAGGAAGTTGTTGAGTAGGTGCAATTGCAAGTGAGGATGGTGAGTCCTCAATGTCCATACTCCCTAAGGAACTCCTAGGTTCTATGGCAGTGATGACTTTCTCCCCCTTTTTAGTAGCATCACCCACTTGCATAGGTGAGGTAGGAGTTAGGTCAACCACCTCCATAGGTTCTTGTGTTCCTGGTTGAGGTCCTCTTAAAGGTCTCCCAGCTAGTTGTTCCTTAAGATATGAAATCTCAAGTTGCTTATCATTGATCCTATTATGCAAGGTAGTCACTTGAGATTCAAGGTGACTAACCTTGGAGACTAAATAGGTGCATGTTTGAGACAGTTTTTGCACCTTTAGTCTTAAATTCCCCTAATCTTCATCAGAAGAATCATTGGGGGATGAGATGATTGGACCAAAGTCCTCACTCTCACCACCAGGTTCAGGTTCTTGGCTACTGGATTTCCTCTGCTCACTGGCAATCTCAGTTGAGATGTCAGTGTGCTAAGTTGCCATGGTTGAGGTCTTAATGATGTAATCACTTTCAGAAGTGAGAGCCTCTTCCATATGGAAATCCTGAACAGGTTTAGAAGTGTCCACCTTAGTTGTAGGTGATTGATGTGGGCTAGAAGTAGGAGACTCAGGAGCACTTATCTCTCTTTGATTTGGGGAAAAGAGGAGAGAATCACTGTACTCACTAAAACCTAAATCTTCATTAGTATAGAAGTCAAGGATGGGGATAGGTTGATTAAGATCTAAAGGCTGGGGATGGTAACTGTCCCCTGAAGGTTGATCACTTGAGTGTTGAGACTTAGAGTGATAGTTTAAGGTAGTTTGGGAGAGGTGGCTAATGAGCTCATCAAGCTGAGCCTGAGGAACCTCAACACTGATCCTTGAAGAGATGGGAGTGGTCTGCTCCTCAGGAGAAGTGGGAGCTCTAGTGTCCACTTCCTCCTATATGGGTAAGTGTATGGGGCCCTCCATAGACTGAATAGTCTAAGCAGGGGTTCGTTTGGATTTTCTTTGGTAGGTGATGGTGATTTATGGCTATGTAAGTGGTTGGGATGTAGCAGGTGTGGGTTCAACACGAGCTGGTGCTGCTAGGTTGTCACCTTGAGCAATGAGCTCTAACATTTTTGGGACTAGGGCTGTTTCTACCCCAGAGAAGCCAACAATGGCAGACAGTGCCTTCCCCAAAGAATGATTGACAGCTTCTTTTGGGAAGAACACCTCACCTTCATCATCATCCAGCTAAAGATGCATGTTGATGATGGCCGAAGTGATGAAGACTATTCTCCCTTGCACTGTGGCAGACAGTGCCTTCTCCTTATCCATAACGACCTCTTGACAGGTTTTCCAAAATTTGAGCAGATGATCCTCATAGAGTGGAGGATCAATGGTTAGGGAGGTGAAGTAGTTGGACAAAGCTAAGAAACGGCAAACCTCTGAGAAATGAGGATCTTTCTCAGAGCTTAACAGAGCAACCTGGTTGTGTTGCCTATGATAATGGTTTGGGTCATTTATGTGATAGGGTTGGCCATTGTGAGGTAGCTTAAGCATGAAGAAAGACAGAAGAAAGAATTTTCAGAGAGAAATTTAGGGTTTTAGGTTTGGAGGAAGAAGCAGATGATAGAAAGAGGGGGAAACCGTTGGGTTTATATGTGAAAAAGATTTCAGACAAAGTTTAATGAAAGCGGATAAACATTGAAATCCGGATGTAGGTCCCACCTCTGAAAAAGTAGTTTACTTTTGCTCAAAAAGTAGTTTTCTTGGAAGTCAAAAAGCTTCCCAAGGTAAATTATCTACGAAAGTTTTAATGAAAAAGCTTCCGAAGCTAAAATGACTTCAGAAGAATTTCCTAAGAGTTTTGAAAATTTTGATTCGGAAGAGAAATTAAGACTTGAATGCTTTGTACATAAAAGAACAATGCTTCCGAGAGTTAATTTTGCTTCAGAAGAAAAAGTTCTTTGAAAACATATGACAGGATCAGCGATCACAAGTTTGATGTATTAGGATTCAAAGCAGCGGAATATGAACAAGAATTAGACAAATTGTAGCAAGCAATCAATACTTGTATTCATTAAGAGCGCATACGGTTATAGGGAGAGAATATATATTTCTGATTTCAAGGAATGTTTATAGATGTAGAATATTTCTAATCAAATCATTCATTCATTCCATTCATTCATTTTTTATTACAATAGGTTGTCACTCCTTATATAGGGTGCAACAATCACTGCTGTTATCATGGAAAGTGACAACTGGCAGATTAATACAAAAATAACTAACTCTTAACAAACTACTGAAATGTTCACAACTACTGAGAACATATCAGAGTGTTAAGTACAAAATATAAAACTACTGAAACTACAACGACTGAAGAACAAGCTCTTCAGTCGTTTTACAAAACTACTGAAACATAAAACTACTGAAACTAGAAATATAAAACTACTGATATCACAACTACTGAAGAAGTACTCTTCAGCAGTTGTGACAGACTACTGAGGCTTCAGTCTTGATCTTCAGACTTTGACCTTCAGGTGTTTTCAGCTGATGACTTCAGTAGATATCATCAGCTGATGTCTTCAGTCTTTGTCTTCAGACTTTGTACATCAGTTGTTGATCTTCAGTACTTGTAAACTCTTCAGCTGTTGTACTTCAGTACTTGGTCTTTCAGCTTCAGCACTTGTGTTCTTCAGCTGTTGTACTTCAACACTTTAGTTCTTCAGCTGTTGAGGTCTTCAGCACTTGATCTTCAGCTGTTGAAGTCTTCAGCACTTGTCAAACTACTGATGAAGCTTTCAGCAGTTGTTGTGATACCATGTGGGACGTAGAGGTTTTCTGATCTTGGCTCATTGGTTCTTTTGGTCCAACAAACTCCCCCTGACCAATGCAGCCAAAACCTCTAACTTATTTATTATCCCACTTATTGATGGCAAAATGTTGGTCTTTTTCCTTCTTGATCAGTAGAGAAGATGACCCATGTAAGCTCCGGCCTGGGAAGAAATCTCAAATATTTTGTTGGCAGAGTATGAATGGGAACTCTGTTTTGGGGAACTGGACACAGAGTTGTTATCCCATTCATGAGATTTACTTCCCCATAATGAGTCTGTATGACTCACGAACATAGGCCTCAAGGAGAACAACTTGTTCCTCCTGAGAGAGTTCTTCTACTCCTCCTTCGAAGAAGAACTCTGGACCATAGTACTCTGATAAGTACTTCATGGTCCTGCCATTTTTCAGCTCCACCGTAGTTACCTCCCTATATACAAATTCATCAGGATGGTTGCCTTCAAGGAGTAACTGGAGCTCATTCTTCTGGATGTCTTCAAGCTTTTTATATAACAACCCCTTCTTAATCATCTTGTTTTCTAGTAAAGCTTGAGGGGTCTTCTTTGCTTGGTGAGCTTTCTTGAATTCATCAATGATTTCCCAAGGTGAGACTACAACGGCCAACATGATGGTAGACTCTATTGTTTTTCGTACCTGGCCGTTGTATCTGTGTGGAATAGTTCTTTTATGGATTCTAGAACTCACCCTGGGGTCTGGCCATACTCTCACTCTCTCCTTTTGATACTGAAAGGTGTGCCTGAGAGTGTACAGCCTTTGAGCATGCCCTTTCATGGCTTGAATAGATGATGACTGAGGAAATTCCTTGTCAACCATCTTCAACAGTTGCTCATCGTGCTGTTTCTGCTGTTCTTCTTCTTCTATCTTGACTCTGACCATTTCCTTTGAGAGTCAGGTGTGATCATGGGTTGACTTCGGGTTTTGGTAGCTTCAGAACAGCAGAGAGTGGCAGACTATCATCTTCATCCCCTCTTTCTTCTTCTTCCATCCTCAGCACCCTTCTCCTCCTTCTGGGTACATCACTGGATGATGGTTGGGTTGGTGAAGGAATTGGTTTTGAAGAATGAGGATGTTTGGATTTTGGCTTAGAGGTTGGTTGGGAGATTTGAGGGATAGGATCTGTTGAGTGGGTGGAAGGGAAGGTTGATCCAGCATCTTTGTAGTTAGTTTCGCCTTTGTGAGTTTAGCTATCTCTAACCTTTTACCAGCCCCAGCCTCATCAAGGGCTTCCATAATAATCCCTTTGTTGAATTGCTCAGACAGACAGATTCTGGTGGCTATAGCCAGAATGCTGTCCCTGGTCCATGCGCGAATCTCCACTAACGATCTTCCTAAATATTTTGCAATGAAGCGGATCATTATTTCCAATCTCTCTTTCTCAAGAGCATATACCCTGCCCATCGGGTTTGTATCTCTTGCACTTCCAACTTCTGATCTCACTATCCAGTGTGGCTGTGTCAAACCCTTGCCTGAAGAGTTGTTCAATTATTTTATCCATGGATCGGCTGTGTGTAGTGTCAGCTTCTTTGACCAGCTCCTCCAAGGATTTGTCTTCAGCAGTGTGATCATCAGCACTTCTCTTTCGCTTGTAAGTGAGCAGAGGTTGCTTTTCTTTCTCCTCCTCTTGGGCTTGCTTCTCTTCTCTTCTCTCCTCTGTTCTTTTCCTCTTCTTTTCTTTCACTGCAGTACTTTCCCCTTTTTGGGTGCATTGGAGAAGGGGTTTGTACCGCAGAAAGAGTATTTTGGACAGCAGCATCAACCAAGGGCTGTAAAGTTGAGGAAAGCCTCTCATCAATGGCTTTAGTCACAATATCAGTGATTATGGGTGTGATGAGAGGGAGGGAATTTTGAAGTGCAGCACCTATTTGCTCAGGAGGTTCTATTCCTGAGATGTAGGGCCTGAAGCAGAGGCAAGTGTTTGAGTTTGGAGTGGCTCAGTGTTTGGGGTACCTTCAAGTGAAGGTGCCATCTGTGGGTGGGTTGAGGCAGATGGTCTTTCTCCTTGTGAGAGTTGGTCAAGTAGGTTTTGCAGCCTACTGACTTTCTCTTCAAGGACTGTGTTCTGGGCAAGAACATCATAGAAAAAGCCCAGGTCATCATCAGCCGAAACTGAATCATCTGACCTCCTGCTTAGAGCAAGATTTACATGCACTGGGTGTAGACCAGTTGGTGCATGTGCCCCTTGTGCTTGGTACTGGGGACTTCCAGCCTCAGGACAGTGTCCATCATCAGCTGTTGCCTCTAATGAGGTCTTAGCAATGTTACCAGCCTCACTCTGATCATGTGCTGAGTCAGAGGAGGTGGCAGCCTCACTAGATATTCTAAGCTCCTTGTCTACACCAGGAGATAGAAGTGGTAAATCCCTGTGTTGTGGTTTCTCAAGTGCACTGTGTTCCTCCCCCTCAATTGTAGAGGTATTCCCAGTAGTAAGTGGTTTCTGGGGAGGGGGTGAGGAGTGCAGTTGAGTCAGCACTTGTGCGACTATTAAAGTTGGGCTGTGAGGGGCGGTTTTGGGGTGAAGGGATAGAAGCAGTGCACACCTGGGGAGGTTGGTGCTCTTCAATGGCAATCTCCTCAAGTGAGGAAGATCCCAGATATGTAGGTACCCCTTGTGGTTGCTGCAGGCTCCTGTTGAGAGGAAGCCTGAGCGGCTATGGCTGGAAGAGTCATTGTATCCACTAGGGGGTTTGGACTAGTGGATATCCTGCGTTTGTGTTGCAGGGGCATCCTCAAGGGACTCAATTCCCTGAGCAGCCGTTTTGGTTTCTTTTTGGTGGGTTTGGTGGGGACTTTGGATTTGGAGGTGGTGGCTGTGGTTTCCAGCTGCGTGGGTTTTCGCAGCTTGGCAGCCATTTTGAGTGTCCGGTCAGAGTTGTGCCGGGAGTATACTTCCGGCAGAACAGCCGTAGCAGGGACTCCCAAGCCAACAAGTCCCTCAGCATTAAGCTGGTTTGTAATGATGGCCATTATGAACCGTGGATATAGTATCCAACGGTTGGCAGTTAGTTTTTGAGCCATATCCTTGAGCTCTAAAAATATTATTTCTGAAAAATTAAGTGGTTGTTGCTCAGAATAGAATACATTACCTGCTGCCATTTTGTCGACATTTGATCCCAAGACGACGTCTTAGGGGCCAAACATACATTCACCATGTGAAAAATCAGGCGCTCAGCGTCATTAAAGTGTTTCTTCATGATAGTGGAGGCACTGAGATCGCCTTGATATCCATGTGAGCAAAGGATAGATCTATGGTGCCCTTCGGATATCCAGCAGGAGAACTAGCATCATTCAGTTGAAGAATTTGGCGGATTATTTCAGGAGTGATGACTACTTTTTTGTTGTTTACGACCGACTGGAGGTATGGTGTGTTGTTCTCCCCAGTGGTAACAGTAACATTCATCCAAAATTGTTGAAGGGATTCGGCATGTAGTATGGGATTCAGAAGAAATGCCGTATGGTATTGGGACTGAACCATAAGATCGATAGCAGTATCAAACTTAGTCCAGATGGGCGATTTAGAGAGGTAGGCAACACAGTTGTGTCGCGGTTTAATTTGCATGGACGCCATGGAGAAGAGGGAAGTTTTGGAGAGGAACGTTAGGTTTAAAGAATGAAGCATTGAGAGCTTAGGTTAGGGATATTTATAGGGTACGGGTAAGAAAACGACTGAAGGATGTGGTGTTAGTCATCAGTAGTTTTAAGCGACCGTTGACATGGTATTATCCTTTCAGACGTTGAAACAGCTGAAGTCGTGGTGTTAGGCATCAGTAGTTTAGAAAACTACTGAAGACCGTGGTTTTTGACTTCAGATGATTGAAACAACTGACTTGGTGTTTGTCATCAGTAGTTATGAAACTACTGAAGACAGTGGTTTTGTCATCAGCTGTTGTAAACAACTGAAGACTTGGTATTAGTCATCAGTAGTTCATAAAACTACTGAAGACGTGGTTTTGCTTCAGTTGTTTAGAATGAAACAGCAGTTGTACAAACGACTGAAGAGAAAGTTCTCTTCAGCTGTTTTCGTCAATTCTTATTTTCAGCTGTTTCATACTGTCCTCAACACATCATCAGTCTTTTAGCTGATTTCAGTTGTTTCATAGGACATCAGTACTTATCTGTTTTTACTGATTGTAGTAGTTGTAACTGCATCAGTAGTTGTAACTACATCAGTAGTTTAGAACAGATGAAGTACTTCAGTACTTATGAGACATTTAGCCTTCAGTAGTTATAAAACTACTGAGGGTAAGAGAGCTCATCAGTACTTATATGTGACATAGGTACTAATGATCATCAGTACTTATTACTAAGATCATCAGTAGTTGTCACTTATTCTAGCTGCAGCATACCAAGCCTTAACACTAGGTTTTGGAAAGTTGAACTATCCAAAGGCTTAGTAAAAATGTCTGCAAGCTCATCAGCACTAGGCACAAACTTAGGATCAATCAGACCTTTTTCAAAACAATCCCTTATAAAATGATGTCTGATCTCTATATGTTTGGTCCTAGAGTGCTGGACTGGATTTTTGACAATGCAAGAGCTGAAGCACTATCCATTAACAATGGAGTCTTAGTCTCTGAAATGCCATAATCCAAAAGTTGGTTTTGAAGCCAGAGTACCTGAGATGTACAACTTGCAGCAGCAATGTACTCTGCTTCAGCAGTTGATGTAGCAACTGAGGTCTGTTTCTTGCTCTGCCAAGAAATCAAGCAGTTGCCTAGGAATTGACATCCACCAGAAGTTGATTTCCTGGTCAACTTACACCCTGCATAGTCACTGTCAGAAAAAGCAACTAATTTACCAGAATATCCAGTAGAATACCATAAACCTAGAGATGGAGTGCCTTGCAGATATCTAAAGATCCTCTTGACTTGCAATCAGATGAGACTCTTTAGGTGCAGCCTGAAATCTAGCACAAACACATGTAGCAAACATAATATCTGGTCTAGAAGCTGTTAAATACATCAAGGACCCAATCATACATCTGTAAAGTGTTTCATCACCACTTTACCTTTCTGATCGTATCCAGTTGTGTGGTGCTGCACATGGGGGTAGAACAGGACTTACAGTTTTGTAAATCAAACTTTTGCAAAAGATCTTTGTATATTTGGACTGATGAATGAAATTCCATCAGCCTTTTGTTTGATTTACAACCCCAGAAAGAACTGTAATTCTCCCATGGCACTCATTTCAAACTTCTGTTGCATCAACTTTGTAAAGGCATCACACAACTTTGGATCAGAGGATGCAAAATGATATCATCTACATAAATTTGAACAAGTAGATTATGCTGCCCAGCTTTCTTAATGAATAAAGTCTTATCAATGGAGCCTCTAGTGAAATTGTTTTCCAGAAGAAAGTTTGATAATGTCTCATACCAGGCTCTGGAGCTTGTTTTAACCCATAAAGAGCCTTATCAAGCTTATACACCCATTAGGATGTTTATTGTCCTCAAAGCCTGGAGGTTGACATACATAAACCTCTTCTTTAATTTTCCATACAAAATGCACTTTTGACATCCATTTGAAAAACTATAAGGTTTTGATAAGCAGCATAAGCTAAAAACAATCGAATTGCTTCCAGTCTAGCTACAGGGGCAAAGGTTTCATCATAATCAATACCTTCTTCTTATGCAAACCCCTGAACAACCAGTCTGGCCTTGTTCTTAACACAAGCCCATTTTCATCAGTTTTGTTCCTAAACACCCATTTAGTGCCTATTGCACACTTACCTGGAGGTAGAGGAACCAGTTCCCACACTTGCTGTTTCTTGAACTGAAGAAGAATCTCAAGCTGCATGGCATCAACCCATCCATTGTCCTTTAAAGCAATGTGATAATTCTTTGGCTCTTGCTGACTGATGAAGAGAGCATAGAAGCAGAAATTTGACAATTGACTTCTTGTTGATACTCCAGCAGTGATATCACCAATGATTTGAGACATAGGGTGATTCTTCAGATCTTGATACACAATGAGATCTGTGCAAGTGTTTGTAGCCAGGCTCAGCAGCAACAGATGGTGATGGTGAATCATTTCCTTGAAACCAATCAGTGGATGGTAATTCAAAGGAAGTTGAATTCGAAGAGATCTCATCAGCATTTGTTGTGGATGGTGCTACTGGAGCTACAGGAACATCAGGTCTAGCTGAGTCAGGCAGCTGATCACTAAACCTGAAGAGGTGAGTACTGCAATCAACATCATCATCGGCAGTACCACCAGGTGGTGAACTGTTGACAGGAGCAACAGCAGGAGTTTGATAAGGACATATTGCAGTATGTCCAAATCAAATAACTCCACAGGGCTTTGTGGAATCTTGTCCTTTGGAGATTCATTGAACTTAACATGTAGAGTTTCTTCAACCATCTTTGTTCTGCAGTTGAAGACTCTGTATGCCTTGCAAGTAGATGAATAACCAACAAAGTACCCTGCATCTCCCTTAGAATCAAATTTATGGAGTTGATCCTTTGTGTTTAGAATAAAACAGGGACACCCAAATGCTTTGAAAAATGAAATCAGAGGAGCCAAATGATGGAGAACTTCATATGGAGTCTTCATCAACCTCTGATTTACTAAAACTCTATTTTGCACATAACATGCTGTGTTGACAGCTTCAGCCCAAAAGGTCAGTGGCAAACTGAGTCAGCCAGCATGGACCTGCAGCTTCAATGAGGGTCCTGTTTTTTCTTTCCACTACTCCATTTTGTTCTGGAGTCCTTGGAATGCTGAACTGCCTTTTGATTCCCTTTGAAAGATAGAAGTCATCAAGTGTATGATTTCTGAACTCAGTTCCATTGTCACTCCTAATACACTTGACTGGAAGGGAATACTGCTTCTCAATATACAGCACAAAGTGAATAATCTTCTGAGCAGCCTCATCCTTGAATGTAGAAAGAAAGTCCATACAAATCTGGAGTAATCATCCACAATTACCAGACTATTTCTTCTTTGCCATGCTCATTACTCTCACAGGACCAAAAAGATCCATATGCAGTAATTGCAAGCAGGCAGTGGACTTAGGCACTTCAATAGGAGGAATGAGACTTGTGTGCTGTTTTCCTTTTAAACACGCAGTGCAGGTTTCATCACAGTGGAACTCCTTTATTGGTAAGCCTCTGACTAACTATTTTGGGTAAGCTGATTCATGTTTTTGAGATTAACATGACCAAGCCTCCTGTGCCACAGTTTAGATTCTTGAGGAGAGGCTTTGGAAAATAGGCAAGGATTGCCTTTGAGATCTATCTTGTTAGAAAGATCTAAGGCATACACTCTTCCTTTCCTGTTGGCTTTCAGGAGAGTGTGATCATCCAACACCTTGTCAATCAAGTGCAAAACTTTGGATGACAGAATCCTACAGTTTTGACTGGTGAAAAGGGCATCATGGCCTTTATCACACATTTGACTGACACTCAAGAGATTGTACTTGAGATTTTCCACATGATTAACATCATCAAATTTGATTTCTCCATTGAGACAAAGCCCTTACCGATGATGTAACCCCTAGCATCATTGCCAAAGAGACAAATCCCTTCTTTCCTTGAGAGTAGTCATGAAGAAGAGAGCTGTTCCCAGTCATGTGCATAGATCCCCCACTGTCTACATACCAGATGCTACTTTGGCATGTTGAAGAACCCTGCAAAAATAAACAATTAGTTAGTTTTAGAGACCCAAACCTTTTTGGTTTTGGGCCTGGTCTCATCAATAGATGGTAAACTAACAGGTTTATTGAAACAACAGCCGAGAGGAAGAAGATGGTGTAGAAGAGGAGTCCTTTGGCTTGGACCTCCTTTTCTGTGGTTTCAACATAGGAGCATCTAGTTGATTAACTCTACCCAACAGATGTTGAACCATCATAACCAGCTGTGTCTGATTTTGTGATAAAGCTTTCAGCTCATCAGACACATTGCTAGTGGAGTTTGATAAGTCCTATGTTGCACCTTCTTCTTCTGAGCACCCTCAGCTGTCACCTGTTTAACCCCTTCCTTTTTGGATTTCTTTGAGGACTTAAGGGTTACAGGATTTGATGTTGCTGATACAAATGTGGTATCAAACTCAGTTTTCATTTTTACCATTTTCTCATTAATTTCTTGTTTTAGTTTGAGTTTGGAACCTCTTTTGTACCAACAATCATCTGTAAGATGATTGAACAAACCACATACTTCACATGGTTTCTTCTTCATCTTAGGTTGATCATCAACTAAAGAGGGAAGCAACAGAAGACTTGTTCTTCATGCTTTGGAACATTTTTGCTTTCTTGACTGCCTCTTTAGTAGTCTTCAAACTCTTTCTACTGCCAGTTTCTTCTCTTCAGTACTAACA